>JAAGOF010000234.1:834007-875828 GCA_010645155.1 Tigriopus japonicus
CATGGAACTTAATACTTCCAATGCAATAAGAAATTCTGATCCTGAATGCTCTGAAGTGACGTCACGGGTAATGGTCGTCATTTTGGGAGCAATTAAAAATTAATTATTTAGGCAAAAACTCGTAATTAAAATTGTCTGCTCTACTAATAACGCTCAAGAGGACGATCCTTTTCTAATATGGCATGGTTCCCATTGTTAGGCCATAAAGTCTACACAATTCACGGAGAAGGGAGACAATGAGCATCCTCACCATGTAGACCAACACACAAACACCAAAACAAACACGGAAATTTGAGCATATGGTAAGGTCTGCTTTGCAAAGTATTGCAAAAAAAAACTCTACAATTTGACTCTCACATACTAACGATCATGCGAGTATAAGAACATCTGAGTAATTGAAGACCAAGGCAGGAGTTTTGGTTAATTCCGGGACCCAGTCTTGCCAAGAGGGTTGAAGCCTCAGGAATCAATTTTTCGGCGATGACGATTGACGAATGCTTCGGTATCAACTTTTTTGACCATAACCTAATAATCTGGATCCAAGAAGGAAATAGACAAATGAACATGATTTTCACTCAAGAAGGTTAAAAAGATAAAAGGAGCGGTTTTGGATTGATTAAGGCATTTTGTTCCTGCTCTCATTACAAGGCACACCCTGCAAACTATGCCCCAGTGCAACACATGCATTCCCGTGATGTAAGAAAGGGAACATCATTTCATGTATTTTGCTCAGGGCAAAAATAGATTATTTAAATGAACAAAAAAATAGGCTATAGACCTATAATCAATTATAGGGATTGAACAACAGTCAAGAACACGAAATTTAACAAGCATGGCTCCCATTAAAGTCATTGACGCTGGCAAGTAGATGGGCGGCATATATTGGGTTTGAAGTAAACTCAAAAATATCGAAGGCCGGATTCGTTCTTTTTCCTTTTATTTTTTTTATTGTCTCTCGTTTCCTCCCCTTATCCCTTTCCTCCTTCCCAGGACTCCCAATCTTGTGTTCTCATGCCAGTTCGTAATATGTGGTCAAGGAACCGCCACAGGTTAGAGATTTCCTTCACTGCATACCTTGACCAAGTCGTATCATACTCGGCGTGAAGGCTCTCGTGTGCTTGTTCAGCGTATATTTCCATATTCTTCCCGCCTCTTGAGACAACGAACGGGACCAAATGATCCAAATTCAGATGGACTTTGGTAGCTAGCGACATTGCACTCTCTCGCCAAGCAATCCGGAAATTGCGTACACACATCTCAAGAATAGGGATGTCAACCACACTCGTGCTGTACACGGAGTTAAGCTCGTGAAAACATCGGAATACCTGGACGTATTTTCCACCCTCGATTACTCGATTCTCCTCCATAAGAATTATTCTAAGAGTGTCCACGTTCTGAAGCAACTTTTGACATTCATTCCCTTCAAAGCCAGATCCGTGATAGCGCTCCTCGCGCACATGAAGTCGTCTGGGCCACAACGTAACGGAAGGAATCTCTTGAATCATTTTGGAATACGTATGGTACACTATCCCAAGGCGGATATGGAGCCAAGGGAGTGTACATACTTGTAGGAGGGGAATGGATGGAGCTTTATGTTGGAAAATGATGGGCTCACGCTTGGTAGAGTTAAAATCCTTGGCCTTGGCATTAGGAGTTGTGAAGAACTGCTGGAATTTGCTCTTCAAACAACCCAATGTTCTCTCCTTATAATTCATTTCACTCTAACACCCATTCTCCCACAAGCAAAAGATGCACGGGTGTGTACTGGCATGATTTCCCAATCCACTTACGAGATTGAAGCATTTGAGGTCTTGGGGAAAAAATGTCTTAGAGATTCTCGCCAAAATCCAAATCCAATTTAGCCAACAACATCTTGATGTGCTCATACGTTTCCTTTACAGGTGCCATCGCCAAAAGAAACGTCCGTTTGACCCCGAACTCTTGAAATGATGACTTTCAGAGGAGATCTGCCTGTACACTAAGTTACCACTGACCTGAAAATTAAAACGAATGAACGTTATCATTTGAAAAATAGATAAGCTTAAATTTGATTTTGTTTGTTACCTTGAGAAAACCTCGGCCTTCATCAATTGAAAGTCTCAAGATAACATCCATGTATTTGGAATTACGTTCCTCAAGGATCGAGTGAGTTCAAAGGCTGGCGACAGAAAACGATGGGAAATTTCCCTCCATCCACAGGAGATGTCTCTTCACAGACCGTAAACAGAGACGCAAATTTCCGATTTGCTTCGACCAATGCCTCTCTGAAGCTTGGTTCCACTTGAATTGATACACGGATCTCCCCAACAAACTTCTGGGCCGCCTTGCCACTGATATTAGCCACGATTTTGGCCCTCTTTAAATCCTCAACCGACACCGATCTTGCGCTTTGCTTCACCATCTTGTTATATTTGGAGTCCATGGCGACAAACCGGGCAGGTCTTCCCCTTGTGGCCAATGTCAAGGGGACTTTGGAGTCCATTTTCTCCTTCAATGTATCAGTGGCCAAAATCTCTAATGTCCGTTGAGGAATTTTCTTCTTGATGTTCTCCAAGGTGCTGGCAACCGTACACGGATGATCACAATGAATGAGGGTCGATGGGGGCAAAGCAACGAAGGCACAGCAACCCACAGTCAGGAACGTACCCTTGAGGTTGATTCCCATTGACGTTGGGTTGGGGCAGCGCCTTTTTTGACTCGCTGGTTGGTCGCCCAGGTCCTTGTTTAAGCTTCTTAGAACCTCGTAGACCAATAGTTTGAAATGAACGGCAGAGAAAGCAAGTACATTTGAATTCATCACGTGTGGGGCGGAAGTAGATCATGGTAGAGTATTCAACAAGCATCTCTGGCAAAACACGTGAAAAGTCCAGCTTTTCGTAAGCTCCCAGTTTTTGCGAGCAGCTCCCACACAGGCCACTAGGGAGGCGGAGATCAGCCACATCGTAGTCGTAAACCAGGTATTTGGATACCAATCGCGCAAATTTGGCCTCGGTGATAGGGAGCAAGCTCTTATCCAAGCAAACCAGGCAAAGTCCGACACGTGCTTTGTTGTGGGCGTCCATATTTCAATTGATGACTGTTAAGAGTGACCCATGACTTTATATGATCACTAAATAGTGTCGCTCGCTCATTGTCATCGCATGAAGTTGAAAGCTACTTGGCTCGCATTCACTCGCACACGAGCAAGAAAAGTAATACATGTAGCACATGGACATGGGGTCGCATGTTAATGCATCTAATTCGTGATGTTTAGTATACTATAATTGCGCTTGACTATACTCTAATTTTAGTTTGGTCGTAACATGCGGAATAATTGAACAAACCTCAAGATAAGTATACTCTTCCGGCAGAGATATTTTCAAGTATGCTCTGGGCGCACGAGTGCACCTTTGTGTTGCACTCGCGCTTTTTTAGATTAGAGGCTGTGGCTCAGTGCGCCCATTTCAGCGAGATTCAAAAGAAACTTAAAATTTGTTCAGGGTTCAATGATGCTGCATCACGATGTTCTATCTAGTAATTAGTGATGTGTTTTGGTTTGGGAGGGCTGCCATTTTTGACTCGAAGTTTAGTATTGTTTAAAAGGGCAGATTTTATTGAACTTTTTGATCAAATATATATTTACTACATCTACTGTACCTTTTTTTGACACCTTAAAGTCTTCTTTTGTCTTAAGAATCCCTTTTGAGTACTGAAAATATGAAACCCTTGCCCTTGAACATTGCCAAAGATAAAAATCATGTTGTTTTCAACTAAAGATGGGCAATCATCATCATCAGAGCAAGGATAAAAAAGCTTTTTTCCTGCAGAGTAGAAATTCTAGATAGTTGACGCAACTAACTCTCCTTCATTGCAGGTGTTCAGCTGACCCAAGCTGACCTACATCGTAAAACGTCAAGAATTTCTACTCTGCAGGAAAAAAACTTTTTTTATCCTTGCTCTGATCATCATAAAGCTAGTCAGTAGATCAAGAGTTTGCATATATTTGACTTAATACAATCAAATTACACAGTTTCTAAACGTTGAGAGACATCAATTGGGCATCAAATGATTGTTCATAGAATCCTTGTGAACTTTTGTTTTATAGGTTATGTAAATAAAATGACATTAATCCCAATAACATTGCATTTCTTCATCAACTCCAGGTTGTCCCGCAGGAAAATTAACACGGGTGTGGTAACAGGCCCTCCATGGGGCCCTCGCTCAGTCTCACTCCATATAATGCCGTCCTCCTTGATCAGTAGTTATACTTATGGATTTCGAGTTGGCAATGCTGCCATATTTTATGGCAGATAAGTTCTATTGACGAAATGTTTAAAATTTTAGTTGTAGTCAGCTTTTTGACCCTAAAAACTAAAATGGCAAAACTCTGCCAAAAATCCAACTCGAAACACATCAGTACTAGAGCACAATAATAACAGAGTACGGTCATAATGTGCGCCATCTTGTGGATTTCATGCGGCAACAGCTCGCATTTCCCATGATATACATATTTTTGAAGATTGCAACAGTCATTCATCAGTTTTGGACAAACTAAAGTGCCTCAAATGTTGGCTGAGTACTGTTAATGGACCTGTAATGGTTTTTGGTTCAAATTATTGGTTAAATCCCTTTCAAATTGGCATGGAAATCTGATTATTGAAAAGGTAATTCAGGTATGATCTATGCCTAAATTCATCTGAAAAACACTTAAAGTTACATTTGGAGTTCCACCATCAACATTTTAAACACTTTAGTTTGTCCACAACTGATGAATGACCGTTGCAATCTTTCAAAATACAAAATGTATTTTGTATTTATGTTATGTATTTTTTGTAATTATGTATTTATGTAGGTTTAGGTGTATGTGTATCATGGGAACTGCGAGCTGTTGCCGCATGAAATCCCCTAGATGGCACACTTTATGACCATACTCTGTTATTATAGTGCTAATCAGTACTACTGATGGGTTTCGAGTTGGGAGTGTTGCCACTTTTAATCAAAGTGTAATTGGACAGAATCAATTGTGAAAAAGGTAGCCAATTTTGTGGCCCGTGCAATCTACACTCGATCAAAAATAACGAACGGTCGGTGGTTTCTCGACAAATGATTCAGAAATCAGAACGTGATACCATCGTAGAATTTTAGTGAGGCAATGAGGCACCAGAGGCCACAACGGTGCTACGGGTAAACAAACAGGCCTAGCTGATGTTTACTGAGTTTGCCTCATTATTGTTAAAAAAGGCGGGTTGTAATCAATTTTTTGACCAAAGACCTAAACAAGGACCAATAAAGGCGACACTCAAACTAAATCGAGTTCGAGTTCCATTTGTGGTTATAATTACAGGGCCACCAAATTTTGGTAAAAAATATTGCCAAAAAATGTTGTATTTTGGGTAATGTTTTTGAGCAATTACAGCAATTACTAGTGACGTCATCATTTTTGGCGGGAAAAAAAGTTCGGAAGACCTGTGTTTCTCATGAGCGTGCGAAGTAACTAAAACGAAGGTTTAGGCCTGGTGATTGCAACAATGCCTTTCTTATCTGCACAAATTGTAGTTGAAATAGCAATTCTTGACATTAGGTCATATGTTTTGTGTTTGGAGATCCATGCTTTGAAGCATACTTCCTCAATGGACTTCTATCCTTTCTGCGTCTTTTAAACGTTTTCAGGCTTTAAAAAAGACGCCGTATGAATGTCAGCTCCTACTTATTAGATGTTTAATCCAAAATTTGGTACGAAATGCTCTAGAAAGCTTATAATACGCTTGAAGTCAATAATTGAAGCATGCTTGCAGCATGCCTTGGTGCAGACAAAACATATGAGCTATTGTATTTGCAAAAAGTATGTTTTGTTGCTTTTATCTAAAATTTCGCTGCATAAGTTGAGGGGGTTCTTCTGAACTTTGAAATTAGGAATGCCTGACTTTGAATAACAAGATGGCCTGAGGAGATCGGTTCCTGGGGCAAATAAACCTATAAACAAATAATTGGTTTAATTGAAGGCTTCCAATTACTCCATTTGTTTTCAAATTACTTTGCATTACTTCTTAACATACATTAATCATGTCATTGCCCATAAATGCAACATTTTTCCAAAATCTGACCCTTGAAAACTGAGATTTTTTTTGTCAAGCCTATACTGCTAACAGCAGTTATAGACGGCAGCAGGTCCGTAAAATGATACGGTAATCACTCCCATAATGGAATGAAATCGGATTTTTTGGTAAGTTTTCTAACACTTTTCTCATAAATTGCACAAGAAACTGACCTTTTCCTATACTCATGTCACCTGTAAATATTTTTTCATATCTTGGGATAACAGATAAATAAATTTCACACTGTTGCAACTGTACAAAATCCTCTCTGCATCTTTTCATTGTTTGATTTTGCCATCTTTTTCCACGTCTTTTTGAAGGGAACGAGCAATTTCACAATGTTTTTTCAAATTTGTTGAATTTTGTAATTTTGGAAAATATCGCAATTTTTTGTTATTACATTGTAAATAATTATTTACAAGTATCTGATGGCCCCAAAGATAAACTATTTCTTTTGTTGCAACTACAACATTTAATGTCGGGTTGTCCTAACTTTGATTTTGATTGATAAACTGATCTTTATCCAGAAAAAAACTAATAGAACAAGCACTTTTCACACATTTTGTGTAAAATTTCCCCCATTTTTGTAATTTTGGACAAAAACTCAAGATTTGGTAATTGGTAATTACACTGTAAAATGTAATTTGCAACTATTTGGTGCCCCTGGTTATAAAAATCGTAAAAATCATAAAAATGGATTTTGAGTTGGCAGTGCTGCCATCTTTCACTTGGAGATTAGATATTTTGCCCTTAGAGAAGTTTAATAGTGGTAAGCTTTTGACCCTTAAGGACCAAAATGGCAAAAGTATGGGAAAATGCGAACACGAAATCCATGGGTAATTCTATCACAACACAAAGACAAACTACCGAAAAAGCGATTCAATGCAAGAAAAAACATGGATAATCATTTCTTAAAGAAGAAAAATACTTGAGTCTTGAAAGTTATCGAAATTCAATCATGATTATTCGAGTTCAACATTTTGGGCGACAACTGAATACTTGCTTCACAAGTTTTGACTATAAATTAGCGATTGACACTATTTTCGAATCTATGTAGTTTCGATTCGGCATGACTGCTTTCAAAATGCAAGACGGAGAAGTGGTTCAGGCCCAGAGATCTGTGTTCAGGCCTATCGGCGCTGGAATACTCAAGGACAGAACGAATATGTACCGACTTGACCTTATCTCTTTTAGACAGGGCTGCCAAAAATAGTTCTTCAAAGTTGTGTCAGATCAGGCTCTCCTATTTTATGCTTTTTACGATTGATTGGGAGCGCTTGAGACGAAAAGGTTTTAGAGACGTAGACGGAGAGGAGAGAGTAGCATGGCACCAGTTACTATTTCAGAGCTGAAAAATATGAGTTTCGTTGGTTTTTAATTTAAGCCTACTTGGCCATAAAAATCAACTTTGTACAGAGAGCCTCAGTTAGCTCAAGAAGCACTGAATTTCCGGAGTGAGAGGCCAACGGTGAGAATTATGATTTCCAGAACGATTATTAATCCTTCTAGCTCTTCTGCAAACGAGACCTTGCTTGTATTCAGTAGAATACAATTTTCAGCTCAATCGATGCCCGAGTAAAATTATGTCTTCTCAAACTTATGTACTGAAGAGAGCATAGAATGAAGGAGTTCGCCCTTTTGTGGTAAAACAATTACCAGAATAGGGCTAGTTTATTCGTGGAAATCATGATTCTTTTCATTAGCCTCCAAGTCCAGTGAAATTCAGTGGTTCTTGGTTAGCTCTAGTTTATGAAGAATGACCCTAGCAACGATTCTCCATAGAATGCCCGCCTGTCCAGACCAATCAGCTGGCCTTTTGCCTCTTCCTCGGTGCGAACTAGTTGAGTTGAAAGTGGCCTGACATGGACTTTTTGTCTTGGGCTTACTTCAGGCCCAGTCATCTGCGATTGACTAATTTAGGATCGTTTCGACTTTGGAAGAGATGTTTAAGGCGAAAGTCAGCTCGGTTGGCAGGGAGACCAATTTGAGAAGAGACGTCTGTCAGCCGGAACAGGGACCTCTCACCACACACCATAGGGCGCAATCTTCAGCTGACGCATATCCCAAAACGACCCTAAAAACTGAATGTGAATCTGCAGTGAATTTGAACAAAATTGAAAAAAGACGAACCAAAAAGGTGCTTTGAAGCAAACATAACTACAAAACAAATTTGCAGCATTAGATAGCACCACTTTTCTTGCCATCAATTTAAATAATGAAGCCTTCTATTCCCAAGAATTTGTCATAACTGAGAAACTACAAAACACTATCTCATACAATACTGAGAATGGAGCTCAATGTGATGAATGTATAACTCTGATATAATGATAACAACTTCAGACAACGGGGTTAGCTATATTCAAACAAAGTTTTATGAAAATTGGGCGTGTGCTTGGAGTAATGTGGCTTTGTTTTTGACAATAAAGCTCAAAGTCACTATAGGCGGTGAAGAAAAGTATAGAAATTTTACTACATTAAGCGAGAGGCAGGACGTTCTTTTTCTCTCAGAGATGGGGACTTAGAAATTGAAAAGACAAGTCCCGGGAAGTGTTGCCAAGTGAGAACATCAATGCAGCACCATCATATCATGTAAGTTTAGGTTTTACATTTGGGAAAGTTAAGTTAGGTAAGGTTAAGTTAGGTTAGGTTTGGTTCCATTAAGTTCAAGATTAAGTTTGATGCACTGCTTTATCCTATTATGAAAATGACAAGTCACAGTATGGACCTACTGCCCCTTAAAACATTGTTTGCACTCAACAACATATAGGTCTGATATGCTTGAAACCAATTAATACCAAAAATCAACATATTGAGAGGCCAAACAGAGAGGGAGCACTAGATTGTAGAACTTTTTGTCATTTTAAAGTTGAGTTGCTGATGTTTCCTTCTGAAAGTTTGTTTATGCAGAATGCATAAGTGTCCATTACCAGGACCCTTCCGATCAGTTTTGCCATTGAGGCCAAATAGGCTTTCATCAAAATTTGGCTAAAGTTCGCTTTCTTACTTTCATGAAAGCCTAACGTTTCTAGTTGCTGTCAAGTGTAATGCATGATCTTTCATCTTGTTGATACATCTTGAAAACCGGCTAATTTTTTTAGCCACACAAATTCATTACAAGATATTTCAAGTTTAATCTGGTAGAATGAGTAACACTTAGTCAGACCTAACTCAATTGAGAGGAAGATTTGACACTTCAGGAGTGCTTTAAAAGATTTGAGGAAAAAGGCCAGAACATTTGCTTGGTGCATTCAAGATCATACTGTGATTGTAATTCCATTTCATCTTACAAAATCATGTTTTGCAGCCACCAAGACATTGCAAGGCATGATTGATCCAAAATTATTGACAAAAATTGGCTGACTGACAAGATATATGATCATTCCATCTTGTTACTGTTGGCATATCTGATGCATGGTAGGCCCTTTACAAAAAAAATGCCCAAAAGCATATGTGAAAAATAAACCAATAACAGGCTATTTCGTTTGAATGAAGTATGTACTTGAAACACACTTTAATGGAAAGGTAGATTCCACTTTCAAATTCAAAAACAGATTTTGGTCTGAGATTGAAAGGCCAGTGAATTGTGACTTTTTCATTTTCAGAACAATTTTTGCTGTTATACTGAAATTTTACACCAAACTTTAACTATTTACAAGGAAACATTGCAAATAGTTTTCCAGCTTTCAGTTTACACAACATATAAACATAAAAACGATAAGGAAGGACTTAAAACTGGACGTTTCTTCGTTATTTGGTAAAAAGCTTATGGCACCAGTGATCTCAATTTTTGTAGGCAATCTCGTCAATTGAGGATGTGAACTAAATAAATCGGTGGGCAATTTCCCCCACAAGTGTAGACAAAACAAAAGGGTGGTAAAGATTGAAATTCAGTCAGATATCATTACTCATTTAACAATTGTCATATTAAGTATACCAACATATATTATTCTAACCAGCACATTAGCTTCAAGGAAAGGCACTTAGTATGCCTGTCATTAGAGGTTTATTTGAGTTTATTTTTTCATCAAAGTTCAACAAACCACCCCATTGAACAACACTTGCATTGCAATTGCATTTTGGCTACTCCACTTTTCCTCTGCACTTTGGCCTAAATGACCGGCACAGATATGAGGATAAAAGGGTTAAATTCCATTAGTTTTGGAATTGTTCATAACCTCTATAAAGCATAACATTCAAACAAACCTGGACAAGTAAAACGTTCAGAGCAGCAAAAGTGAAAATAGGGATTCAAAGATTATAAAACCTTGATAAGAGTATGGAACAAGCATGGACCATATTTTTTTGACATAAATAACCACTTGATTGAAAGGAAATCATGTAACTTAATGCTTCCAACATAATAAAAAATTCTGATTCTGAATGCTCTGAACTGACGTAGTGGGTAATTTTCCTTATTAAGGAAGAGGTCACCTTCATGGAGCATTTTATTCTTCAGTTTGTTGATGTTGATAAGTGTTTTTAATCTGAAACCATTGGTATATCAGGATAAATTAAAAAGAGCTGATGAGGAGTGGTGTATGTGATTAACCCAAGAATGGGATGCATTTCATCATCTTGACCAGGGGTGTGCAAACCCTGGCCCACGGGCCAAATGTGGCCAGCGAGCTGATTTCGCGTGGCCTGCGAGAGGATCAGGAAATACATGAGCTTGATTATGCATATGTAGGGTAGGTAGATTGTAGAATTTTATACTAGAAATGTTTTGCCATTTTGGATGGTGTGGCCCGCGAACGCCAACGGTCCGGCCAATTTGGCCCACTGCTAAATAAGTTTGCACACCCCTGATCTTAACAACCATGTGCTGGAATGACGTTTAGCCAATTCATAATGAATATTGAGTCCATAACACTTGCCAATGGTTGGTTCTATGGGACCGTTTTGGGCTCTCACAAACAATAACAAACAGCTGTCTTCGCATCCTCTACTGTGAGTACATCTATGGCCGTAATCGTCCTTGGTCCTTGCCCAGTCGCTCACTCGCTGATGGCCGGCCTAGGAAAGAATGAGAAGAAAAAGAGAAAGAAGAGAGATCACAGAAAAGAATGGAAAGAAGACTATGAATTTGCTGAGTTCGACAGAGGCATCAGCGGAGATAAAATAGATGACTGGATTGTTCCTCGCATCCTTTCGATAAAACCTTCCCATACACTTATTCTTGCTTTTTACCTCATAAATGGGGAAATTTTGGCACAAATGGGACCAATTAGTCATTTAGCTTCAAATTATGACTTGTTTACCCCGTGAGGTGTCATTTTGATCGCTTGAGAGTGTGACGGCTTTGCCTTCATTGAATAAATTTTACGTATTTGATTAAGGCTGGTCTACACATGAAACATTTTGGCTAGATTATTTGTCAAATATTCCGAAATTGTTTGGTGTTTGCCAAATGTTTCCATTCTGTTGCTTCTACACGTGAACGTGCAGTTTGTCAAATATTTTTCCCCTTGGCCAAAGTGCTGCCCATTTTTTCAAATTGTTTCAAACTGGCACTGCCAAAAACTGTTTGAAAACCAGTCACCTTTAGCAGAGTCCCGTAATTTAGACAGTGAATTGTATACTGCCACATATTGTCACTTTTCAACGACTTTTTTTCAATCTTACTTTCTGTCCAAGACTTTTTTCTTTCCTTCAGTGTCATTTAATTTGGCTGGAAGGTCTTACGCATGAAGCCACGCTATGGACATTGACAATATATACTGTCATTTTCAGTCCTTTTCTTGTCCCCCCCCAACCATTTTAAGACCTCTATTCTCCATTGGCATTTGGTGTTGTCGAGTTGGGTTTTGGTGGACATTGGCAGTCATAACTGCCCTTTGGCAACGTTGATACCTTGTAAACTCCTTCGAACCTGTCAGTTGACTCATTTGAGACGTGACTAGTCTATAACACTACCAACTGATTATCGATGACTTTTGATGTCGTACATTTCCGTGGATCCTTGCAATCTTTCATAAATGACGTTCAATTTTGGTGATCTTGATGCCAAAAGTTAGAAGATCATTGTTTTGTTCTTCAATCCATTAATTTAAAACTTTTTACTTAACAATAATCGTTTCGTGATTGGACACCCTGCATGCATCGATGTGTATTTCGATTGTCGACGAGAAAAAGTTAGCCTAAGGACAAATAATTTTTCAACAGGTTCAAAGTGAGAAATATTTGACAAACAGAAAATAATATTTGCCATCAAGCCAATTTTGTCTTGGATTTGACCAAATATTTGCCGTTTTGTTTCACGTGTAGACCAGCCTTTAGAGTTGAATGAAATGAAACAATTGTATTCAAATCAGTGTAACAAACTTTTTGGAGAAACTGAAACAAAATAGGAATTGCTCGTGCATTCTACTTTCTCAAAGGAAAATCGTTCCTCCATTTGACTTTGTTTTGAAAATCTCCATCAAAGAACGCTCGCTCAAACGCACGCACACGGACTGGAAACACGATCGCTTTCAAAGTGACTCGCTTTTTTTTTGACTCGAATTTCAGGTGGCTCCCTCTGAGAAGTACATTTTGCGCAACTCTTAACTGAAGAGAGCAGCTCACCCTATTGGGTCCTTTAACGAGCAGCTGACTGGGAGGTCACAGTACATAAGACTGGGAGGTCACCTTTGTAATACAGCTCCAAATATTGCACCCTGACACAAATGTTTGATATATTTTCGAACTTCTCAATGTATATTGGACACGTTAGAACAAAAATTTTGCGTATTAAAGCTGAAAGGTTGCACGTGTTTTTCTATTTTTTGCTCGTGTTATTTCTATTTTACTGGTTCCGCTTAAAGGACTCTAACCCCACGAGCATCAAGTAAAAGGTGCAGTTTAAATCGATCGACAATGCACTATAATAATTACACGCTCTATGTGCATAGTATGGGGATACTTGCTGAGAAAAGGTGAGGAACTGTTTTAACCTGTAAACAACAGCACGTGCAATCGACCAGCTAGGGTTCATTCAATCTGTCAAGAGCCAAGTCTCTGGCAAATGGCAATCTTGACAATTCATACTTTGTGGTTACTGGAGTGGTTTGAAGACTTGAAGAGCAGGGCCTGTCGGCCCTCCGACTAACCCACCAGGATACCCAGCCGTGCAGCCCAGTGAGCGAGTGAAGGAGTGAGCGAAAGAGTGTGGGCATAGATAACTAACATAAGAGGATGCAAAGATAGCTGTTTGTTGTTGATTTCGAAAGCCCAAAACGATTAGAGTGAACAAATGTAGTGAAGTGTTATGTACTCAATATTCACTATTTAATACCAATTCAGTGCATGAATTGTCTAGACATCATTTCAACATGTGTACCTGTCTCTTAAAGATTGTTAAAGGCACCCCATTCATGGTTAAATTACACACACCACTCCTCATCTTTCCCATTCAACTTATCCTTTAATGGCAATGTTTTCAGATTAAAAGTACAAAACAACACCATCAAAGCAAAGAACATAATACTGCATGAAGGAGACCTGTTCCTTACTAAATTCTCCATGAACAAACATTCAGAAAGAATCATCAATAAATCAACTATAAAATGACAAAAAATTGGTTCAACCTAGTGCTTCCTCTCTGTTTGGCCGGTAAAAATGTTGATATTTGGTTTTTAATTGATTTTAAGTATTTCAGACCATGTAATTTTGCATGAAAACAGTGTTTTTAAAGGACAGAATAGGGGTACTGTGGCTGTGAGCTTCATTCTTATTACCGGGCCCCCACTTCTCCAAGCAGTCACCCAATTTTTATGAAACTTTGGCTGAGTTTAGTAAAACCCGTTATCTGAAGTTGGTATTACTGTATTAAAGTTATACATGCATGTACTCGAGATCCATTCTCAATTTTTTGCGGATAGTGTTTAAGGCAGCTCAGTTTCGACTAACTCTATAGAACAGAAGGTATCATAATCAAAATAAATGGTAGGTAAAGGAGCGCTATATTATGCTGCAACTTTGTTCTTAATTGAGGTCTTCATTCAAACACCTTTTTGGTTTGTCTTTGGGCAATTTCGTTCATTTCTCTCTTTTCATTAGCAAATCTCTGCCACAGCAGAGCCGCGCCGTGCTTAGGGTCGTTTTGGTCTACAAGTGAGCTGAAGTTCGCGTCCTGCGGTGAGAGGTTCTCGGTGTGGGTCAGGGTTGTCTCTCTTTCTCTCTCTCTCTCCATATTTCCCTCGCTCGTCCGTGGTCCGGGCCAACCAACCAGCCAGCCAGCCGATTTTTGGGCCCTGCACTCGCTGATTCGATTCAAGACGACAGGCTGTGGCCAAGCAGGCCGTTCTTAGGGTCTGCAAGTCAGCAGCCTCCGTGCCTCCCTGCCTCCCTCGCCTGGCTGCGTCGCTGCCTGCCTACTGACCGAGTGAGCGAGTGTCGAAGTACGCACGTCCCTTCGTTCTCGGGTGGGTTGGTTGGTCGGTTCGTTTCTTTCGTTCGTTGTGCCCCCTTCGCTGCTTGCTCGCTCGCTTCGTTTGATCGTAACCCTGTTCTGGAGCCCGCAAAGGCGACGACGGAGTTGACCCCACCGCCCCCAAGTTTTGGCTCAAGCCGAGCCTAGCCACTAGTGTTATCATCCTCGACCGTGAATACCCTTTTCGCTAG
Source organism: Tigriopus japonicus (assembly GCA_010645155.1). Lineage (NCBI taxonomy): Eukaryota > Metazoa > Arthropoda > Copepoda > Harpacticoida > Harpacticidae > Tigriopus > Tigriopus japonicus. The sequence goes on from JAAGOF010000234.1 coordinate 848,683, forward strand.
TTGGCCCGAGTGGGAGCCCCCGCCCCCAGAGACCGCCCTGATTTCTCTCGCTCTCCGTGGCTCCTCACCGAGACCGCGATCTCCGCAGACGGGCGCGTTCGTTTCTAGTCGTGTGACGAGCTGAGTCGTATTTGTTGGCACTCACTTGTGCGGCACACGGCTCCTGTCGGTCGGTTGTGGTCACGCCCAGCCACCCGTGTCTCTTTCGGCCTGGTCCCTCAGTGGACCGAGAGACAAATAAGCCAGAAATCCCCCAGGTGGTTTCGGCCTTGCTCAGAGTCGTCGACTGGCTTTTGAGACGCCAATCTCGGCTCCACGCTCGTGTCTTCTGGGCGGGTGAATCGGCTCGGCTCCTCTTGATCGCCACGGTGGGCGTAGCGGACTTTTGACCCCCGAGTCCAATCCGACAACGGCGCATTGAATCGATCGATCGATCGGTCATTGGACCTGACCTGAAACGCGAGCACGCACGCGCAGCGGTGATTGAGGCCAAACTCTTGGCACTCAGACCTCTGGATCGAGCCACGTTGATCTAGGTGGGCGTGTGTGTCGATGGGTGGGTCTGGAATCGTTTGATTGCTACTTTGACCGTCGGTGGATCTCGATCTCGAGCTCATTAGCCGCCTGATCCCATCATGAGTAATCGTCCTCGCACGACATCCTTCGTGGAGGGAAGCAAAACAGCCAATACCAATTTCGGCGGCCTCAAGATCTCATCCAAAGATGGGAGCAAAGTGATGACGGTGATTGCCAGTCCGGGCCAAGGACCCGATCGATCGACCGAAGTCTCTTACACGGACACCAAGGTAATCATTGAGTGTTCTCTATATGCTCTTGACACTCGTAAGATCTCGTAAAAGAGTCTTCAAGTGAATCGGAGAAGGGAAAAGATAGATGAATGAGCGAACGGCCATAACTGGGGGATTGAGTCAAATTTGTTTAGCGTTAGTATTCTGGGCCCAATAATATTTGACATGTCTCACTGGGCTGATCCCGAGTGGTTTGATTTCAGGTCATTGGAAATGGAAGTTTCGGAGTGGTGTACCAAGCCAAATTGTGCGAGACGGGCGAGATGGTAGCCATCAAAAAAGTGTTGCAGGACAAGCGGTTCAAAAATCGTGAGCTCCAAATCATGCGACGCCTCGAGCACTGCAACATAGTCAAGCTCATGTACTTTTTCTACACGTCCGGCGAAAAGAAAGACGAGATCTATTTGAATCTGGTCCTTGAATTCATTCCTGAGACGCTTTATAGGGTGGCCCGTCAGTACTCGAAGAGTAAACATACCATCCCCGTCACGTTCATCAAACTTTACATGTACCAGCTGTTTCGCAGCTTGGCCTACATCCATTCTCAGGGTATCTGTCATCGCGACATCAAGCCCCAGAATTTGCTGTTGGATCCGGACTCGGGTATCCTCAAGCTCTGCGATTTCGGGAGCGCCAAGCACCTCGTGCGAGGCGAACCCAACGTGTCGTATATTTGCTCGAGATACTACCGCGCCCCCGAGCTCATCTTCGGGGCCACGGACTACACAACCAACATTGATGTGTGGAGCGCCGGTTGCGTGTTCGCCGAGCTCATGCTAGGACAACCCATATTTCCCGGAGACTCGGGCGTCGACCAGCTGGTCGAGATCATCAAAGTCCTGGGTACGCCCACGCGAGAGCAGATCAAGGAGATGAACCCCAACTACACAGAGTTCAAGTTTCCTCAAATCAAGGCGCATCCGTGGCAAAAGGTGTTCCGCGCTCGCACCTCACCCGAGGCCATCGATCTGGTGTCCAGGCTGCTGGAATACACGCCTTCAGCCCGAATTACGCCCTTACAGGCGTGCGCCCACACTTTCTTCGATGAGTTGCGAGAGCCGGGCACCAAGTTGCCGAATTCGAGAGACTTGCCCCCTCTGTTTAACTTTACCGAGAATGAGCTGAAGATCCAGCCCTCGCTGAACAGTCAGCTTGTCCCGACTCACTTAGGCCAAGCGAGTGGCGCCGGCGGCGGCAGCGGAGGCGGCCCAGCAGCCTCTGGATCGATCTCGGCGGCTTCTGGCGCGGGTGTCGGCGAGGCTGCGGGTGGAGCGTCCATTGAGGATGCCGGAGGCGTGGGAGGAGGGGCAGGAAAGGATGCGGCCATGGCTCAAGGATCCCCCAACAGTTCCAATGCCCCAAATGTTGGAGGTGGCAACGGCGCGAGTTGAAGTACGCAAATGCGTTGACAAATCTTTCCAAGAATGAAACTTAGATAAAAACAAGAAAAGAAACAACACGAAGAAGAAGAAGAAAAATGTTAGAAAACACACCCTTTTCGTCTCATATTATTATTATTATTCCTACCACTATCATTTCCTCTCTTGGTATAATATTTAACTTGTTTTTGACATTGAATGAGCATTTAGTGCTTCACTCTTGAGTTGAAAATACACGACAAAAAGCGTTCGTGATTGTTTGTTGAAGCCGATCAGTGAGATCGCATGGACTACCGCAAGAGCAACGCCATAACCACGATTCGCACCACACCAATCACTTTGATTGTAATTCATAGCTCCTCACTTTTTCAATTAACCTTCCTATCTCGTATCAACCCCCATCCCCCCAATCTTACGCAACCCTCTGATAGTGAGAGAGCAAGATGCGCAACATTCTCGTTGCACCATCCTCATTGTCTCCTCCTTCCCCCTCAAAGTTTCAACGGGTTCATCAGTTGACACCCTCACAAAGAAAGATGTGACAAAAGATCGCTACTTCGTGAAGTTGATTAGCCTCGGAGTATATATATAAAATATATAAATAAACCATACTTGTTCCAAACCGTTGTGCATTGCTTGGGCTGGGTCATAAAATGGACGAGGACACGAAATGACATGTTGGATAGAAGACCTTCAGTTCGCTGAGAAACAAGGGATCCTCGAGTAACTCGCAGTAACTGACATCCAACAGAATTAGTTGACGGCAATCGCGCAGCAGAGTGCGGATGGCCCCCATTCCCACATTTTTAGTTCCCATTATGTCTAGCTGTTCAAGACGAGTAAGTTTGGCCGCCATAGCCAGGATGTCTCGATCTGTGGTTTGGCGATGGGCAGTGAGGAAAAGCTTCTCCAGCAACGGACACGTTTGAGCTAATCGGACCAAAGATCCTGTGGTGGCATCCACTGAAGTGCACCAACCTAAGTCCAATTCTCTCAAGTAGGGCAGACGGCACAGAGAATCCACCCCCGACCACGTGAGCGACGAGTTTCTCCACATTTCTAAGGCAAACAATTTGGGGCAATGCTGCGACAGGGCTTCGGTGGTTTCATTCCCGTCGATCAAACGACAAGCCGACACGTTCAACATTAGAAGTCTGCAAAGGGAAAATGATACCCTGACTGTACAAGTTTTCGATTTCAGGCCAAAAGTATCCACTCACCCTTCATTATTTCGGATCAAACTATTCAACTCTCGTTGGCCTATTCGAGTCCGATAGAGATTGATGAGCTCCAATTTCCTGAGCTCGGACAGAGGGCCAAAATCTTGAGAATCCAAAAGATGACAATTGGACAGATTCAACTCTACTAAATCCGTACATGTGCGTGCCAATTGAATCAAAACCTGACCGCTAGCTACGTGACAATTGGAGAGACGCAATTGTCGCAGACTAGAACCAATCGTGGCAAGAAACTTGGCCAGAGTTTTGGATGAAATTTTCCCGTAATTGCCGCACCAAGACAGGTCAAGATATGTAGTTAAGATCATTTTCGGTGCCAAGCTTTCCAGAGTGAGATCACAGACTGAGTGGAACAACGACTTGAGACAAACATTTACATAAAGCTTGGGATCTTGAGCGATATCGCAAAAAAGCTTACACACCCGTCCACATTTTTGTAGCGAACGCAGATCGAGCCTCTGAAAAATCATGAACAAGATCTCCCTAGGAAGCGAGGCAAAGGAACTGTGCCCCGATGGACATGGAGAGACAGACGAGACTGGGCCAGGAAAGGATTCGTCGGCCATGGCTTGCAGCTCGGATAAGCTCGCTCGGGACAACTTGGTATTGAGGAATTTAAGAAAGGCCGGGTCTTGCGCTGAACCCGCTTGGATCTTTTGATCCAAGACCATTTGCAGAATCGGAGGCAAACTGAGAGGGGGAGGGGGAGGATTTACTTGGGCGAGGGATCCTAAAAAAAGTCTAATTTAGAAAACGTCGTCGCTCACAAAAATTGAGATCCAATCTTTTACCTAAAAGAGCCACGGCATCCACTTCGGGATGATTGGTAGCACAGCGATGATCAAATATGATGCGCACCATTCGAATCGGCCAAGGCGTCTCTGACAGCGGAGGTGAGAACGCTCGAGGTTGATGTCCGGGGAATTCGGGCTGAGTCGGCGATCGCCAAAGCAACGTCCAAGCCCCGACACAATCGCCTAGATAGAGCCAAATCCTCACTGATAGAAAGCGGTGCTAACACGCAGCCCAGAGTCAGGTCTTACCCCCCCAAATTTCTCGCACACTTCCGGGATTGTAGGTCTCAAAGATGTAAATGGCAATCCCTATGACGGCATGGGGATAGAGCAAATCCACAAAGTTCAAATATCCATGACACGGACAAGCGGGATAAGCGCAAGACCGTTGGGAGGTGTACTGTCCGGTAGGGCTCTGAGGAAACAAGAGAGCGAGAAACCGGACAAGTGAATGAGCCAATCGACGAAATCTCACACATGTTGACCAAACGGACGGACAGACTCACCAACTTGTCCCAAAATGGACCATAACTCATGAGAACAAACGTTTGCGGCGAGTCCCCTAAAACCAACAAATAGGACAGAGGATGGATGAATGAATGCATGCCAAATGCGGTTGTCACACGCGCCTTCGTTCGTTAGTCATCGTCTTACCATAAGATGGAAATTGAGCGGGTAGCCCCAGGCAATTGGCGGCGGTGTAGGAAAAACTGGCATCCGATCCATATTGGGCCGAGAAATCCAACACGCATTGGGCGTATTGCTCCACGAAGAGAACCGTGGGCGGCGGCGAGGAGCAAGAAGCCGGAGGCCGGTCCCGCCTTCCTCTCATCGGGGAACCCGCAGTGCGCCCACATTTCGAGGCCATGGCCTCGCCTCGAGACATCTCGGGATCATCCGCCGTGAGCCTCGAAGTCAGATGGGATGCGTTCGTTCTAGCCTGCGTTCCGATCACTCGATCCATGCGTCGTCCTCCGTCATCGCGGAACTTAACCCGGACAATATTCTAGCCAGGCCATCATCAATTCAACAATCGGTCAATTCAATGGTTATTTCGCTCACTGTCTTCGAGTTCTCTCTCCAGTTTGTCTCTCAGGCGCGGAGTTCTTGCTTGCTTTCGAGAGTTCGGACTGCGTTGTTGTTCTCATCTGACTAAATGAAAACAAACACCAACAGGGTGACGCGATGGGGATCTGACTTCATAAAAATGCTTCGATGCGGGATGTGCCGTCGAAACGGTTGTCGGAACAAAAAATAAACGCATCCGGGCATACATGGTGCGGCATGAGAAAAACTCGTTCTAGTCATGCCTCGCTTGAACAATGAAATCTCGATTTAACGAGACGAGGGCAGCTAAGATATCATCAGCGTATTTTTCCTCGGTCATGGCCTCTGGTGCCTCATTCCTTCACTTGAATTCTGCGATTACGTTTCGTTCTCGACCATTTGTCGCGTGTAGCGACAATTTTTTGATCGAGCGCGGAGAAGAAAGAACAGACGCTCCACAAAAAAAGGCGACGCAAGACAACGAGGCACAAAATCAACCACTTTTTTCTCACTTGGCTTGTCCGTCACCCTCAAATCGAATCGAACTCCTTGAACATCTCCCAGGTGAAGAAGGCGCTCGCTCGCTCGCTCGCTCTCACTCGCGGTCAAAGTCGCGGCGGCCTCGACCGATCATCCTCGACTATCCAGCTAGAATCATGACATCGGGCGGGACAGCCAGCGGGGTCACGCCCGCCGAGGGACTCGTCGAGGGCCAGGCACGAGGCTCGACCCCCCTGCGAGCGGCCAACCCTCTACCCCGATTCTCGTTGGAGGCGGGTTCGTGTCCTGCGCGCTACACCGGGGCATCGCTAGTCCTGTCCATGGAGGGCAAACGTCTGAGCGTGGCTTATTTCCAGAAACAAGGCTTCGCCCATCCGATTCACGTGAGCGACGGCAAGGCCGATTTGGAACTCAAAGTGCCCGGCAGTCCCAATTTCGGGCTCACGGATATCCGCGCTCTCGTGGGATCGCGTCGTAGTGTCGAGGTTCGGACCAGCCCCTCCGGTGGCACGCCCCTCGATCATCTGTCCATGACCATGAAGGAATGGCACAAGTACTTTGATGAGGCCGCACGTCCTCGGGATCGATGGCTCCTGGTCGATTCTTTGGAGTTTTCGCACACCAAATTAGACGGACAGGTGGTGGCGCCCAAAGTGGTGCGTGAAATCGATTGGGTGGAGACGGCCTGGCCGCCTTATTTTAAATCGTTGCAATTTGAGGCCACCAACGCCGCCGATGAAATGATGTATCCCAAGGTAACTCAATCCATCGATGACACTGGATCTGATCTGAGATGGGTCCAGTCATTCGTGAAACTTACGTTTTAGGTTCAAAAGTACTGCTGGATGTCGGTGGAGAGCTCGTGGATTGACTTTCGCATTGAGATGGGCGGGGCTAGTTCGTGGAACTACGTGCACTCGGGCGGGCTCGTGTTTTGGCTTATTCCGCCCACCGATGAGAACCTGCAGGTGTTTGAGGATTGGGCTGCCAGCGATCACCCCCACGATCGATTCCTCCCCGAGATGGTGGATGCATGCACTCGGTTCGAGCTCAATCGAGGACAAACGTTGTTTATTCCCGCCGGATGGATTCATGCCATATTTTCGGGTAATTCGCTTCTTTGGTGTGGTCTTCGAAGCCGTGAAATTGAGATCACTTTTATGTCTTTTAGTCCACGATACGATCGCGTTTCGGGGCAAGTTTCTCCATTCGTTCGGCATAGAAAAGCAACTCCAATCCGCCTACATCGAAGAGGTTCTCAAGATTCCTTTGGAGCGAAGATATCCTTTTTTCACCGAACTTCAATGGTACGTGTTGGACCGATATGTCCATTGTGTGTTGGGCCGGACGCGTCTGGATTTGCCGGAGGAAGAGAAGCGTCGAATTCGATTAGAAAAAGGCGACCAAGTGGATGCCAATGAGGAAGTCTTTCGACTCTCTTCCGTGATTGTGAGTGATGCCAATGCCCGTGTGCATTTGACCCTCCCCGAGCTCCATGGGCTGAAATTCATCATCATGTACTTGCATCATTTGCCCAACAGTAAGAAGAACGTCCCTTTGATGCTACCCGATCCCATTAGCATCATCAAGGATGTTCGAGAACTCGTAATGGAGCACAATCAAGACTGTCCGGAAGCAGCCGCCACCGGTCGCTACATCATCAATTGGGGTACTCAAGGCAAACGAGGACGCAAGAGTGGCCTCTCCAAGCAAGCCCTCATGGAAATCAAGCACCAGAAAAAGGCCCTGGCCGACACCACGAGGAAACTTCAAAAGAATATCTCAAGTACAAGCATTCGTAGACGGCGTGTACGTTGCAAAACATGCCAAGCTTGTGTTGGCGGTGATTGCCAGACTTGTGCATATTGTAAGGACATGGTCAAGTATGGTGGTCCTGGTCGCATGAAACAGACTTGCGAAAAGGTGAGTACTTCAAAAGCAAATTGATTTCACACTAGAAGACTGTTATTCGTGACATTGATGATCCGATTTCAGCGCCGATGTCTGCACCCGCAATTGCCAGTGTGTGCTCATTGTTCCATTTGCATGTTAGATGGATGGTTCAAAGAACCCAGATTGCAGAGTAAGGACGTGGAACGTCCCTCCACGGATGATCCGCCCAATCTGTACGAGTGCACAGTGTGTCTGGACATTGTACATCCCGAGTGTGCCGAAAAATCCATAGGTTTGGGAAATATTAACAAGGACTTGAGCAACTCGTGGGAATGCGCGAAATGTTCGCGATCAGGATTCTCGCAAGCGCCCAGTCGTCACGGATCCAGCAAGAAACGCTCCGTGAATGAATTGGAAGAAGGCGATAACGATTCGCAACATTCGTCCGACCTTGGCTCGTCAGAGAAAGTGCACAAATTGTCGGCTTCGTTATATCATCATCAGTAGTTGACTGAAAACATAAAATATAACATGGCGAGCGCTCTCCCCCTACTGTTCGGAGAGCCAGAACCTCTTGGCCTTTTCCAAGATTTTACTCTCAATACCAAAAAGAAATCATGGTCGCAAAATTACGAGACCCGAGTTTACGTCGGTTTAATTTATTCAATCTACATGTAATAAAAAAATGAAACATCCCCAGCATGAGAATCTGAGAGTCTTGTTTACTTGAACAACTTCTTGACCGACATGTTCTTCTCGGAGTCCTTCTGCATGATTTTGGCCACAGCCATCTCGAAATCTTCTTGAGTGACGTGAACCCGTCGTTCCCGAAGTGCGTACATTCCGGCTTCGGTGCACACGCCTTTGACCTCGGCGCCTGACGCGCCCGGCATGAGCTCGGCAATCTTTTTCAAGTTGATGCCGCGCGTGAGGTTCATCTTGCGGGAGTGGATCTTAAGGATATCCAGACGAGCATCCTCGTTGGGTGGAGGGAACTCGATCTTGCGGTCGATACGTCCGGGTCGAAGCAAAGCCGAATCGAGGATGTCGATCCGATTGGTGGCCATGATGACTTTGATGTTCTTCGTGGCCTCGAAGCCGTCCAATTGATTGAGCAGCTCCAACATGGTCCGCTGAACCTCGGAATCGCCGCCTCCACCGGACTCGATACGCGACGATCCGATCGAATCGATTTCGTCCATGAAGATAATAGACGGGGCGTGTTCGCGGGCCATGACGAAGAGTTCCCGGACCATTCGGGATCCTTCGCCGATGAACTTTTGCACGAGTTCCGAGCCGGACACGCGGATGAACGTACATTCGGTATGATGGGCCACGGCTCGAGCCAATAACTACGCGGAGGAAGAAACGGAAACTGGGTAAATGATCTTCATTCATGACTTAGCGGTGGTTTTGGCGGTCTTACCGTTTTTCCCGTGCCGGGCGGACCATAAAGCAACACGCCTTTGGGCTGGGCAATGCCCAAAGCGTCAAAGAGCTCGGGATGTTTGACGGGCAGTTCGATGACCTCCTTAATTTCCTTGATCTGCTTCTGAAGCCCACCTACCATTTCGTACGTGGAATCCGGCACCTTCTCCACCATCATGAGTGACACCTGGAAAACGAGACGACCGTAAGTCATGAGAACTCGTGGAGGCCATCCGAATCCGAAAAGGGATGAATTCACGGCTGATGACGATTCTTACCAGAGGATCCACCTTGTTGGGCAGGATTTTGTGGAGGGTGTAGCTATCGTTGCGGAGGGCCACCCGGCAATTGGGCGTGATATCGTTGACGTCAATGTTCTTGTCGAGATCGACCACGAACTTTCCCTCGGGATGGACCTTGACCAGGACCTTCTTCTTGTCCATGGCCTTGACCACTTCGCCCACGTAGGATCCTTGCTCTTGGAGCAGTTGGAGCTCCTCGCGCAACATGCGCACTTTGGCGTTGAGCTCGTTGCGTTGAGCCTGAAGCCGACGCAAATTCTGGTTCTTTTCCGACACGGTCAACTCCAGATCCTCGATCTTGGTCACGTAGTACTGCTTCAAGCCGCCCAATGAACTGGCCGAAGCGGGTCCGGACGTGGGCGTGGCGGCGGATACAGCGGCCATGGTGACGGATTGCGGCGAATGCAGGGTCGGGGCCGGGCGGACTTCTTTAAAACCACTCGAGTCTCGGGTGTGCGGTGGTCGGTGTGGATTTGTCGCGATCTTCAATGCAGCAAGCAAGTAAGCAAGCAATGACTGGCAAACTTGAAAGTTGACAAGAGCGTGACCAACTGTTTATGATCAAAAACCGCTCAAAACCAGTGTTATCAGATGCTGGGAAGTTACTAGTTACTACTGATGGGACATCCGTTTCGATCTATATGAGACTTGAGGCCAGTTCCTGGCCGGCATCATCAAGTATCAAGTATGTCGGCATCAAGCTTTGAAGAAATTTTGACGTGAATTGGGGAGTGAATTTGGTCATTGGGTGTTACCTAAAACTCTAAAATTTGGGGTAATTTGCTTCATAAAGGTGAAAAAGAAAAAAATGATCAACTTTATCAATAACTTTTCCTCAAAAAATAAGATTGCCAAAATGTGAAATATTATTATCATGACAATGATTGAAAATTGGTTTACAGTTTTTTCATTTCTTTAAAAAAGCGGTCAAGAAAAATAAAAATAAAAATCTTTATTGCGTGTTTATTTTACACATTGGATTAATAAAGTGTCAATATTCATCCTTGGTTTGCAATTTTCTGTACAATTGAATGTACTAAAGGGGCCCATTCTGGGTTCAGGAAAAAAAACGCTCTGTCCTTGTTGCCTTTTTGCATGTTGAAGATAGAGCAAGGATCACGAAAGACGAAATCACAAAAAGCCTCGGCCATTGGTAAAACCCGTTCATCAGTTTCTGGGCCGGCCGGAAGAAAATCGAATTAAACCAGTTGTTTGCCTGGTAATTCATAGCTCGCAGAGTAGTGGAAAAAAATTGTCAGCTTGTCCCACCACAGAATTCCAGAGTGGACATGTTCAGCCAGACTTAGCTAACGATTTGTTGGACAATTTTCAGGCCCCAGCTGACCTTTGGTTGTGATTAGAGACTCTACTAGTTGTGACGTTTTCCAAGGAGTTGTGCCCAAACAAGATTGTTTGTAAGGTTGAAGTCATGGTCACTTGTTCAGCCTCCAAATGCTCCAATCGGTCAGGGCCTGTCAAGAATAACCTGTCAGACCAGAGGCATGATTCTGCACGTTAACTTCACATTATCTAATCGCAACATTTCAAAACGAACACAAATTTGGCATGAAGGGAAATTTGTTTAGGCACAACTTAGGTAATAATCTTCGGAAATATCAAGTTTCAACGTGCAACCTTTGCTCTTCAACAGCTGTAACTCGTCCACCAAAACTTTCCGTAAGTCCACCCTGTGTGTACCACCTTAGAGGAGTATAGAGAGGCCATTGTCGTCATTTTGTCTGCATTGTTTGTAGCTGATACTGGCCAAAGTTGCCCAAAAGTTGCGTGAAAAGGCAAATATTTCCGAAGAATATCTTAAAATACTTGCCCAAAAAAGTGGAAGCTCATAGTACAAATGAAAGTGCGCAAGACATGTTTTCAATGCCAAATCCTATAATTGCGTGAACTAATGCCTGTGAATCAAATTCTCATCTTCATTGAGCACCTTAGTATAGTTTGGGAGAAGCAAACCATAAGCAAGAGGCCACATGGCCAAAAAACTAATGCTTTTCAAAAATGTGCCTTCTACGAATACGTTTGTTTGGGCAAGTTTCAACTAGTCGCTGATGATAAAAGGCCCTTGCTGCCCACACTGCAATTTCACGACTGGCCTGCTTTAGTAGACCTCTATGTGTACCACCAAACAACGTTGCCAGGTCCCAAAGAGGGCTTGAGGCCAAATTTGAGATCATAAGTTGCCTTTTGGCGGCCAAAAGTGAGGAAATGTTGCCACTTGGCAGCCTTTCCTTATTTCTATAACATTTTGTTAGTGGAAAAGATTGTCAACCTAAAGAGCACTTTTCAAGATTTTTTTTCTTGCAAATTTCAACGTTTTATACTCCTTTATATATTTTTTGTAATGCATGTGCTGATAAAAAAGCTCATGGGAAAGAAGCATCAACTTGACACTTACCATGTAAAACGGTAAAGCACACACTTTAGGTGCTAGGATTGTAGGGTTGATCTTACCCCACATAGCAAGAAACATTTTGCCACGAGGGAAAATTATTTGCAGTATCAAAATGGCCTACTGTGTGCAGGTGTGAATTTTTTTTTTGAGTGTTGGTGCTAGGGTTGGAGGGCTGAGCCTCCCACGGCCGACGAAGCCAGCCATCACATCGTCCAAATTGTTCCGATAGGCAATCTCATGTCCAGTATCAGAATGGTTCTCCATTTGTGGGTGTGAATTAGCGGCTAAAAGTTTCCTTGAGAAAGGTCGGGGAAGAGAATCGAACCTGGGACCTCTCTCACTTGCATCCAAATTAGCATCCAAATAATTAGTATCCAAATAATTAGCATCTAAAACGAGCCAAAAATCTCTTAAATTCTCATAGAGAGAAAGCTAAGAATAAGGACTAAATAGGACATACTGTACTTCCAATTTGACGCTAAATTTCCAAAATATCAGGAAAAGAGCTATATTTAGCTCTAAAAAGCTAAATTTGGTCAGGTTGGTCAAGGGGTAGCAGCGGACGAGCTGTTGTTCTAAGCAGGTACGCCAAAAGTAAGGAAATAAAGGCAAACTCATATGCGAGTTTCTGACAAAGATTTTGTTACAACTAATCAAGACTCAGCAAGAACATTTTTAGCGGTCAAAAGATACGGCATACTCTTTTACAATGAAAATGCTGGTTCCTTTAAGCTGAAATTGACAATAATCGGTCGAGTTTGGCTTTCAATGTATTTTATTTCATTTTAGATACCCTAAAAAGGTCGAGCCAAAACAACTCTGCTGAATCATTGTCGACGGAATCTTGTAGATACGAAATCTACGTAACCTAGCGCAAGGACATCTTAATTTCTCAAGACGAATTACAGAAATACAGCTTAAGGCCTGTCATTGTACTAAAATGAGAGGTTATTTCAAAGCAGCAAATGTTCCGCTTAATTTTCATTGTAGTAACTAGGCCTTAAGTGGTATTCTGTAATATATCTTTCGTTGAGTCATCCTTGCCTAGCGTCGCCCCGTCGATTCTGGATGTCAATCGGGAAACCACTTGATGGAAATGTAGCAATGGTAGTTTCATGATCAGAATATGATAAAACATGATCCTCATGTTTCTTAGGAAACATAACGACATTGATTATTGATGATTTTGTCCTTAAGGTTTTACGTTGGCCAGGTCACTGAGCTGACTGAGCTCACTGAGAGGTATGTTGTACTTGCATTGGTATGGGAATAAATTGATTAGTGATGATTTTGTCCTTAAGGTTTAATGTTGGCCAGGTGGCATTTACCAAGAGGAGGCTCACTCACTCTAGAGGGCTAAATGTTAGGAACTACTGATGGAGTTCAATCTGTTTAATCATTTATGAGCAGTGGTCCTGTTTTTGAAGACTTCAGACCAGGGGTGGCACCAAGATGAAGCATAGTTTTTTCACACTACTTTTGCCGTGGACCAAGGTCATTGATGGTAGTCCTAAAAGATGGAACAGATTGAATCCAATTCCAAGTAGAAGTAGCCCTTTAGCCATGGAAATCGTAATACATGGAAGCCTCCACTCAGGCGTTCAGTTGTGGATTTTTTATAAATCGAATTCCATTCAAGCAAATGATTTTGTTTTGATAAGATTGATAAGGCAGGCATTTGAGGATGTCGTTTGCTGAATTTCAACGTTCCCCCGTTCACGAATAACGTTTCGAAATTTGTAACAGTCGCAATACATACGAAAAGCATGGAATCGCACGGAAGCGAAAGAAAAATTGACCCTACAACCGACGCTTGCAGTTGCACTTGCGGCTTGGTGGAAGAGCGAGCATCGCGCTATGCTTCAAATTACTCTACTTGCAACAAAGTTCAGTCGATCCAGTTGAAATTAAGCACGTGATCTATGAATAACCAATCGGACATTTGATTAACTTGGATTTTTCTGTCTGGCACAGAATTCGAAAAATGGCTCTTGACAGTTGCCAGTAAAGGCTTTATATACAAAGAAGCGCAAAGGTCTGGATTGGAAGGTCTTCTCTGATTTAAGGGTTTCTCTTGTCCCACGTTCTGATTGGTCAATGAACAACTTGCACCAGCGTGACTAGATGCAGCTTGTCTTGGAAGTTTTTTACCCCCCAAAAATTGCTTATTCATAGCTTCTAAATCAAGGTGTACACCCCGAATCATTTACATGACAAAAAAGAGGGGCCCAAACAAATTTATGAAGTTTTGGATGTGAGATTGAATGAAAGAGTGGAAATAATCATCCCCTTTCTCATTTGGACACCCTGATCATCTCCACTCCACATGAGATTAACAGGGCAAGGAGAAGCCAGTGGAGCCCGCCAGCCCACTTTACTTGTAGATGCAAGGGAAGGGTTGGGCATCACGTGCAAGTTTCATATTTGTGTTTCTGGACCATGCTTGAGGAAAAGAAAACATGTCACAGAATGTTGAAATTTCTATTGGATTGAAAGCCATTTAATCACAATTTTCCTGGGATAAAAGATTTCAAGACATGCCACACCCAGTCATGCTGGCGCAAGTTGTTCATTGACCAATCAGAACATGGGACCCAAGAAACCCTTTAATCAGAGAAGACTTTGGAATCCAGACCTTTGCGTTTCTTTGTCTATGAAGCCTTAAGTTGTCCGTGGCCGAGGCATCTGGTCTGACCAGATATGAAAGGACCAATTATGCTGGGGACCAAATCATCAATTTAAAAACCTAAAAAGTTTGGAAAACCTTGATATCAAATTGCTCTAGTCCTTTCTATGGCTCAAAATTTTATGGCCTCCAAGCCCATCCATTTTGAGACTCCCGTTGGATGGCGGGGCATCTCCGACTGACTAAGTAACTCGATTTTGTCAAGGCCAAGAATACCCGATTCATGAGAAAACGGCCTTCTTCCGCGATTGTCCGATCTCATTTTGAACTTCCAACTCTTTCTTCCGCATCATGTATGTTCGGGAACCCAATGTCTTTTCCAATCCCCAGGCTCATTCTCGCGTTGCCCTCGCCTGAGTTTTCTTGTGGGTGCTCGCCGTTCATTGGATCTGGTCACGGTGTTTTCAAACGAATCTGGGCGCGCACTTGGCTCTCAAGCTCACACACAAACTCCCAGACACAGACAAACTGAACGAAGACAAAAAGGAAAAACCTCGGTGGAAACGTGGGATTTCGCGTTATTGCGCCTTGTCCAGTTCCTAGGATTGCCCCTCGTTCCTCGGTTGGGGTCGGTTGACATCCGGACGACCTTTTTCTCGTGTTTTCGTCATGGTGTGCGGGTTTTCGCTACCGTTGCAACGCGACGAGCTCCTGGAAATCAAGGACGATCCCAATGATTACCGCGTCCGACAGATCTACCCCATCCGCGATCTGCCCACCAAGCTTAAGGTCTGTCGAACCGAGGAAGGATTATCAGTTTTTAAGCGTTACTTCGTTCATTATGTTTAGGATGCGGAAATGGCCTTGAGTGGATCGGCTGGATTTGCGTGCTTGTTGCCCGCCAAAGATGGAGGCCGGGACGTGTTTGACGTGTTCTTTTCCGTGCTCGTTCATTTCCACAAGGATCTTTCCAAAGAGGCCAAACGCAAGGCTTGGGAATGGATCCTCAACGCTTTCGGAAGCTTGGTTCAAAGGTTGGACGGCGAATTAACAACGCCCAGTAAGTTTAGGCGACCAGATCGAATAAAAGACCAGTGAATTCAGGGACTGCGTTTGCTCGCTTTCAGATGCCATAACCCATGAAGAACGGGCCCAACGGGCTGTGGCCATGAAAATGCTCGTGTATTTGTTTACCCAGATGATCGAGATGATGGAGGCCAACGAAACGTCGTCGTCTGAATTGCTCATGAGCAGGGCCACTAATAAGACCAAAAAGGCCCTGACCTCCGAGGCTTGCATGTGGGATGGCGAAGGAAAAACCCGGGCTCTTTTGTTGTTATACCGTTGGGCTCAATTGCCTCTCCGCAATCTCTTTGAGCCGCCCATTGTGGAGGAGGAAGTGATCAATGCGGCTGCAAATTGCATCTTTCGCATCCTTGAAAATCCTACCATCGCCCTTCAACGGACCAAAGATTTGCGTCAGTCGGCTTTTCAAATCTTGGGCTTGCTGTGCTCCAACTACGGCTATCTCCTCTCATGTCGTCTGAAGATTGTTCAAAGTCTTCGCCATTTCGAACACCTTGGATCGACGTTGGCGGAAGCCGTGGTCTTGCTTGTCCGTGACTATGGTTGTTCCGGCGTCATCATGGAGATCGTGCGAGACCTGGCTCAAATTGATCCCCAAGAACTCCAACGAGATACATCGGCTACTCGAGCTTACGCCACCTTCCTCACCGAGATCACCGAAGCCGTGCCGGAATTAATGAAGCCTTGCTTGAGTCTGCTCACCCTCCACTTGGATGGGCCTTCGCCCAGCTTGAGGAAGTGCGTTCTGTCGATTTTGGGCGAAATCACGCTTCAAGTGTTCGTCGGAGAGGTTCTAGAGGAAGCCGAACGGGAAACCCGGGACCAGTTCCTCGATTGCCTAGAAGATCACGTCCACGATGTTCATGCGCACGTTCGCACTAGTGTTCTTCAAATCTGGACGAAACTTTGCTCGGCCAAAGCCATTCCTTTAAACCGACAGCAACGACTCTTGAAGCTCGTAATGGGCCGATTGCACGACAAATCGTCCAATGTGCGAAAACAGGCCGTTCAACTTCTCACGGCCCTTCTCCAATGCAATCCCTATCGTGCTAGCATGCCTGTTGAGGAATTGAAAGAAGAGTTGGAGAAGGAAGCGAAGAAGTTGCGACAGCTCACGGGTGAAACGGAGGAAGATGTGGCTTTGAAAAACTTACAGTCCTGGGAAGACAATCAAGAAGACGTGATGAATGCCATCGATGAGATTTTGGAAAGCTCAAATTCTGAACAAGAGCACGAAAGCGAGGCTTTGTGGGAAAATGCCAGTCGCAATGAAGTGCTTCTCCGAATTAAGCACCTTTTGTCCAAAAAGAAAGCCGTTAGAGCCGTGGAACTTCTTCGAGCTGCGTTGGACCACTTCCCTCAAGATGAGATCTTCATTCCAAAAGAGGAGGAGCAAATGGAAGCCGAGCACTGGTTTGATCTATTGAAAGCAATCGCATTGTTTGATGCCAATGCCATGGACAAGAAAACCTCGGAGGAAGACGCTAATGACGAGATTAACAAGCAAAAGGTGGTAGTCGCTTATCTGCAAGATTCGTTCTGTTTCGCTCAATTAGTGAACGAGGCCCTGCCGACGGTTGCTGTACTTCTCGGATCCAAGCTCAGTTCAGACATCATGGAGGCTATTCAGTTCTTCGTGTCCGCTTTTGAATTCGGAGTTCTCAACGCCATGATTGGTGTAAGAAAAATGTTGGCGCTTATCTGGTCCCAAGAGACTGCGGTCCGAGAAGCCGTCCTAGGCGCCTACAAAAGGCTCTACGTGAATGGAGTCGATGCCAATCCCAAAGAGAGGGCCCAAATGATTGTCAGGAATTTCATTGCCTTGGTAAGTGGAGCCACAATCGGAGAGCTAACCTCTCTGGAAGAATTGGTTGGTATGCTGGTGAAGTCGAAGGACATTGGAGTGGATTGTTTCAACCTCTTGTGGCAATACTTCACGATGATGTTGCCCACTGTTACTCAAGAAGAATCTCGAGGAGCCATTGTTCTCTTGGGTATGGTGGCCAATGTAGAACCTACCGTCATCACGACGAACTTGTCTCTTCTTCTGGAAACTGGCTTGCAAAAACGTGGCAAACAGGACTTGGGCATGGTACACGATATCTGCCTGGCATTGACCAAATTGGGAAACTTCAAAAACAGCTCGCCTGAGGGCCAAAGCTTTCCTGGACTAAAATTCGAGGCAACTCATGAGCTTTTCACAAGCTTGGAGGACATTTTAGTCGAGGGTATTAGCTCCAGATCCTCGAGTTACATTCCCATGAGTCAAAAAGCAGTTGTGGTTATTTACCAATTGTCTGAGGAACCTGATAAAATCTTGGAACGGATCTTGAAGCGTGTGTCCTCGCAGATATTTCAAAATGATCAAAGGATCCCTACTCGAAGTTTGAGCAGACTTTTTGCTCTCGTCGGAAATGTGGCCCTTGGCCAACTGAATCATTTGGAGGTCTCTATTTTGAATGAGTTAAAACGACGAAAGATGATCAAGGAGGCCCTGAAAGAGCGCAACAGCCGGAAATCAATCGGAGGGAGTGCTAGGAAAAATGGAAGGCAAAGCCTCAAAGGTGAAGACGGAGAAGATAATTTAGAGGTCATGGGTGCGGAGGCAGATGATGCCGAAATCGAATTTATTCGTCAGGTGTGCGAGAAAGAAGTGGTCAGTGGCCCCGATGGTCTTCTCTCCCAGTTCCTTCCTTTGGTGGTTCACGTGGCGAGCCATCCGTCGGAATACAGTGATCCAAACCTTCGGGCCTCTGCAGGACTTGCTCTCTCCAAGTTAATGCTCGTTTCGTCCGAAGTTTGCGAAGAACATCTACAATTATTGTTCACTCTCATGGAGAAGAGTCAAGAAGAAGTGATCCGAGCCAATCTCATTATTGCCAGTGGGGACCTCTCCTTCAGATTCCCCAACATCCTAGAGCCTTGGACCCCTCGAATGTATGCTCGTCTCCGAGATGATTCCACCCTGGTTCGGAGCAACACTTTGAACGTGCTCACACTTCTGATTCTCAACGATATGATCAAGGTAAAGGGACAGATTTCGGACATGGCCTTGTGCATTGACGACGGTAATGAGAAGATTTCGGGCCTGGCAAAGCAGTTTTTCACCGAATTAGCACGAAAAGGCAATGCTTTATACAATGTAATGCCGGATATCATTTCGCGTCTCTCAGACGTGGGAAGTGGAGTCTCCGAGGAGAAATTCCGAACCATTTTGTTCTTCATCGTCGGACTCATTGAAAAAGACAAGCATTTGGAGTCACTAGTGGAGAAACTCTGCCATCGATTCAGAGCCACTCAGTCTTCGCGCCAATGGAGAGATCTTTCGTACTGTCTCTCATTATTTTCATTCAATGAAAAGGCCCTGAAAAAGCTTCAAGATAACTTTGGTTGTTTGAGTGACAAATTACACGACGACACTGTTTACAACTCCATTGCGGGTATCCTTGTCCAAGCGCGAAAAAATGTACGCCTTGAAGCCAAGGTTATGATTGATGAAATCGAGGACAAGCTGGATGAAGCTCGTGAGAAATGTCTGGAAGATTTTGGGGCCAGTTCACGGGCTGTGGCCGCCAAGGGCTCAACAACCAATAACGGAAGAAAACAAGCTATATCAAATGAAGAAAAGCAATCCATGGACAACACCGAAGATGATGATATGAGCGATTGAAGTTACGAATAAATTAATTGTAACTCTAGGAGTCAAAATTTTGCCTATTTTTGTACCAGACTTCGGAAACAATCTTGTAAGAGGCAAAAATTGAGCTTTACTTGAAAGAATATTAATTTTATGGATTCCATAAGACGTGTTCACCGAGTTGATTACCAAAGCAATTGTTAAACACTTTTCACTAGATAGGAGACAGTAGAAAATGGTTGGAAGGAGTAAATACGTTCGTACCCAAGGTGTTCCGGAGTGATCTGAATCAGTTGATCTTCACACCCTTACCCCCAAGGTGCATGACTAATGCAAAACACAGAATGTGATGAAAAAAACATGTCCACGAGTAGCAATTTGCTTTTATCCAATGAGACAAGGGCTGCAAAATCTTTGGACAGTTTGGGATCTTCTAGGCCATGGATAGGCAGCCGGTGGGCCCAAAAGTGGTCGTTGGTGGGCCCAGGAGCTATCGGGACAGTCCAAAACAGTGGGCCGGGGAACCATATATAGAAATGTACTCGTGGGCCCAAAGCTTTTTGATCGTTAATTTGTGGGCCCCTGCCAACACGTTATCCAATTTGGTGGGCCTTGACCCAAAAGTGGTTGCCGACCCCTGCTCTAGTCCATTCATTGCCCTCACTCGATCTTCAGGTCGATTTCCAAGCAAGAGTTGCTTCTAACAAGGTCCGCCTTGGAGCGGGGCAGGGGAGGCCCGAATAAACTAAATTCTATAGTGTATATTTTTGACCTTGTCATCATCTGTACTTACAGTATCTTATCACCGAAATTATACATATAATTCAGAAGCAGCATCACATAAGAGTGGTTTCTCGGTACAGAATCATTTTAGCAGTATGTCAACGAGGAAAGGAGTTTTCTGGGCGTGTTGTGTGTATGCATGTATGTGTGTGTGTGGCACGAATTATTCTGAACCATACTTGACTATCGACAATGACATTTCTCATCTACGTCGACGACTTTGAGAGATGTACCGATTACAGGCGCAACTCTGCTTTGGGCAACGGTGTTCTGATGTCCATTAACTTGTGTTTCTTTTTAAATTTATGATGCCTCGATCCTTCTTCATGTAATTCGGACTAATGGGGAAAGAATCTCACTGGTTCAGTGGCAATTAGACGGGAGCTCAGGAAGTGAAACAAGCGATTCTTCTTGATCTCTAACTTGATTTTCAAGTTGGATTACAAATTATCGTTTTCTTCGTTCGAAATAAGCATTTATATCTTGATCACCTCGAAACTTTGGATTGGATGGGGTTTCCAGGTTGGCAGCAGAGGCGGGAAGGAGAAAAGCTCAACTTTAGAAGGCGTGGTTGAATTCAGCCCATAGGATGACGTTCAAGTTGACTGGTTTGCAGTTCGTTCTCAGGCTTGCACCGAACATTTTCTTTCTCTTGAATACTAATCATAAATTTTGAAAATAAATTTTCTCTCGATTAATAACAGTAAAATAAACAAAGGATAAAAACATTATCTTCATAAGGTTGCGTCTGAAGGAATGATGTTGCAAGTTGAAGTTGTTGTTGTTGCTGTTGTTTTTCATGACGATGATGACGATGATGATGATGATGATGATGATGATGATGATGATAATAATAATAAGAATAATAATGATCGTGTTACTATAGTTATCATTATTATGGGCGATGGCGGATGAATTTGCTTAACATCACAAATTATTGCCATTGCACCGATGCTTGGCCAGCTACTGTATAGCTGTGACAATCAGCGCGGTAATGGACCCCAGATTGTTGTGTCTCCACTTGCTTGGATCATGGATCAAGTGGACGAGAAATGGGATGCTGTTGATAGTGGGTGGATTTGGGAAGGGGTGGGGGGATATTTAAAGGTGTGGGCAGAAGGGGAGATGGGTGTGTGGAGGTTGAAGGTCTTCACAGTAGTGAGTGACTAGGATAATCAAATGATTGTATCATCCCGCTCATTGTTGTTGTTGTTGTTGTTGCTGCTGCTGTTGTTGTTGTTGCTGTTGCCAGGCTGACCAAGCAGCCGCATACTGTTGCTGTTGGGAGTACTGGGCATATTGTGTGTAGTATTGTTGATAGGCACTGTACTGGTCTGGATGAGGGGCAGGGGCAAGAGGATTCGATCCGGGAGGGCCTGTTGGCGTAGGCCAAGCAGCAGCCGCGGGAGATGCCGTGGGCGTGGACCAACTTTCGGGTCCGTTTCCTCCACCAATCGTGCCGTGGTCCAAACCCCATCCCAAGGCAGACCCACCGGATCCCGGACGTCCTCCACTTGTCCCATTGGCGCCAAATCCGTTGCCTCCCACACTGTTACTGCCCACGAGCCCCACACTACTTCCACCACCGCCACCACTGCCGCCACCAGCACCATTACGATTCTTCTGATTCGCCAGACTCACTTTGATGGGCTTGGAACCGAGTCCCAATTCACCGGACATGTGATTGAGCGCATGCTGCTGCTCGGCTTCCAAGCCAAATCGCACGAACCCGTAGCCTTTACTCAGGCCCGTGTCATCCAAGACCACTTTAGCGCAACGCACCGTTTGGTAGCGCTGAGTGAAAAACTGATACAGAATGAAATCATCGACCTCGGGTGTGAGATCGCCCACCCAAATGGAAGTGTCGGGTTCCCCCGGAGCCAGACGAGTGCTGTTGTGATTCAGCTTGAACCGAACCGGAGGGTCACTATTCGGAATGACCTTGCCTCCCAAGCGGTGCATCACGTAAATGGCTTTTTGATCACTACAAAGAAACAAACGGATTGATTCATACCAAGCATTTGGACGTCGGGCCGAATGGTTCGTGAAAATTGGTCAAACTTTGTCGGTCCTACAGAAGCTTCTTTAGTAATCTGTCCAAGCGAGCGTCAGTCTCACCTATCAAAATTAATAAAACCATATCCAGCCGGATCTCCCGTGAACTTGTTCGTCATGACTTTGATTGAGACCACTCCATCTTGTCCCATTTGCATCACGGCATTGGTTAGAAAGGCCTCATCCATGTAAGGCTCCAAGCCCCCGATCCACAGAGCTCCCACTCGAGTCATTGTCAGGGCCTTGGGACCAAATGTTGGCCAAATTCAGGGATCAAGGCTTGGGCCTGCCCAACCGCCGCAGGCACAGGATTCTCCTCAGGTGGGACTTTGACGTGGGTTTCGAGATGGAAAAAGCCTTCCCAACCTTGGCGATGATCCTTTCGTCCACTTTTGATCTTCCGTGGGGGGCGGCGGCAGCACAGCACCAGCATGAGCCACTCAACCAACCAAGCAGGCTCAGATCGTTTGTCGGAATGGTGGCCCGTTCCTTCCTTCCTTCCTTCCTTCTTTCCTTACTTCCTAATTCGTTCTTTAGCTCGTTCCTCTCCCCTTCTTTTCTTTTCTTTTCTTCTTCCTTCAGTCCTTCTTTGGCCGTCGATCAGTGTCAGAGGCAGCGATCACGTTGAACCTCAGCAATCACGGCAGTGGGCCGTGTTTGCTGTCAGTGCCTGCCAGCCACCCAGCCAGCACCCAACTCCACATCCTTCACCTCCTTCTTCGGGAGCGAGCAGGCTCCGCTGCTCCGTGCAGCTCAAGACCGATGGCCTCTCTCTTCAGGACCTGTGATGCTGCTGTCCTGCTCGGTGTTCTTCTCGTTGGGCTCCGGGGCCTCTAGGCCCACTCCCAGTCCAAGAAGGACGGTATTAGGTGTAGTGGGATCGAGCGAGGGCGCGTTACCACGTCCGTGTTCATTTTCCTGCATTATAGCCTGGAGTTATGAAGAAATGCAATAAAATTAGTATTAATGTCATTTTATTTACAAAACCTTTAAACAAAAGTGAACAAGGATTCAATAAGCAATCATTTAATGTCTGTCAAATAATTGAAACTATGTTGCTTGATTGTGGTAAGTCAAATATATTCAAACTCCTGATCCACTGACTTGCTTTGTGATAGTGATTGACGATCTCTTTTTTTGAAAGCAACATGGTTTTTGTCATTGGCATTGTTCAAAGGCATTCTTCACTTTTGAATGAATTTCTTTCTGAAACTTCAGAATGATATAACTTTTCCTCTCCATCTTTTTTTCAGCACTTACGGTATTAGTAGGGTCCGGAAAAATATTTGCAAAAAAAGTGACAAAATATCCAATATATATATTTTTTTAAAGCCAAAAATATTTGGAAAAAGCCGGAAATTTAAGAAATATTTTTTTGACATGGCCATTATTTGGTATTTTTGTCTGTGTGCACCGATTTTTCACATTTTGCTTGGGCGAATTTGATGCATTTGACCGTTTTTGGAGACAAACTTGAGATGTAATTGATTTAACAATACAAATTTCAATTTCCCTCAATAGATGGCGTAGTTTTTTTTTGTCTCTGACAATAGTTTTGGTTTGGAATGTCTAATCTTAGTGCAACTGCCATTTTGTAGAGATTTTTGTATATTGGGTTCATTCTGGGTAAGCTCTTTCAAGCATTGGTCATTCATTTATTTTCCTCAATTTTGCCCGAAATATTTTATTTGACTAGAATATTCGAGAAAATATTCATTTTTCTTTGAAAGAGTAAAAATATTTCTACAATTTTTCTCGATTTTTTAAATATTTTGGAATATATATAAGAAATATTTCCGGGCCCGACTTAAAAGCCTCTTTTGTCTTAAGAACCCCTAATAAGTCCTGAAAAAGGAGACAGAGAAGAAAATTTACATCATTCTATGAAAAAAGAATGCCCTTGAACAATGCCAATGATAAAAATCATGTGGTCTTCAACAAAGGATGGACAATCATCATCAATTCATCATAAAGCAAGTGAGTGGATCAAGAGTTTGCATATATTTGACTTAAAAGAATCAAATAACACAGTTCCAAGTCTTTGAGAGACATCATTTGGGCATCAAATGAAATTGTCGAATCCTTGTTCACTTTTGTTTTATGGGTTATGTAAGTAAAATGGCATTAATTATGTTGCATTTCTTCATTAACTCCAGGTTATCACGAAGGGAAAATTAACACAGACGTGGTAACGGGCCCTCCACGGTTTCTCGGTCGATCCCACTCCATGTAATACTGTCCTCCCTGCCCAGTCCCATCAGCAGAAGAGGACAATGTCAAGCTGCTCCCGATTGTAACACGCGAAGACTACACTCGCTTCTTTGGGTGGGTCAGGAACCTCTCACCACAGGACGCGAACTTCGGCTGATGCGTAGCCCAAAGAGGCCCTTAAAACGGTGCGGCTCTGCACTGAATTTGAACGAAATTGCCAAAAGACGATAGAAAAAGGCGTTGGATTGCAATCATCACTTCAGAACAAAGTTGCAGCATGAGATAACGCTCCTTTTCCTGCCATTAATTTTTATAATGATGGTTTCTATTCTCAGGAATAAGTCAAAACTGAGGTGCTTCAGACCAATGTCTCGCACAAAACTGAAAATGGATCTCAATTAAACACACGTATAACTTTAATATAATGATACCAACTTCAGACAACGGGTTGAATTACAAACACATCAAGTTTCATGAAAATTAAGCGTCGTTTTGGAAAACTGTGGCCCTGTTATTAACAATGAAACTTGCAGCCAAAGTATTCACATTCTTCCCCATAAAATGAACAAATTATTCATCAACTTATAGTTGAGTTGTTGATGATTCCCTCCGAATGATTATCCATGCAGAATGAAGTAAAGAACAGATCACCTTCATGGATTTTTTCTCTATTTTTCACTTTGATGGTGCTGTTAGGTACTTAAAATCTGAAACCATTGGTATTTCAGGATAAGTTGGATAGGGTTGATGATGAGTGGTGAACGTGATGTACCCAAGAGTGGGTTGCATTTAATTATCTCTAAGAGCAGATACACATACCAGAATGATGTCTAGCCAATTCATCCACTGTTTTAGTCTAAGATATTGATTATTGAGTCCATAAAACACTTCCCTATCATACACTCCATGGGGCCTCTTTGGGCTCTCAAAAACAACAACAAACAGCTGTCTTCGCATCCTCTTCTGTAAGTATAGCACTGGGTGGGTGAAGCAATGGCTGAGTGACTGACAGAAGTCGCGAGTCAGAGAGTGGGTACGTCAAGCGGGCAGTCAGTCTGTCCACATACGTCCACAGTCTTACTTCCCTGTGCTTACTTCCATTTGGGCCCGCAACTCGAGAATCACAGACCACTCACTCTCCTCTATTCCATTCTCAGGCTTCACCATCAAACGCATCAAATAAATACAAATGTATCTCGCACTCTTTAAACTCATGCCAAAAGCGCTGCCCGCCGGGCAATCATCAAATAAATTCAAACTGGAAATGCTTAGGTGTCACCGGAAAAAAATAAAGTATTGTGGCCTAGGCCATCCTGTTCGACTAGAAAGGAATATTCTTGGTGTTGTGGCTCTGTGATCCTCATGACACGAACACACTCCGAGGTCGGACTCTTCTTGTCCGGAGGAAAAGCAGCAGAAAGAGTGGGCCCGCACGTGTACACGGACGAGGCAATAATGTGTACACGGAACGGAGGGCCTATTTGGCCAGGAATGGAGGCCACAGGGATCCATTTGTCTGACTGACCACAGAGATCTTCAGATGAGACATACTGCTGTGTTTTGAAGGACACCCTGCATCGTTAGATTCTTAAGGGAGTATAGAGAGGCCATTGTTGTCATTTTGTCTGCCTTGCTTACTGCTGTAACTGGGCAGAAGTTGCCTATAAGTTGCGTGAAAAAGCAAATATTTCTGAAGAATATCATAACAACTTGTCCATGCAAGTGGAAGATAATGGTACAAACGTCGGTGCGAGAGACTTGTTTGGGCAAGTTTCAACAAGTCGCTGATGATAAATGGCCCTTGCTGCCCACAATAAAATTCCACCACCGGCCTGCCCTAGGATCTCCACTCTATAGACCTCTATGGTTAGATTAGAAAAGGTTGCGTGAGAAATCGTTGAATTTCCGCAAAGTTTTAGGGGTTGACCCTAAAATCCGATTTTTTTTAAACGTTAAAAGGCCGAGGCTATATTTTGACCAAACGTCATTTATTCCTTATTGATGGCTAAAAATGTTAACATGCGTCTTGAAAGAATTCATTCAAACTTCTTGTGTAAATATTTATTGACTGAATGTTCTCCACATTGGATTTAGAAGTCCCAGCACCCTTTTTACTTGTCTCATGAACATTTAACATTCAGCTCTCCAAAGGATTTTAGTCCTCATAACAATGAGAAAATATATAGATGGAATCTTGCTCCACCCGTTAGTCTAGGTTCTGTGAAACAATGCTCAACAGAAGTATCTGGTATGGTGGTATGGAGTGTTACAGAACACGGTGATTTGTCCGACTTTCTGAGATTTGAGGCCATGTTCTTGTATATTTGAAAAAGCTGAATATCTCCAGGTTTTGAAACTGAATGCATTAAATTCGCCAATGGGTCATTTCTGGGACTTTTTTTTAGTTTAAAAAAGAGGCTCCATTGATTTTGAAACCACCGAAACGAAATTTCTGCCAGTGTGGCTGTTTTTCTTCCCACTTGACCAACAGCTCTTCAAAAGTTTGATTTTCATTTTAATCAACCATTCACCTTTTAATTGGTTGTTGGAAAGAAATATCTTGGGACTTCTTCAGAAGTTACACAGGCATCATCTGAACGAAAATAATTTGTATTTTACGTAAGATAAGTCAACTAAGGGACTTGATAACAATGAATAATGCTGGTACAAAAAATATATTGACTGTTTTTATTCCAGATCCTGACAGATTGGTTAATTTTTATAATAAAGAGTACGGCAGGAACCGCCCAACTAACTTAAACCACTTGTAGTCTGCATCTAGGCTCTTCGAGTTCTTGGTTGCTCTATCATTGTCAGACCTAGAGCGCTATAATAAAAGAGTACGCGCATGTGCCATTTTGGTCCCAAGACGTTGGTTCCATTGTACTGTGGTTCTTAGGTTCGACCTGTTTGAGGCAACTTTACCTATGCACTATTTACTACCAAA
>JAAGOF010000234.1:878217-1000064 GCA_010645155.1 Tigriopus japonicus
TTGATCTACCAATGAGTTACTGTTGGCAGATCTGTACAACCCTTGAATAGTGGGTTGGTCAGGAATAGTATTCAAAAATTTGTCCAATCCTGCCTTAAATGCTGTTAGAGGATAAGCTCCTACATATTCCCGACAAAGGCAAATAGGCAACAAATTGAACAATGAAGGAGCCCGATAAAGAAGAGAGGAGTACTTCATTGTTCGAACTAGCCTTGATTTCTTAGGATTTGGAGGTGCTCTCAGGGCGCACGTAAAGCCTCTACGATCCCTACAACTGATCTCAAATCCTGGGTTAGGACAGAGCCCATGAATGCTCTCGAAGACATACAGTATCAGATACCTTTCGTACCTTCGCTAAGCACTGTATAGCCTCTACTTTTGGAGTCTCTTCCAATGTGAGAGTTCTCTCATTCCTGTGATGTTCCTAGTGAAATTGGACCTGCTCGACCTTTTGCAAACCTGCTGAACTCATTGGAGCCCAAATGGGTGAGGCATATTCAAGATGCGGCTAAACAATCGACTAGTACAGAGTTAGCA
This sequence comes from Tigriopus japonicus, assembly GCA_010645155.1. Classification (NCBI taxonomy): domain Eukaryota; kingdom Metazoa; phylum Arthropoda; class Copepoda; order Harpacticoida; family Harpacticidae; genus Tigriopus; species Tigriopus japonicus. Next base: position 878,755 of record JAAGOF010000234.1, read on the forward strand.
TCGTAATACTATCTCTGGACTTGAAAGTGCGATAGATCCAGCCACATGTTTGAAATGCCTTCCCCACTTTCAACTGGATATGCTCATCAAAATTTCCATCATCTTGGACGACAACTCCCAAATCCCTCATGGACGATACCTGCTCAATATTACAACCTCCATTGTCTTTGAGCGGAACATTTAATTTTGACGCCCCATACGTCATTGTGCGGAATTTCATCCCGTTCAATGCCATATTACTCTCGCCAACCCAAGAGTAGATTTTCACCAAGTCCTCAACTAAACATTTTGAGTCCTTACCGTTCCTTCCACAAACTAATTTTGTGTCATCAGCATATGAAGAAATACTGGCTTTTGTTCTAAACTTCTGGAGAGGAGCAATAAAGAGAATAAAAAGCAATAAATAGAATAAAAGCAATAAAGAGAATAACAAGCAATAAAGAGAATAAAATTGAGCTAAATTGTGCTGATTGAGCTAATTATTGCTAAATTGCTCATCTTGTACAAGATAGTAAGAATATAGTGTTTGATTCTTTAAGGTTCACTGACGAAACTCTCGAATTGGAAAGTTTTCTTGTCCATCCATTGTTTGACTTTATGAGCCATGCCAAGGTTCCTTGCTTCATGTTGTAAAAGGTTGCTTTCTTGAGCCAATTTCTGTAGGGCGTTTCCAGGAATATTGGGCACCATGACATCTCAAGTATTGGACCAAGTTCTAATCTCTTGATTTTCTAATGATTTGGACTTGCATTTCGTGCAGAAGTTACATTTTCTATTACATGCCATTGCCTTTTTATCCTATCTTGAACACACTACGGATGTATCTATCATCTGTAAAAGCTTTTTTAGTTGGACTTTTCTCTCAAGGACATTGCTGCAAGTTTGAATAAATTTTTGCACTTTGATCTGCAGGTTTTTGAGGCTGTTTTTTTGATTGGTTGTAGTGGCTTAGGTTATTTTTCTGGAGGTCCACAGAATCAAAGAAGTTGAAGGGGTCGCTTTTGATTCATGTTTCCAATGATGACGATTCAAGGGTTTTGGTTTAGTGAATGATTGTAGATGTCTTTGAAAAGACGTTCTAAACACATTTTGAGATTGGATCAATCACAAAACATTTATTTGAGAGACAGTTCCATTCTTCTTGCTTGGGTACTCCTATATTCCCTTCTTTACAAAATCAGTTGCACGGACAAGGATTGGGGATGTAACACTAATGTTTGTGCACAGGGTAAACTCTGGTTTTCTTCACTAAAATGCTTTTGCACTTGCGAGGCTAACTTCATGTTCCGATAGTCTTCTTCTCCTTTCTTTAGCATCTTGTCGCAAGTCTTCAATCCTGGAGTCTAAAAATCAGTGTCACAAATGTCTCCACAAGACATTAAAAAAGCTAATTTTAGATCTTTCTTGATGCACATCCTGAATTATTGGCTTTTATTGAATTGTGGCTGGCTGATTGTTAGATGTAAGACGGGAAGAAAACAAGTTGATACCCGTTTTAAGGTTTGCCAAATTTAGGGAATCTGTCCATTCGAAGGAATTACAGAACAAGCAGAGAGTAGAACTTAAGAAAAGAGGTAACTGCAAAACAGAATAAACTATAACCTGACCATAGACCAGCCGTACTTTTGGACGGCTGGTGGCCACGCAACTTTTTCTGTAAGCGTCATGATGCTCGGGAAGCTACATTACTTAATTCAGACTTATGTTAGATATTAACAACTTAGTTACCTTTCTCTAGCTTATTTTTTCAGTCTCCGCATCTCCCATGTAAAGGTTCAAATGATCAAAACATCACAGTTTTGATATTTTTGTAATACTCATGCATAGATAGACAACTCAAAACATCAAATTTTAACATAGTTTTAACTTGAGACTATCCAATTTGAATATTTGTAAATATCCATATAAGTGATTCCGATAGGCGATTTCTTCATGAAATATTTGGTTTACCTTAATGGCTTATGGTTACTGTAAGCAATTGTTGATTATATAGCTTTTTTGCACATGACTGAAGTTGCACATGACTTCGTCAATGGACCAAATACATTTGTGTTGAAATTTTGGGCCTACCATTACCATTACTCCAAAAGCTCATTGCATCGAAGAAGGAAGATACAAGTTCATGAAATCGATCTCCCCGATTCGTTTTTTAATTCCCTCTGAAGCCAGGGTGGCAAAATCAAGCACTCTTATTTTGTCTTAAATATGTACCGATAGTTAAACCTTAAATGCGATTTAATTATATTATGCTCTGTCACTATTTGAACACTATAGTTTAGAATGGCAGGTTTCTAAAATGTTAAAATATCTTAAATGCATTTTTTTCAAAATTTGAATACTAAGACCTAAGTTCTGTTTTTCAAATCCAATTACAACACAGTCTTACAACATTCATTTGAAGTAAAAAATACGTGTTATTTTCAAGTCAAGTTTGTTTACTCAAATATAAAATGAAATTAAACACTGACTTTCTTAACTTTTACAATTGCAATATGTTTGATGTTTGAATTACGACTTAACATTACGTTTCATCAAAGTTAAAGCCTTAATATAACCATCTTTAATTAAAGTCTGATTTGAAGATGCTTGCTTGCTATGAACTGAATTAGTTTAAAATGAATTCGTATAAAACTTTAAAAAAGAAAAAATTAAAATATAATCCCAAAAAAGTCACTATCGTTTTCTTTTAAATATTTAATGAGTATTGATAATACTTTACGTTCGAAAAAATGTCAAAAAAGAAGTTTTAGCGTTGGAATGAGGCCAAAGAAGTTCTTTTTCAACTAAAAATGGGCAAACAATTTTTTGACCAGATGAAAGTAAACGAAATAAGGTTATTTTCCTCAAAAAATGGCCAAACAAGTTTTCTCTTTTCAATTTGTCAATTAATATGGCAAAATATATTTCATCTGTTGTTTTTAACTGGCATTTTTTTTGTTTTCGATTTATAAGTCAAAATGTTTTGATCCTCGCGCTTTCACCTGAAAAATTGACGACCCTTCCTTGGGTCTTCCCTTTCAAAAATAAAGCTTTTTGTGTCTGAAAAAAGAGATAAATTTTTTTCTGCTTGAAATTTCTACAATATGCAAAAATAAGTTCATAATAAGTTGTAATACCCCCAAAAAAAGTTTTTTTTCTGGCAAAAATGGGCAAAAAAGTGCTTTTAACGTTTTAAGTTAAAACTTTTTAATCCTCGCTCTAATGATACCCATTTGAACCATGAGAAGATGTTTAGATGATCGATTACTTACTTTTTAGTTTTGTCACAAAAATATTAATTTTGATATTGTTTTTATCAATTTCACTCTGAGCAAAGCACAACATAGTAACATCCAACATTCCGTTTTTAACGATAATCATTTGAGATTCTTGACGTAGGCAACTCGACCATTTATTTACTAATTTATAGGGTGTATTTAACTTTTGAAGAAACGGTTGTTGCCATGTAAGACTTGAACGTAACAGAGTTACACGAGAAAGTATAGATTGGCAAAATATAATGTATTAGAGACTTATTTCATTTGAGTTTGCCACCGTCAATCTAAAAACCTGAATCTAAATTGTGACTTTATGTTAGTTTTCTCCAAGTTCACGTCGCCACAATCAAAGATCGCGGCCATGAAGCCATGATTGACTAAAATAGTCGAAGCTTTTGGCCACTTGGCAGTCCTGGTTACTGGCGGGTAGGGTCGGAGAAATTGACATCCTCGTGCTTACTGATCTTATGCCCGGTCCGGCCTTGCCCAAGTCCGACCCTCCCCCTTCCCAATCATCCATCCTTTCCCGTGGCGAGGTTGGGCTTAGTATACCCAAAAGCGCACAGCAAACACTTACCACGGCCAGGAACCTCTCACCACAGGACGCGAACTTCAGCTGACGCTTAGCCCAAGAAGGCCCTTAAAACGGTGCGGCTCTGCAGTGAATTTGAACGAAATTGCCAAAAGACGATAGAAAAAGGTGTTTGATATCAAATATCACTCAAGAACAAAGTTACAGCATGAGATAGCACTCCTTTTTCTGCAATTAGTTTCTATACTGATGATTTCTGTTCTCAGGAATTAGGCAAAACTAAGCTGCTTCATATCAATGTCTCGCACAAAACTGGGAATGGATCTCAATTAAACGCATGTATAATAATACCAACTTCAGACAACGGGTTCAATTGTACATGGATGAAGTTTGGGATGAACTCAATGGAACTCAATCCATTCTTCCCGAAAAAAGTATCTAGATAAAGATACTTTAAGATACTTTCCCAGAAAAAGTATCTAGATAAAGATAAACTATCTTTTATCTTTATCTTTTATCTAGATAAGATAATTGAACAGTGAACAGACTCTAATGAATGCATCCTCAGATTCCTCACTCAATGTGCATATTGTGTCCACTCTCAAGTCTCAACATACATAGTGCATCCACCTTCAATGTGCATAATGCACAAATAATTTGACATTATGCATTATGAAGAAAATTAGCTAGAAGTATTTTATCTAGATACTTTTTGGGATAATATAACTAGTATATATATAAATACTAAACAATGCATAATGGATGCTTTAACACAAAAGATTGAGAGAACACATTATTTAGATAAAGATAGTTCAAGATAGCTTCCCAAAAAAAATATCTAGATAAAGATACTTTAAGATACTTTCCCGAAAAAGTATCTAAATAAAGATAAAAGATAAACTATCTTTTATCGTTATCTTTTATCTAGATAAGATAATTGAACAGGTCTGTGAAATGCTAGAAATCCATTACATGCCAAATATCAACGTTCTGACTGGCCAAACCGAGAGGAAGCGCAATATTGAACAAAGTATTCATCAACTTATAGTTGAGTTGTTGATGATTCCCTCTGAATGATTATTCATGCAGGATAAATTAAAGAACAGATCACCTTCACATAATATATTCTTCACTTTGATGGTGTTGTTAGGTACTTATAATCTGTAACCATTGGTATTTCAGGATAAGTTGAATAGGGTTGATAATGAGTGGTAAACGTGATTTACCCAAGAGTGGGTTGCATTTAATTATCTCTAAGAGGCATATACACATACCAGAATGATGTCTAGACAATTCATCCACTGATTTAGTATAAAATATTGAATATTGAGTCCATAACACTTTCCTATTGCTCACTCCTTAGGGCCTCATTGGGCTCTCAAAAACAACAACAAACAGCTGTCTTCGCATCCCCTTCTGTAAGTATATCCATGCCACGGCTAGCTGCCACGAACAAAGGCCACCAACAGATGAACTGCATATGAAGGGCTGACGGCTCGCTTGATGCTTGAGCGCGCTCGCTCTCAAGCACTCAATAGACAGACAGACAGACAGACAGCAGTGCTTCCATATCTTGCGCTTTTTGGGGTCCGGTTTGTGCGTTTTTTGAGCTCTTCCGCCTTGCGCTTTTCAGGTCCGAGAAAAGTAAATAAGTCTTGCAATTTCAGACGCAAAAGTTACGAAAAGGTCAAATAATTAAAAAAAAAAATCAGAGGTAAGTAACTAGGGCCCGGAAAAATATTTGCAAAAAAGTGACGAAATATCCAATATATATTTTCTTCAAAAGCCCAAAATATTTGGAAAAAAGCCGGATATTTAAGAAACATTTTTTTTTGACAAGGCCATTATTTGGTATTTTTGTCTGTGTGCAACGATTTTCCAAATTTGTTTTTTGGTGAAATTGATGCATTTGGCCGTTTTTGGGGGCAAACTTTACATGTAATTGATTTAAACAATACAATTTTCAATTTACCTCAATAGATGGGACAGTTTTTCGTATAAAACAGTAGTTTTGATTGTGAATGTCTAATTGTAGTACAAATGCCATTTTGTAGAGATTTTTGTATTTTGGGTTCATTTTGGGAAGGCTCTATTAAGCATTGGTCATTCATTTGTTTTCCTCAATTTTGCCCGAAATATTTTTTTGACTGGAATTTTCGAGAAAATATTTAGTTTTCCTTGAAACAGCCAAAAATATTTAAAAAATCGCGGAAAAATATTTTTAAAATATTTTCTGTTTAAAAAATATTTCCGTGCCCTTTAAATAACCATCGATTTTTAATGTCATGTAATGTCATTAATGTCATGATCAAATTTGCATTTGTTGAGTTTGAAATGTGCCTGCCAAAAATTGCCATGGCATCAAAGTTTGATAAAATTAATGCACTTTTGCAAGGTCTTTGGAAAGTTCCAAATTTGTCTGAATTAAAGATTTTGATTGTGAAAAGAAGCTTTACGTTTGAGATTTAGAAAAATAGCAAAAAACCGTTATTGTATGATAAATTTAGAATTACCAAGAAAAAAGTTTTAGGTACTATTTTCAAAATGGCCACTTTTTACATGTTTATGGTTGATTTTTTTATCAAATTGAGATCAACATTGGTACTCACGCTTTGTAGCGGAGCTCTGAATTAACTTGTAATCTTGTTTGTGTGTTTTGAATGAATACTTTGTATTTTTTGTACAATCAACTCTCTCATAAGTGAGTACCCCTTTAAGTGAATGACCATATCCATTATATGAATGTTTTGTGCGACCAATTTTCAACGACTGTATTGGTTTGTCTCTCTCTTTAATTAAGTGATGGACCGCAAGCACTTTCAGCCGAAATTTCGGTTTTGGTTATGCCCACAGAAACCAACAGCAGCCATGCATTATAAAGAATGGAGCTTGACCTCGATCTTGAAGATGTTTTGGTCGAAAACCTCGAAAACTTAAGCTTTATTTTTTTGAAAAAAAATATGTTTTCCCAACTTTGAGCACGTAAGGAATTGAAATTCTTAAGATTTAATATGTATTTTTATAGTTTTGTAGCCAGCTATTTTTCGGTATCGGTATTGGTTAAGCCTTCTTTTGGCCGGCACTTTTGGTTTCGGTCCACTATTGCTGTTATGTGAACTTATCCATTAAGCGAATAAAACAATGTTTCAAATGCTTTATTCAAATGTACTCTGTTCACTCAAGCACATCACAAGAACCACCAAATAATAAAATGTTAGAGACAATTATTGCATCTAAAATTTTAAGCCCTTTTCAACAATTGCATTCATTCTCAATGGTATGAAAAGTATGAATTTGGAGTCTGGCCCTTTCTCGTGTGTCATCAAAAATCTTGCGCTTTTTCTTGCACTCTCGATCAATTTTCTTGCGCGTTTTGATCTTGAACATCTGGAGGCACTGACAGACAGACAGACAGACACTCGAAGAAACACACACTCACGCCCGTACACTCTTACTCACACTCTTACACGAACATTTGCAGTACGTACACATACACACACACACAGACAGACAGACAGACCAACGAACAAACGGAGGAACACACACACACACACACTCAGTCAGCCAACTCGATTCTCGACCCCCACCGAGCGGAGAGGCCTAAGTCCTCTGTGTGGCACACCCACCGCCGTTGTTGTTGTTGTTGTTGTCTTTTTGCGTGTGTCAAACACATCTGATAAACAGTCTGAATCTACCACCATGACGCATCGAAAGACGAGGCTCGGTCTCGAGCTTCGCCCAAAGGCCCATCCGCGCCTGTTCCAGTGCACGCCCTACACGCCACTCATCCACGAAATGACCCCTCATCCTTAGGGTGTCACGCCCATGCCCAGAAGCCGCCCACAAGCCTTGGATCGTGGTGGAGATGATGATGTTGTTGTTGCTTCTTTGTGCCAGCGGAGCTCGTCGTATCTCGTCCTTGACCTTTTCCTCCAGCTCTTGCTCTTTTCGCTCCTCCCATGTCCGAGACGCGCGTGTCTCAATGTTTGACCGTGTTTGAGTGTCGTAGCCTCTGGCATTCAACGTGGGCATTCATTGACCTCCGTCCGTCTCCGGATTGGGGCTCTGGCGGGGAAGCGCGCTAGCTACCTTAAACTATTGATTGACACCACCTCGGATTGCGGCTGGATTCGTTTTAAAAGTTTCGTGCATCCCTACTGAGTGACTAACTCTCTCGGTCTCCGTCCGGTTGAGGCGATTTCATCCGGTGAATGCAACCGCCGCCGCATCCGAAGTCCTCGTGAAAGCCACTGAACGAACACGCTTGTTCTTTCCGGCTGACATCGATCGATTGAGCGATCGGTGGTTTGAAAGTGTGCTAACTGGCTTTACTTTGCCTCGACTGAAATCACTCGTTTCATCATGGCTGACTTAGAAGCGGTGTTGGCCGATGTGTCGTATTTGATGGCTATGGAGAAGAGTAAATGCACTCCAGCCGCCCGAGCTTCCAAAAAGATCATCCTTCCCGACCCTAGTGTGCGAAGTGTCATGGTCAAGTACTTGGAAAAGATGGGCGAGATCCAATTTGATAAGATATTTAATCAACGGTTAGGCTATCTACTATTTAAGGACTTTTGTCAGAATGTCGTGCAAGAACCCGTGCCGCAGTTCAAATTCTACGAAGAGATCAAAAAGTACGAGAAAATTGACAGCAACGAAGATCGAAAGCGAAAAGCTCGCGAGATTTACGATACATTCGTCATGCGGGAGTTACTCTCGAATTCCAACTTATATTGCAAGAGTTCGGCCGAGCAAGTGCAGAAGAATCTTGGAAAGGCGGAAATCCCGCAAAACCTTTTTGAACCCTACGTCGAGGAGATATTTGCTTACCTGCGTGGAAATATTTTTCAAAAGTTTGTGGAGAGTGAGAAGTTCACTCGTTTTTGTCAGTGGAAAAACCTTGAGCTCAACATCCAATTGAGTATGAACGATTTCTCGGTTCATCGCATAATTGGTCGCGGTGGCTTCGGGGAAGTGTACGGGTGCCGCAAGGCTGACACGGGCAAGATGTACGCCATGAAGTGTTTGGACAAGAAGCGAATCAAGATGAAGCAGGGAGAGACTTTGGCGCTCAATGAGCGCATCATGTTGAGTTTGGTGAGCACCGGACAGGATTGTCCGTTCATTGTGTGCATGACCTACGCTTTCCATACGCCAGACAAGCTCTGCTTCATTTTGGATCTCATGAATGGCGGCGATCTCCACTACCACTTGTCACAGCATGGCGTCTTTGACGAAAACCAAATGAAATTCTACGCGGCCGAAGTCATCTTGGGCCTTGAGCACATGCATCGGCGCTACATCGTTTATAGGTAAGGAAGGTGACACCTCAGGCCGTGATCTCATTCTGAGCCAGTCGGTCGTTGACATCACATTAACGAATGCTTCCTGCCAATGTTTTCAGAGACCTCAAACCAGCCAACATTCTTCTAGACGAACATGGCCACGTTCGAATTTCTGATCTGGGCCTGGCTTGCGATTTTAGTAAGAAGAAACCTCATGCCTCGGTAGGGACCCATGGGTACATGGCCCCCGAGGTGTTGTCCAAAGGAACGGCATACGATTCCAGCGCTGACTGGTTCAGTTTTGGATGCATGCTCTATAAGCTGCTAAAGGGCCACAGTCCATTTCGACAGCACAAAACGAAGGATAAACATGAAATAGACCGCATGACCCTCACAATGAACGTGGAACTGCCAGACACTTTTTCTCATGAGCTGCGAACGCTTCTAGAGGGCCTCTTGCAAGTAAGTAAAGGAGGTCTCATTGCGACGGCAAGCGTGCTAGTCCTATATTCTCAAATGCATTATTGACGTGTTTCACAATGAGATTAAAGGCGAAAAGCCTGGTCACTGTTTCTCTCCGGGACTTTAACCTCTTTTGTTGTTGCAGAGAGACGTAGACAAGCGATTGGGCTGTAAAGGGGGAGGCTCCGATGAATTGAAAGAGCATCCATTCTTTCGTGGGGTGGACTGGAATCAAGTCTACCTTCAAAAGTATCCTCCGCCCTTGATCCCTCCGCGCGGTGAGGTGAATGCAGCCGATGCATTTGATATCGGGTCATTCGACGAAGAGGATACGAAAGGTATGTGTTATTAAAATGCTCAACCGAGAAGCTACTCGATCGACAAAAGTTGACGTACGTGGAATTTTGTTTACTCTACAGGAATAAAATTGACCGACCAGGACCAAGATCTGTACAAGAACTTTCCCTTAGTGATATCCGAACGGTGGCAATCTGAAGTAGCGGACACAGTGTTTGACACGATTAATCATGATTTTGATAAAGTGGAGCAAAAGAAGAAGTCGAAGCAGAAGAAGTTTGGGACTGACGAGAAAGACTCCGATTGCATTCTGCATGGGTACATCAAAAAGCAGGGCGGACCTTTTGGATCTGCCTGGCAAACGCGTTATGCCAAACTATACCCTAATCGCCTTGAATTGCACTCGGAAAGTAACAAGCCCGAGCTGACATTTATGGATCAAATTGAGGAGATCAACACGGACTTGATCCAAGTCAAAAGCGAGCAATGCATTGTACTGAAAACGCGAGATGGTGGTAAAATCGTACTCACCAATCCAGACGAAATCGGCTTAAAAGAATGGTCGATCTCACTACGAACGGCTTTGAAGTGTTCCCATGAGCTTCTTTCGGGATTAAAAAAGGCCGGAAAGATTTATGGGACCGTCTCCGACGCCACGAGTTCAACAAGTGCCAACTAGTTTTGTTCCACGTTATAGAGGAGGTTTTGTTTTCTCACGAGTTACGTCCCACGACACCATCACAATTACGATTATTATCATTAATCTCTTACTACACTACTACTACTACTACTACACTATCACTACTACTACTACTACTACTACTACTACTACTACTACTACTACTACTACTACTATTACTATTACTATTACTACCCCACCTCCCATTACCATCATCCCGGTTTAACACTTTTATTCACATCATCCCTGGTACGATTCCATTCGCCATCTCCACCTTCAATCATGAAAACAACATCATTTTATCATCATCATCATCGTCAACAACAACAACAACAACAACAATTACAGCCATCATCGGGGTTCTTCGGTTTTTTTCCTCCTCCTCTTCCCTTTTTCTCTGACATTTCCCTCCGGCTCCGTATTGCTAATATGTAACTAAAAGAAACCATTGCCATTGAGAAAAGATGGACTTTTGACTATTTAACAACTACTATTATTATTGTTATTATTATTATTATTATTATTACCATCATTATCATGATTATTGCTATAACAACACCATCACTAATGTCAAAATGATTTAGTACTAGTTCAAACAGTTCTTACTCCTTCAATTGTGATTCTAAGAATTTTGTTCGCTCCACTTTACTGGTTTGATTTTGCCGCACCCGATTACTACTGAAACCTTTAATTCCTGCCCCCCCCCCTCGTATTAACGATCATCGCTTTTCTTGCTCTCTCAGTAAATATTTCCCTCACCCCTCAAAATTGAGCCATGGACAATTCACGAAAAAACAAGGTTTTTCGAGAGTGGATTTTGAGTTCATTATTGCTACTTTTTTAACGTTTGATTCAAAGACGCACTTCGTTTCTGTTGTTATGGTTGATATTGGTTTCACGATTTTGTTGTCTCATTAAGTGTTCTCGAAATGAGTGAATATGCAATGGCTGAATACTTCGTCTATGTTGTCTAGTCAAATAAATGTCATTTTGTGATAAAAAAGATCGTGGTCCACTTTAGACTTCCCACTGAGCATCCGATCATTATCGTATTATCCGTTCTCTTTTGACAAATTGAGATTTGAATTCGAAGATGGAAGATGTTTTTTTTATTGACCCAACATTAAACCGTCTGACCCCATTTGTCATCAAACGGACAATGCACCCGATTAGGTGTTTCATTATTCGTCATCATAAAGGGGTTCCTTGGGCCCATGCAGTTATCCGTTGTGGCCATTCATTGAAAGTGTTCTCGTCAAATGCAATTAGGGCGTGGCTTTGTCGTCATCAGTTGGAAGGGTAGTGGTGTCGAGGTACAGATCTAGAAATTCCTCCACAGAGTCGGTGTTCCATTTATCAATGGCCAACGTCTAAAGTAAAAAAGCAATGCGGGAATGGTCATTTCGTTTAGCTCGGACTGAGTTTTGATCTCGTCGTAATTCATGGTGCTGTGGCTGGCCCAGAGAGTCTTACCTCAACTACATCCTCTTCTTCGTCCAAGAGCTTAATGGTGGGATCCGCTCCACGGACGTATTTAATAGTCAGACCAGGGTATCTGCGGTTAATAAAATAAAAGTCAAGTTTCGCTTCATATCGAACAGAAGACCGGGTTTTATTTTTTACCTGCTCGTGCGCTCACTCTTGATGAAAGCTTGCACTTGCGGATACGCCCCTATAATGACGGAATTTTCAAATCAGAGAAATTCATGAATCAGTGGATATTTAGCCGTGGGTTGCTCCATTTAAAGACATCAAGAGCGGATTTCAAATTGCCCAACTTTGGTTGAAATGTTTTAATGAAAAGATGAACGAGCCAACCAATCGCTGACAATTCAATGAGGTGACTTTTCTAAATCAGTTCTTGCGACATTTTAGTTCATGAAAAGCATTTTTCAATGTAGATGCGCTTCGAGTTTTCGAGCATTCTTTTCAAATACTAGAAAGGGCAAAACTTCCTCCCATTGACACACTTTCAGTCATGCAATCATCATGTTATCATTCATAATTTGTCCTAATCACAAAAGGGAGGCAAATGGTTGATATTTTCTTTTACTAGGCTGGAAAGAGTTTTTGCTGAGAAAGCGGTAAAAATGTGAGCGAGGCACTCAATATTCATATAAACGGCTGTAAGAGAATCTGTGGTCACGGCAGCTTCAGTGACAGCTTTGTCAACACATATCCTAATGGGCAAGCCCATCCACCGATCTGTGAGCTCATCCAAACGTCGTCAAACAAGGTAGAGAACGGTGGACTGGAAGTAGAAGAAGTACTTAGATGTCTGGTAAGCCTGAGGTGCAAGAGGGGAGAAGTACGAGGAGAAGCGGCAAGCGCATGGTTGCCCTGAACGGCATCAAACGACGTAGAGAAGGGTTGGCATAGAAGAACAAGAAAGAAGTGCGAGGAGAAGCGGCAAGCGCATGGTTGCCTTGAACGGCGTCAAACGACGTAGAGAACGGTTGACATAGAAGAACAAGAAAGAAGTGCGAGGGGAAGCGCCAGCAGCAATGAAGGACTCACGACTAAGAGAGAGTGTGCAACTAAAGAGATGGCAGGTTTGGAAGCAACAAAAGCTGGCTTGCCCTGATCTGAGACTTCAAAGTGTTTCTCTCAAGCCACCTAAGTAGTTCTCTTGTCTACTCCCGTAGCCCAAGGAGCGAGCTCGGGGTTAGCCCTTAGTGGCTCCAAAGGTGATTGAAGTAGAGATGCCTCTAGCTATCCCTCTCTCCTTACGCACAAAAGCTGCCGTGACCACAGATTCTCTGACAGCCGTAGTTCTCTTGTCTATTCCCAAGGAGCGGGGCTGTCACTGAAGCTGCCGTGACCACAGATTCTCTGACAGCCGTTTATACAATATTCAAAGAATTCAATTCCCAATCCGGTCTCCTCCGGTCATTGCTTAAGATCTTACCCAGTCGTCATCCGCACACTTCTAAGATGGCTTTGGGATACTTGACGGACTCAAATTTGCGTCCATCGTTGTGGCAGCACGATTGGCACTCCCGGATCAAAGCCGAGCCCAACTGAAACCGCGACATATCATCACAGGTGGAGCACAGAAGCTCACTCGGGTCGAAACCCCAAGCAGCGCATTGCTCGGACGACGACAAGCTAGCCGAGTCCACTTGGGTGTCGGATTCGCCCCGCGCTCCGGGTCCGCCATAGCTGCCCAAGAAGGCCTGAAAAGACGTCCAGGAACAACGATCAAATGCACGAGTGAACGTGAGTGAGTGAGGTGGCAATGATCTATCTACTGCCTCGTTTGGCTCCTCAGAGGAAGAATTGGGAGCTAATAATATCCTCGTGGATGAACGAGAAAAAGCCTGCTCCGATGGAATGACCTACCAGCATTAGATACCGACCGATCGGGTTCATGATGGTCGAGAGACAGACGCGGTCTTTTACCAGAGCAAGATCATCACGGCACGCACGCACAACCAACGAGATCCCGGAGAATCGACGGATTCTAACAGAAAACGCACAATCGAAGTTTGCCTCGTCTTATCGTGAAGTTCGGACTTCAGAGATGATCAAGTGGACAAATTTTCTACAGGTTAAAGCCAGGCTGACCAATCATCGAGGGCATTGAGAACGGTATACGTGACTTTGAAACGCTACAAATAGAGTTTCCAGTTATCAATGAAGTTCGGTTTACTTGAGAACGTTTTTGTTTGATGAACTTTGCTAAAAGGTTGTTGTCCAGTCGAATTATCCCGACATATTGGATCAGTTCTCCCCCATTGGGAAATGTGTTGGTCACTCTTTTTGTTTATGACAACGTCCAACCCTTGAGCCAATCAAAGGCGATTGCGTGCCCACACGGAAAATGTGACGATTAGAGGGCTTTCGCAAAAGCTTATATTACGTGAATGAAGATTAAGGGCTTATGTAAAACACTTAAAATAAGAACTGAGAATAAAAAGATATCGATGATTTTTGAAATTGGCGATACTGTTCTCGCTTCATCTTCTTCACAATTGCTCTCGTGTCAAACTGGATTTTTTTTTCACCTTTCTTTTCGGCCAACCTTGGATTGGGTTTGTTGTTAATGTTGTACCTTCACTTTTCTTTGCGCAATGCGCATGGCTAATCTCGCAACCTTGAGTCAACGTGACGACATCATCACATCATCCTCATTCATTCATTCATCAGTTCATAACATTTCGTTCGTTTGTCGGGTTGGAGAATCCCTCATTGGGCTCTCGACCTCCAGCCGCATCTATCCCCGGGCCGGTCTGATCTTGGCAGACGTAGAGAACGAGAACGAGTCGTGTTTCGAGCCAGTTCTTGTTTTCCTTGGCGGATCATGCGCTGCCACTATGAAGTGTTGGGTGTGGATCGTCAGGTGGAGGCTGACGAGCTCAAGAAGCGCTACCGGAAACTAGCCCTCCAATGTCATCCGGACAAGAACCCCGAGGACCCCGAGGCGGCCAAGGTCTTGTTCCAATCCATTCAGCAGGCTTACGAAGTGCTCTCGGACCCGCAAGAGCGAGCCTGGTACGATGCCCATCGCGAGGCCATCCTCAAACACGGCGGAATCGGTTCCGGATCCGAGGTCGAGGTGGATGGCGTGGATTTGTTCGCTTACTTTAATTCCTCGGCCTATCGCGGCTTTGACGATGGGCCCGAGAGCTTTTACACCGTCTACGATAAGCTGTTTCAGACTCTGAATGGCGAAGATCAAACTTACAGTGATTCCGTTCTCAATTATCCGCGATTCGGGGGCTCGCAGAGCGAAAGTTGGCACGCCTTTTATGATTTTTTCTCCGCCTACAGCACGCCTAGATCCTATTCTTGGCTGGATCAGTACGATACCCGACAAGCTGATAATCGACGCGTGGCTCGACTCATGGAAAAAGAGAACAAGAAACTCCGAGATGAGGCCAAGAAGGAGCGCAATCAATTGGTGCGAGAGTTGGTCAAGTTCATCCGGAAACGCGATCGACGGGTCCAACGCTTTAATCAACAGTTGGAGCTCAAAGCGGCGGAAAATGCCCGGAAAACGGCCGAACTGCGACAACGACATCTGGATGAGCGCGCTTCTCTCTTGGCCGAGGCTCTGCAAAGTCAGAAAGAGGCCGGTTCGCTCCAAATGGATAGCTTGGAAAGTCAGTTGACGGCCATTGAAAACGAGTATCATTCCGATCAGGACGAGGATAACTTTTGCGTGGCTTGCAACAAGCAGTTTCGCAACGAAAAGGCCTTCAACAGCCACTTGAAACAGAAGAAACACTCGGACAACGTGCAGATTCTCCGGGCCATTCTCACCGAGGAGGAGAAACGCGACTTGGGCGTGGATGATGCCTTACCCGATCAACGGGATGAAGCCGCAGATGAGGGAAAATGTGACGCACGAACGGACCTTCCCGAACCTTCTGGCGCTCACTCTTTGGATTCACGCGCCAACGAGAGCCCCGAATCGCCCCAAGCCTCCGGCAATGGCATCAAAAAGATCCCGGCGGCCGCCAAGAAGAAATCACGGCGGAAAGGGGCCAAAAAAGGCGTCCCGTCGGCGTCTTCCCAGGATGCGCCCTCGACATTGGCCAAAACCACCGCGCCCCCGATGAGCCCGCAAATCGATCTGACCAAAACCTGTTCCGTGTGTCAAAGCAGTTTTCCCTCCAAGAACAAGCTGTACCAACATCTGAAATCCTCGAATCACGCCGTGTATGTTGGCTGATGCCTGTGAATGAAAATAATATCATGTCATGACAAAATTCGATCTGAAATATAAGGCCACCCCCCTACCCTATGTAAATCTCCCCCCATTTGTATCGTACTACCACCTATTTACCTACCACCACCCTGTGGAATGATTGTTGTGTTCGCTGATGTGTTTAGAATCCCCCGCCAATCTGCCAATCCCATCGCCCATAGCTCTCTCTGATCTGAGTGAAGGTGCTTCCACTTGGGATTTTCCAACTTCGTTCTTCACGCCCATCCATCCATCCATTTATGATGACGAAGCAGCGGACGTTGGGGTCTGTCGGACCTGCGAGTGGTGGTCCCGCGTCCACCTCGGTGGTCGTTCCCTTGGCCGAGCGGGTCTTTACCGTGGGTAATGTGTTGAATCCTTGGCAAATCATGCCTTCCTCCTGACTGATTGGCATTCTTTGACCTTAGCTTTCAATGACTTGGGTTCCTCGGAAGTAGATATGGGCCTGTTGGCCGTGGGTCTTCGGACGCGGGTCGTCATCCTCCATGTGCGGGAAAGTGACCCCAAAGCCGACGCCCAAAATTTGACTTGGCATCTCGTGCGAGAGGTTGGTACCCGTTAATATGATCTGAGGATGAAATCATGATGACCCGGGGTGTTTTTTTGCGGCTTCAGATTAATCATGACGGACGGATTCAAAGCTTGGCGTGGTCGCCCATGAGTTCGTTGTTGGATAATCGCTTGATTTTGGCCACCGGACACAAAGAAGTGCGGATTTTGTCACTCACTCAAGAGGATGAAGAGGTCCGATCGCTGATGGGACACGCGGACTATGTCAATACCGTGGCTTTTCAGCCTGAATCCGGAGAGCAGCTCGCGTCTGGCAGTGACGACGGCACGCTCATCATGTGGAACACACTCACCGGTCAACGCAACCATCTCTTCACCATGGCCTCACCTGTTATGGCAGTGGTTTGGAACAAGGCCGAGATGTCCAAGATCATGGTACGAAACACGACATTACCAAACGGGTTGTTCGAGTTTTCATGTTGAGTTCATTCTTAGGCGGCTCAGAAGAACGGTCAGATCCATATTTTCAACGCGGTCACCTACCACGTAAGTCTCGGTGAAGAATATTGGTTTCATCCTTGAATTCTATGATTCATTTGCCCTGCAGCCCATCATGAGTTTTGATGCGGGTTTAGGTCCGTTATCGGCCGCCGACTGGAGTATTCGGAACCCGATGTTGGTGAGTGCGGCCATCCGATCCGTGATCTACGTTTGGAATCTCTCTCAGACCTCTCAGCCCATATTTAAAAAAGCCTTACTCGAAGAGGGTGTCCGACATTTGAAGTTTTCTAGTCGGCAAGACCACTTGTTGGCTAGCGCAGGTCAACCCAACTACACAGTCTCGGTAAGATCACTGAAACACGGTACTCTATGGTTTATGAATCATGACTAGGGAGCGGAACAATAAATCTTAACTAAAAATTTCAATGTTTGAGCTACTATTTCCTGAGTTTGAGCGACTTTATTTTGCGCATTCTTCAGGAAATTTATATTTCCTTTTTTTCTCGTATATTTTGGCTTTTTCAACTCTTTTCCATTTTTTATAGATTTAAAGGAAAAGCGTGAAATTTCTTCAGCTTTTAGAAATGTGAAACCATTCAATTTCATAACTAAATTCTTTCTTTTTATAAAAAGAAATACCTGTGGGAAAAGATTGTATTTAAAACATTCATTTGTTCACAAAAATCCTCAAAATTGGCTCACGAAGATGTTTGCAATATACAGCAAAATCGTGAATTTTCACCTATTTAATCATTTTTTTCAACTGTTTTCCCCCGACTATTTTCAAACATTTTACCAACTAAGTTGTAAAAAAAGTTTACTTTTTTGTTGTTTTCACAACAAAAAAATCCGCTTCCAAGTCATCTCACTTATAAATGATCATGATCTATAATGACACCATTGCTAAGGAAATTGGTCATCATGCGCAGGTGACAAATATCCGATCTTCCACGGCCGTTTTTTCATCGGAAGGTGAGCCAGTGGGAGGTTTGGCTTGGCATCCATTCTTGGACTTATTGGTAAGTGTATGCTTTGGGTTTTTTTTATGAGTTGCATGTGTAAAGGTGAGTTGAAGTGTTCGGTCAGAAATAATCGAGATTTCTGATGATTTGGTCATGGGAAACAAGGATATTATGCTACTCAAAACGTGCTTCAAAGTAAACATTAAAGCATTTCAGTTGATCAATTGTTTGGTGCCCCAAAGCCGTCATTTTTCTAAAATATTGATGAAATATAATTTGCCAATCAATTTTCAATGGTTGTCTTCAATCAACATTCTTGAAGGACTCGAAAGGAAAAATGTTGCAGCAACAGGGGCTAAGTACGTTTCGACTGTATTCAGGATACACTCAACCAAATGACCGCCTTAGGAATGAAACCAAAGAAATGTCCAAATATTTGGGTTTTAGCATGTTTTGATGGGGAAATTGATTAGTGACTAATCTGAGATTGATCAATTTCTAAAAACTAATTTGCAAAACTGTATTATGCATTGCCTCTACATCTCAGAATTGGTCTTAAATGTGTTTGGAAATAAAAATCAACAAATAGAGCTCAATTAAACTTCGTGTGGACCGTTCCTCCCGGCGTTTTTAATACTTACATTACTTTTTCCCGTTTCAGGCTGTTGGCAATGACGAGAAACTGACATTACGACGTATAACTAGACGTTAGCTTCCGTGGTAGTTATTGTGTTCACATTTTTCTGTTGTAATAAATCATTCAATCTCTCCTTAATACTCCTATGATTTTCCTTACGTTGATATTCCTTTCCATTCAGTTGTAAGATAGAGGTTTCAACTTCAGAATGTTTTCCCTTTGACTACAATATTCGTGTCTGCCTGTGTATTTAAGCATTTTGTTGCCGATAGAGCGAGCACTGTAATATTTTATTGTGGTGCTATAGCTATTGATTGATGATACAAAAAGTTAAGCAAGTGTTCTATAACTACGGAGACAGAATTGCTAAAAAAAATCCATTGTCGGCGGAAAGGACATAAATTATTGTCAAAACACATCAGTCACAAAGGTAACTCTTCAGCCATCACGAGAGAGCGGAAAAATGAATTGAAATTGAAATTTTTAAATTCCCAACTTTTTTCTCATTTTTGAACGTTTTAACTATTTTGTGATTTTGAGCGATTTTTCCAACTATTTTGCACATATTTGAGTAATTAACATTTTGTTCGTGGATATTTTGCTTTTTTTCAATTTTTCTCGTTTTTTTATGGATTTAGGCAAAACCTTAATGTTTTTATACCATTCAGAATTTTGAGCCCCATCAGATATATAAATAAATTATATTTCTACTTCTTGAAACACGACTGGAAAAAAAAGATTCTTCACAAAACAATATTTTACAAGAAGCCACTGGAGATTCAAAATATACCGCAAACCGTGAATTTTCACGTATTTGAGCAACTCTTTCAACGACGTTTTCCCCCGGTTATTTTGGCATTTTTCAACCATTTTACCAAATTTTGTGTCTAATAAAGCTAACTAACAAGCTAACTTTTTGGGTCATTTTCACCAACTAAAACAACAGCTCCCTAGTTATCACTAAAGACTGAAATAAAATAAAACTTTTAGTAATCACATCAAATGTCATCAAATTCCATGTGCGCAATGATTCTATCAAATAACAACTCTTCCCTTCTTCCAAGAGCTTTATTTGAGTTGATTGAGAAGTGTGTTAATCGCGACGTTTGTTGGAATACATAGATGTGTATCTCCGAAATGGCTTTTCGTCCCTCCCGAACATGAACATTACACGACGTTCGTTCCTACAAATGCTTTCGTGCCGGATGAAGTGAGTCACTCACAGCTACGGGTATTACTACGTACAGCTTCATTTCTGTGTACGTGCACTTTCACCTCGCAAGTAGGCCAAATCTCCGCACGGAAAAGTCTCGGCCCATCGACTGCCTGCGTCCCTCTGGAGTCTTACATTCTCGAGCTTTCTCTTTTGAGGTTCGTCTCAGTCGACTTGCGTGTCCCAGGCACGTAGTCTCTCTATGGCAGAGCAAGGGAACCATTGAGTGGATGTTCTCAGCTTCTCCTTATTCGCAAGCATCAAAATACACTCACTCACTCATGGTGAATTAATTACACTCTCGTGTGTCTGATTGATCATTGGATTTTCGCCTGTCTTGTGCGCGTACGATTAAAGATTCAAGTAGGAGAAGCTCCTCATGGTCAGGAAAAAGAACGGATGGGATCGACGACGACAAGCCTCCAGAACCGGCTTTTTGGTCGATCGAGCTAGGATGTGGCCAAAACAGGTTCCCATCTGCCCCGATCCTTGGCTCTGGCTCTGAATCTTGGAAGACAGCCACTGAACTTCTCAGATTGAAAGGTCGAATGCCTGAGTCTAGCATCGAGTTGATCATATATCTGGAATGTTGCGGCACGGCATGAAAGTTTGAATGTGCTCTGAATAAGTCAAGCACTTTCGTATCTCCGCCATTGCTGTTAAACTCTGTTGGATCGGAGAGAGAGAGAGATACTCAGACATTATTACGCTACATACATTCAAGTATACGTTCTCCTCCACTCGATCTTGTCACGTGAATCCACAACTACAATCTACTAATTGACTACGCAGACTACGCACCCTTTGTAGAGGAAAAGGAGGAGGAGGAGGAGGTGGACATCGCTGGACATTGATTGAATTGGATTCCCGTGCAGAGTTGATTCGATACCGGACTTCCTGATTCCGGACATGGGGCTGTTGAGCGAGGGTAGACCTTTGGAGTGGGCTGAGACCCAGTCCCATGCGAATCATGTCCGACAGCATGGAATCTTGCAATTCATTCGCATGTTTCGGGAGATCGAACAACGTCAGGGCGATGTCCTCAAATGGGGCGACGAGATTGAATACAATGTGATCCACATGGATCCGGATCAACAAGTGGCTCGGGTCTCCCTGCGGGCACAAGAGTTGCTCCGACAGTTGCAAGTGCCGGAATTAGCTGGAAAGCCGGATTTACCTTCACTCTGGCGACCGGAATACGCCGCTTACATGGTGGAAGGCACCCCCGGTAAGTCTTTATAATGTCCATCCCGGGATGACTTATGAATGATTGATGAATCATGGTTTTCTGGTCTTAGGCTCGCCTTATGGTGGATCATTGGATCAATTCAACACTGTCGAGAGGAATATGACTAGTCGTCGGAATGAAGTTCGTGCCTTGCTCAAGCCTCACGAAAAGATTTACTCGATGTCGATCTTCCCGCGATTGGGTTGCCCGCCGTTCACGGAACCCGCGACTTGGCCTGATCCGGAGCACAGCTTTACAAAGTCCTTATTTTGGCCGAATGAGGCCACTTACCAAGGTCATCCTAGGTTCAGAACTCTCACACGAAACATTCGAGAAAGACGGGGAGAAAAAGTGGCCATCTATGTGCCGTTATTCCAGGACGCTCAGACCAATATGCAAGAAGATTCCGACAACGGAGTCGACCCGACCAAAGCCAAGGAAGGGCACATCTACATGGATGCTATGGGATTTGGCATGGGATTGTCTTGCTTGCAAGTCACCTTTCAAGCGTGTCATTTAGATGAAGCAAAAGTGCTCTACGATCAACTTACGCCGGTTTGTCCAATCTTTTTGGCTTTGACCGCCTCCTCGCCCATGTTCAGGTATAGTTCGCACTGTCCCGAGGTTGTTAACTCGATTAGACAGCCATTGCCTCAAGAAAAACTTGGAATTCGTGTTTTAGAGGACTTCTGGCTGACGTGGATTGCCGTTGGGATGTTATTTCTGCTGCCGTGGATGACCGCAAACCTGAGGAAAGAGATCCCTCTCATCCTAAATTCATATCCAAATCTCGCTATGCTTCCGTGAGTAGCTATTTGTCTCGATGCGCTCTGAAATACCCTTACAATGACATCAAATTGGCTCATGATCCCG
The DNA here is from genome assembly GCA_010645155.1 of Tigriopus japonicus. Taxonomy (NCBI): domain Eukaryota; kingdom Metazoa; phylum Arthropoda; class Copepoda; order Harpacticoida; family Harpacticidae; genus Tigriopus; species Tigriopus japonicus. Next base: position 900,904 of record JAAGOF010000234.1, read on the forward strand.
CTATTTACGAGCAACTCCGCCAAAATGGCATCGATGAACTCATGGCCAAGCACATCAGTCATATTTTCGTCCGGTAAAGTTGAATCATAGTTTTTGAGACACATAAAAAAAACTAGTAACCCTCCGTTGGCTCGCCTTTCAGAGATACCGTCTCCTTGTTCAGTGAGAAAGTCGATCAGGACGATAGTAAGGATACGGACCATTTTGAGAACATCCAGTCAACGAATTGGCAATCGATGCGGTTCAAACCGCCTCCACCCAATTCGAACATCGGTTGGCGGGTCGAATTTCGACCTTGTGAGCTCCAACTCACGGACTTTGAGAATGCGGCTATGGTGTGCTTTGTGGTATTGCTTACTCGAGCCATTCTCAGCTTCAACTACAACCTGTTGATCCCGATTTCACTTGTCGACGAGAACATGAAACGAGCTCAAAAACGAGACGCCGTCCTTGGTGAAAAATTTTTCTTCCGCACTAACATGACGACCACTTGTGAAGAACACAAGGATCCGATTGTGGAAGAAATGACACTGGATGAAATTATCAATGGATGTCCAGCCAAACAATACCTTGGACTTTTGCCGATTGTGCAAGAGTATCTGAAAGATCAGGAGATCGATTCGTCCACCATGTGCACTTTGTCAAACTATTGGAAACTGATCAAGCTCCGCTCGACGGGAGCCTTAAAGACTAACGCCAAATATATGCGTGATTTCGTACGAGCTCACCCAGATTACCACCAGGACTCGAAAGTGAGCGAAAAGATCCAATATGACCTGTTGACGCATTTAGATCAGGTTCAAAGGGGCGAGGTGAAAGCCCCCGCTCTCTTGGCGGATTTGCGCTATATGACGGCTAATGCCGAATAAAACGCGAAATAAATCACTCGTTTATCGTCACGTCAATTTATATTCATTACCAGACTGGTCGCCCGGTGAAACCTTTCACGTAGGTCACGAGTCATTAGTCGACTTAGGGCCTCACGCCGTGGCCGGTCGCGGGCGAAGAATCAGTTTGCCCGTTTCGTCACAGTCCATGGCAAAGTCGTAGAGGACTTCGCGCACCCTGGACACGAAAATGGACGGAGCCACCACTCGACGATGGATCCCCAAAAGCAGCAGCACTAAAATTGTCACGGCCGACACGCTAAAGAACGGATGAATCATGAGGGACGACCAAAATGACACTTCGGCCGTCAAAGGATCACTCAGCCACGAAAAAGCGCCCATGGCCACGCCAATGGACGCCACCAACAAGACCACCCGCCACCGTTGAGCGGCGGGATGAGCCGAGGCGATGATCTCGGTGAGTCGACGCTCGAAGGCCTTGAGGTCCTCGCACGCCACTTGCTCCATAATTTTGATGAATTGTTCGATTGTTTGATTGATCGATCGATCGGTCACTCATTCACTCGGTCGATCGGTTGGAATAACCGTGGGCACGGTCAATCGGTAAGGCAGGTCGGCTTTGAGGGACTCGAGCGCGCCTTTTTGATGTAGATGCTGCAGGTAGGAGCACGAGAGAAGCACGGTACGGGGTTCGAGTTGAGCCAAGGCGGGCAAGGCTGCCACCAGCAAATCGCGACCTACGCCGCGACCGCGCAAAGCTGCGGGTACTTCCGTGTGAAACACGTCCAAAGTGGTCGAGTCCACCCAATCGAATTCGAGGAAGGCCGTCTCCGAGGAGCGGGAGGAGGAGGCAAAGGAGGAGGCGGACTCACTGCCGCTTTGGGGTTGGAGCGGGCTGGACCGAGCTCGGTCGATCTCGAAGGTGGCCGCGAACCGCCGATGGACCGGATCTAAACGATAATGGGGTTGTGGGTCTGCCGCGGTGGACTGGCGGCTACTCATGCTCGCTCGGACATCCACTAGCTAGCCTCCGCTAGAGCTCTCAGGAGTCTGGCTACCAAGACCTCAGGAACGTGCGTGAACTCCGCCGGAGGAGGAGCGAGGTAGGGTGTTGGGCGGGCGGTACACGCTGAATCGCACTTAGACCATGGATAAATTCATGCACGGCCTCGCTCGGACGTGTGGCCTAGAATCGACGCCGTCGTTTCCGACTGAGTTTTCGACCAAGAAGAACCAACTAATGGCCTAGCCAGGAACCTCTCACCACAGGACGCGAACTTCAGCTGACGCGTAGCCCAATGAGGCCCTTAAAACGGTGCGGCTCTGCAGTGAATTTGAACGAAATTGCCAAAAAACGATAGAAATAGGTGTTTGATAGCAAACACCGCTTCAGAACATTGTTGCAGCATTAGATAGCGCTCCTTTTCCTACCATTCATTTATATAATGCTGCTTTCTGTTCTCGGGAATTAGTCAAAACTGAGCTCCTTCAGACCAATATCTCGCACAAAATGGAGACTGGATCTCGAATAAATGCATATGTAACTTAAATATAATAATACCAACTTCAGACAACGAGTTCAGTTATACTTCGATCAAGTTTCATGAAGATTGGGCGTCTTTTTAGAAAACTGTGGCCATGTTATTAACAATGAAACTCACAGCCACAGTATCCACACTCTTCCCCATAAAAACATCATTTTTAGTCAGCATTTTATCGTCTGAAATCCTTGAAATCCATTAGATGCCAAATATCAACATTTTGATCAGCCAAACCGAGAGGAAGCACGAGATTAAACAAATTTTTGTCAACTAATAGTTTAGTTGTTGATGATTCCCTCACACTGATTATTCATGCAGAATGCAGTGAAGAACAGATCACTCTCATGGAGCACTGTATTCTTCGCTTTGATGGTGTTGTTTGGTACTTATAATCTGAAACCATTGGTATTTCAGGATAGGTTGAATAGGGTTGATAATGAGTGGTGAACGTGATTTACCCAAGAGTGGGTTGCATTTAATTATCTCTAAGAGACAGAAACACAAACTAGAATGATGTCTAGACAATTTGTTCACTGATTTAGTATAAAATATTGAATATTGAGTCCATAACACTTCCCTATCGTTCACTCCAGAGGGCCTCATTGGGCTCTCAAAAACAACAACAAACAGCTGTCTTCGCATCCTCTTCTGTAAGTATATCCATGGCCTAGCTGGCCAGCTAGCGTAGCTTACGACTCGATTTGGTTTGTTATCAAATTGTAGGGATGTGTCCAAGATCGAGTGTTTTTAAAGCTCTAGCGGTAGTTCGGTCTCGGCGCGAGTTTGTCCATTTCTTTTTTTGCATTTGTTGAAATTTTACCTCCGTATTTTTTTCTGAATCCAGCGGTGATGAGGGGTTGAAGCATTAATTTTCAATACTTGGAATGTTCTACGGATGGTCCAAAAAGTTGGTTTGAGATCATCATTGAAAGAACTGGGATGGAAAACTCTAGAATTACTATGTTTCGTCGCTTTTCAAACTGTATTTTTATAGCTCTAGGTGTATTTTGTAAACAATTCAGGAGGGGTCGTTGCTTCTAAAGCTATAATACAATCAAGAACAACGGGATATCTCATATTACTTTTCTTGAGCTTTTTCTTCAGAAACCAGGACGCTGTGCCATCAACTCTTGAAGTTCTCTATTTGAGCTTTTGATACATTGGTTATTATTTCGAAGCTTTGAAGTGCGCAAAACTACTGTACTAGGATGGAACCCCCACAAATCCCATCCACTATGATCGAAATCTTTCCACTTGCTGCTAATTGCAATTCTAGTCAAAACCACTGGTCACCCTGTGATTGAAAGTTTGAGACCACGTTGTTTTGTTATTTTCTTTAGATTTGACCCGTCTTTTTCTCTCTCATTCTCTCACGCGGATCTTATCCGGCATTCTAACGCGTGTTAGTTCAGTGATTGACCCAAACAGCCGCCTCGTTCCAATTGTTTGCGCTAAAAGATAGCCATGGATCTAATCAAGACCTTGGAGGAGGCGGATCCCGTGGACTACTTGTCTTCGGAGAATTCGGCCGATGAAGATGAGGCTGTGCCGAAAAAGGTGATTCGCGTGGCGCCACGGAAGGGCAAGTCCAACGGCCCCGGTCGCGAAGACTTTGAAGGAGATTTCGACTTTGTGGACAATCAGGAGGATTACATGAAGGACACGTGGTCGGAAGTGGCCAGTTATCTCAAGAAGAAAGCGCGAACCACGTTGAACGCTAAAATAGCCCAAGTCCGACAACGAATGCAGACCGCCTCCAAAACATCCCAAGAGGCTGAGGAAGACGTGATCGTCCTCTCCGACGACGAATTAGTGGGTGATGACCTCAATCTGAAGAAGGCCGATGCGCGACGCAAAGCTCGAAAGCGAACCAAAGCCCAGAGAGGCTCGAATTCGGCCAAAGATTCGGATGGGGATGAACAGGATGAAAACGACCACGACGACGACGACGAGGAAGAACAAGAAGAAGGAGAGGATTCAGTTGATGGCCAAGATGAACAACGCCAAGTGTTTGACGACCAAGTGTGTCTAGCCAATGACGAAGATATGAGTGGGGCCTCGTTTCACACCATGAATCTTTCGCGACCTTTGCTTAAAGCCACCGAAGCGCTCCACTTTATTCATCCCACGCCCATTCAGAAAGCCACCATTCCCTTGGCTTTGGCTGGCCGAGACATTTGCGGCTGTGCGGCCACAGGAACGGGTAAAACCGCAGCCTATATGTTACCCATTCTAGAGCGATTGCTGTATCGTCCCAAGGAGCATTGCGTGACTCGCGTGCTCATTCTCGTTCCGACGCGTGAATTGGGCGTGCAAGTGTTTCAAGTGTCCAGGCAATTGGCCGAATTCACCACCATTAGCTTCGGTTTGTCCGTGGGTGGGTTGGACTTAAAGATGCAAGAGTCGTCATTGCGCAAGAGCCCGGACGTGGTGGTGGCTACCCCCGGGCGATTAATCGATCATCTTCAAAACACACCCTCTTTTACTTTGGACAGCATTGAGGTACTGATCCTGGACGAAGCGGATCGTATGCTCGACGAGTGCTTCCTCGAGCAGATGAAGGAGATCGTCAAAGCGTGTTGTCCCACTCGACAAACCCTCTTGTTCTCGGCTACTATGACGGATCAAGTCAAGGATTTGGCCGCAGTCTCCCTCAAGAAGCCCGTCAAAGTGTTTGTCGACTCAAATCGCGAGGTCACTTGGAATCTTCGGCAAGAATTCGTGCGTCTACGGCAGAACAAGTGCCATCTTCGTGAAGCTATTTTGGCCTCTTTAGTGTGTCGAACCTTCCGTGATCATACGATGGTGTTTGTGCGAACCAAACGCGAATGCCATCGGCTACACATTCTGCTGGGATTGTTGGGGTTACGGGTGGCTCAGCTCCATGGGAACATGTCCCAAGCTAACAGATTGTACGCCCTAAAGCAATTCAAAGAGGAGGAAGTGGATATCCTCCTGACCACGGACGTCGCGGCAAGAGGTTTGGACATTACTGGAGTGAAGACCGTCATCAATTACGAGCTGCCCAACACAGTGGAACAGTACATTCATCGCGTGGGTCGAACGGCACGAGCAGGTAAGGATTGTCCGAAATACACCATTGTTATTTAGGTTAAAATGAGACCACGCTTTATCCACTTGCCGTTTGTAGGACGAATTGGTCGATCTATTTCCTTGGCCGACGAAGAGCATCGCAAAATGGTCAAGGAAATCATTCGCAGCGCCCGAGATCCCGTGAAAAATCGCGTGATTCCGGTGAACATTGTGGAGAAATATGTGAACAAGATCAAGGGGATGGCCGAACAAGTCAAGACCGTGATGGAAGAAGAGCAAGCTGAGCGCGAGATCGCGAGTTTGGAGAACAAAGCTAATCGCATGGAGAACGAACTCAAGACGGGACCGGAGCCAGAGCGGACCTTTAAAGTAGGCAAAGCCGGCCGCACCTTGCCCATGTTGAAGAAAAAGCGTAAGAAGGGGCCAACTTTCGAAACGGAAGAAGACAAGAAGCTCTTCCAAGAGAGCCAATATCTTACCCGGGAGTCGAAGCGAAGTCGTAAAATGAAGAAGATTCGAACCGTTCATGATACTGAGCCCAATGAAGGTAGAAATCGACGACGCAAGGCCACGGGTAAGAACATATTCGACGTAAGCCGCCAAAATGTTAAACGGATGCGGCACGAGGGTTCCAGTGCCAAGAAGGAACAGCAATCCCGGAAGCGCCAACGGAAATGATAAGTATATATACGTATCTCTGTGTGAAGGAACATCAATCTTTATGCGGGCTGCTTTGAAATCTATCTCGAAATAAATCACTGGCTATCACGAGACGAGCAAACAGGGGATGATCTTGATGTCGGGGGTCTCGGAAGAAGTTGACGCACTCACTCAAGAGTGTGGGATTAGCCGCGAGGGACCGATTGAGCTCGCGTTGAGGTCGGTCTTGAAAGCTATCTAACACTTGAGGCATGTGGTCCTGCAACATCAGAGGGTATAACGGGTCCGAGGATGCTTCCACCAAGAGGTCGATCCCGAGATCGGTGCGGCGGCCTTGTAGAATGTCTTGAGCTCGCAGTTTGACGCGAGTGTTCGGGTGTAAATAGGCCGCTCGGAGAATGGCCCGCTTGGCGCGTTTCCTCTGTCGAAATGCCGCTCGAAACGCGATTCGATCCGACAAAGGCGTGCCCAGGGCTTTTCCCAGGCGTGTCTCGACCCACCGACATTGACTGGATGAGAGGCGGACATTGTCGAGAAACACGAGTCCCAGTGAGTACACGGCCTGTTGGGGCGGAAACGAGTAGGCGGGCTGCGCTGCGGCCAAAGCCGGGGCGATTCGCGGATGGAGGGCGATCTGCTGAACCGATTCCGCCCACGTCATTAGGTCGGTGAGGGTGTGGCGGGGAAGATGGGCGCTCCCCGCCGCCAAAGGCACGATTTCCACGAAGAAGTAGTCGATAGCAGCGCGCAAGTCCAAGACGTTTTGATTGGCCCAAGAGGATGACGGGGGAAAATGGACGGTGTCCTCCATGACTCAGAACCTAATCCCGAGGTCAAATCAATCAATCAATCAATCAATCGGGCGGCGTTCGGCGGTTTTATGGGATTTTCAAACAACCAGTCGTGATGCATTCGGGCGTGGTTCGTGCGCGATTCACGATCCTCTCATTGAAAAGTCTAGAAAAGGGTAGAATTTACTTTTGATCAAAGATGCCCAGGTTTGATATTTTTTGTTGGTTTGTTTGTTTATTTTCTTACATTTACAGCAGCTGAATGAGTCAAGTGGCGCCCTCTGAAACGCAAATGGAAACTTAAAGATCGTCTGGTTTAGTGGTTTTCATTTGAAAAAGTAAAAAATGGGAAAAAAACGTTGACGGGCCACGTCAAAAAGATAACAAATACTGTAGTTTTGAAGTTTAGTGAGACAGAATTTTTCAAAAAAACATTTCCTTGGAGTTAATTGGCTTTTTTATGACATTTCCCGTTCCAGATCAAACGGGTACAAAAACTCGTCTTTGTCTTGCAATCCGGCGTCGCCCCGGTTTTTTTTCTTTTAAAGTATATTATTACTTCATGGAATAGTGCACGGATCCATGGGCTCATGGATGAAGTAAATCCACCCTCAGGGAGGTTGTCATCCTTGAGATATCATTTCCTTTTAAATATCAATGGCTCTGACTTCCAAATAAAACGATTTACTTCTGAATCGCTCAATTGCTACTTTGTCACGTTTTAGTCGAAGTTCACACTCACCGTAAAGAAAATTTTGATTGACCTCTGGGTCGGCATTGCATTGTGACGTTAGAGCGAGCATTCCTTTGAAAAAATAAAGTGAAAGAATGTTTTTCATGTGACTTGAAATCGTGTCATGGCGTGTAAAATGAGTTTCAAAGTAAATCAATCCACGATCAGAAGTCTCAAAAGGAAAATCTTTCACCCTATTCCCATGTTGAGCGATTCAAAGTCTTCATGTTCCGAGCGTTTTTCCGCCCACCATTCGATTACGTCCAGTTGACAACAATCCGAGTTTCCGTCATTTCATAATCCGTGCACTCAATCATCTGGTGCTTGATTGACCTTCATGATCGGGGCTGATCCGAGCGGATCAGTGGGTTTGGTGCTCTGTTTGGTTTCCCGCCTAGCATTAGTGCAGACCCTCGAGAAGGACGAGTGGAACGCAATGGCCGATCCCGGCCAAACCAACGTGTGGGGCCAACCCCTGGAACCGTGTTCCTACAGTCCCAAGACCGGTACGGTGAAAGAAAAAGGGCATTCTTCGAGCTCAGATAAGATTGATTCACTGCCATGATTTATTTAGGGTGGTATCGCGACGGGTTTTGTCGCACGGACTCGCGCGATCAGGGCGTGCACACCGTGTGCGCGTCCATGACGCGGGAATTCCTCGAGTTCACTCGAGCCCAAGGCAATGATTTGAGTACGCCTCACCCGCCACATTTCCCGGGACTCAAACCGGGCGACAGGTGAAAATACCGAAAACCTCATGGGCTACTGTACATACAATTGTTGATGGCGCCTTTTCCCCAGGTGGTGTCTGTGCTCATCGCGTTGGGATGAAGCTCGTCGCGCCGGTGTCCCACCTCAAGTGGTTCTGGCAGCCACCAATCAAGTCACTCTGGCACGAGGCGTGGCCATGGAGCACTTGCAAGACCACGCCATTGGCCAAGATTCCTCGACTCAAGGACAGGGAACCGCACGCGTTCCGTCCGAAAAGCCATTGCCCAGCGTGGCCGACTCATCACGGGATACTGATCAGTGTCCCGCCGTACCCCGCAAATGAAAATTGAGCAATTGAGTGTAACAACAATAAAAAAAACCATAATTTAGCGAACAGATGGGTTTATTAGAACGCTTTGCGGGCAAACATAGCTTCACAAAGGCTGAATTGGAAACGGATGGACCCGTCGTTCTTTTCTGGGCCGAAATTCTCGTGGGCGTCTTATCGGGTGGAGACGGACACCTGCCACACGCGGATCAAGTTATCGGAATAGCCCGCGAAGAGCGTCTGGCCATCGGCCGACCAGGCCATGGACAAGCATTGGGGCGGGGCGGACTGGCTGTTGCCGGGCACCTCGGGGCGCAACTCTTCGACCATGTTCTTGGTCTCCAGATCCCAGATCTTGATGCTGGGTCCGGTGGCGGCGCACAGCCAGTAGCGATTGGGCGAGAAGCACAAGCCGTTGATGGTGTCGGCGTGATCCAGGGTGTACAGGTGCTTGCCATCGTTCAAGTCCCAAAGCATGGCCTTGGCGTCCTTGCCGCCGGAGGCGCACAAGGAACCATCGGGCGACATGGTCACCGTGTTCAAATAGCCGGTGTGGCCGATGTGGTTGGTCTTGAGCTTGCAGTTGGACAAGTTCCACACCTGAAAGCCCAGGAAGAATCGAATGGTTAGCGCGGTTGCTTGAAGTTGAACACTACCGAACATTAAGGAAGGCTAATAATGGCTACTATTACAATTGGTCCGACCAAAGAAAAAATCGGGCGTCCTTGGTAGGTGTAATATTTAAGTAAATGGGAATTCAAGAGGAATCTAGTATCAGAGATATTCATATCTAGATCAGAGGTTGACAACCGGTATGATTTGGGGTGGGCCCAGGAGCCATGGGAAAATTTCAAAACGGGCACGAGAGCCATCCATTGTACTGAACTCAAGTTCAGTACAATCCAAGAGCCCAAAGCTCTGTGATTTTTCAATTTTGGCCCCTAAACTCACTAAATTGCGTTTTGTCGGAAACAAGTCAAATTTGGTGGGCCACAACTTCAAAGTGGTTGCACCCTTGATCTAGATCATGCCTGGGCAAACCTCTGTGATAATGAACTTGCAGACCCTTGAATCCACGAACCAAATAAGCGGCACCCTCATTCAACAACACAAACCCTGTTAGGCCCTAATCCAAACACTTTGAACCGAAAGGAGTGAAACACGCACCCTGGCCCAGCCAATGATATTTCGCGTGAAAAGTCATTGATGGCACTGAACACGTTCTTAGACAGCCAGCCGTCACAGAAGAAATGCTCAGATCTTCCGCTAGATTCTCCTCTCAATAGGTTGTTATCCCAGACAAAGGTCTGCCTAGCCTTACCTTGACGTATTTATCCCATCCGCACGACACGATGATGGGGTTGGCGTTGTTGGGCGAGAATCGCACGCACGACACCCAGTCTCCGTGACCCTCCTCTTGAATGGTGTACTTGCACTGGGCCAACGTGTTCCACAACTTGATGGTCTTGTCCCGCGATCCCGACACGATTTGCCGATTATCGGCCGAAAAGGCCACGCTCATCACGTCCTTGGTGTGGTCCTCGAAGCGGCGCGTGGTCTTGCCGGCCGACAGGTCCCACAAACGCAAGGTCTTGTCCCAAGAGCCCGACAGGGCAAAGTGTCCGTCCGAGGACAGCACCACGTCCGAGATGAAGTGCCCGTGGCCGTGAAGGCGTTTTTGCGGGATGCCGTAGTTCATCTCGTCGCGGGTCAGCTTCCACACGATGAGCGACTTGTCGCGCGAGGCCGACAAGATCATCTCGGGGTACTTGGGGTTGGTGGCGATCTGGGTGACCCAGCCGTTGTGCCCGCTCAGGGTCCCGCGGAGTTGCAGCGTCTCAGCCATGGTGAATCCGATCCAAAGTCGAGTGAACTCGGAGTTGAAACGGCCGTGTGTTGAAGGTTGGCCACGTTCCGGAAAAAGGAAGAACAGCGGGCTCAAACGCGTCAGCTGACTCAATCACACTCACACACACTGCCACAGAGTGTGACACAAATCGGCGGCCCAGTCCAAGTCACGCCACTATGAGGCCGACTGAATTGAGGCCAAAGGAGGCAGTCGCAGAGCCATTCAGTGTGACGGATTAGGGGGAAAGGAATGGTTTGAGAGACCCCGGAGGTTTCCGGATGCAGACGATGGAGACGCGTTTCGGTTGAAAGTTCCTGATTAAGAGTGATATTTTTTTCAGAAATGAATGAGTCTGTAATATGAATGCGATTTGGGAGGGGATTATATTTTATTCCTGGATTGGTGATTTCTTGACCGGTGGTTTTATTTCGTTCGGTCAGTGTGAAAGGCCGCCGATTCTGGAGTTTGGCAGCGTGAAAATTCAACTCTGGGCTTAGTTTTTTCCTTGCATCCTCTATTTTTTTCCAAAAAAAGTCCCGGCTTCGCTTGAGATTATTGAAAATTGATATTGACCGGATATCGAAACCACTATGGTCACGCTGAACCGTGTTTGCGACAACTTTTTCCACAACTCGACAGGGCGACCAAATTCACGGGTTGAATAATGAATAATAAATCTAGTTCAGAGTCCAAGCCAAATGAGAAGAAGATCCTTGAAGTTAGGCAAAAAATGAGATAGCCTAACCACCTTTATTTGTACTTTTTGAGGACAAAAAGCGTCATTTACTTGTTGTTTCGTTGTGCTGAGCGAGTCTAGCATCTTCAAATTAAAGCAAAAGAGGGTCACTTCTTCTGAGGAAGGCGATGCAATGGGCAGAATGAGGCCGGCACTAAGACAGCGTCACAGGATTGAGAGGTTGCGCGATAGTTTTGGGCTCCTAACAATACCGTTTAGCAAAAATAGGCTTTTAAAATTCATTCAAATTCTGAGTGAATCCCTGAAAGATCCCATCATTACCCCCCGTGATCGAGGATCATGGATCTTTGGACATCAGCCATGGGTTAAATCGATCGGGTCTGCAATCCAAATGACGTCATCATTCATCACATCTCACATTCAGGATTACCAATTCTAGGTTTTAAGAGCCATAACGTGCACACCGTAGCTATTTTAATTCGTGCAAAAACTCTTTGAACTTTCACAGTACTCATCCTCAATTCTTTTTACCCCATTTCTTTCAAGTAACTACTATTTTCCAAGTCCAGGCATGGTTTTAGAATCGACTCCATCTGATTGACGTGTACTGCCTATTGATGATGGGAGCCCTGAACCGTCAGATGGACCGAGAAATCGTAGAGTGAAAAAAGGTCTTCTTCCTTCAGTCCAGACTCGTTCATTATTACCCGATAAGAAACAACTCTAACGGGAAGTGAGGCCGTGACCGTATTCATTTGCACTTCGTGACAAGTTTTAAAAGAGCGGCACACCCACCATGGGCAAGAGATCGACCGGAGCTGTCCAATCGCGATTGAGTTGGGTGCGCCTCGGTCGCCTTGTTTTAAGTGCGGTCAGCCAGTGAGGGAGTGAGTGAGGGTGTAAACGCCCTTTGACCAGTCGTCAAAGGTCTCTTTGTACCCATTGGACTGGGTCTAGACTCTCCGGGAGACGTGATTGATCATGGGCGTGTCATCCGTGTTGCGCGAGGCCTCGTCGGTGCTAACGCAGGCCAGCTTGGCCGTGAAGATCGTGATCGGCGTGATTTTGGCCGGTTATGCGCTCTCATTGTGGGAGGACACGGCCTTGAGGGTGTTGAGCGTCACGCCCGGATACTTTTGGCCGCCGCATTTCTGGCTGTGGACGGCCTTTACCCATTGCGCCCTGGAAATCCATTGGTGGGCCGTGCTCTTGGATGTGGCGGCCATCGCCTTGGTGGGCAAGCTCCTCGAGCCTTTGTGGGGCGCCATTGAGATGCTCGTCTTCTTTACCGTGGTCAACGTGGGCGTGGCCATTCTCTCGGCTTTCTTTTATTACTTACTCTACATGGTGACGTTCAACACGGATCTGCTCTTCGACGTCCATATTCACGGTAATTGAAAAAGCAAACAAAGAAACAATACTTATGAGCGTGGTTGATTCGGGAATTCATCTTTCAGGCATGGCCGGATATTTAGCGGGTGTGTCGGTGGCCGTGAAACAGGTGATGCCGGATCACATTTTGTATCGCTCCCCGTTGGGCAAAATCACCAACCGTCATGTGCCGCTTATCTTGTTTGGGCTGACCTTGATTTTGTGGGCCGGACATTTAGCCCAGGGATCCTATTGTACCATGTTCGGCTCGGGACTCCTCGTGAGCTGGACCTATCTGCGATTCTACCAAATCCATAGCAACGGCTCGCGCGGGGATATGGCCGAGAATTTTGCCTTCCACACGTTTTTCCCCAATGTCTTTCAGCCTCCCGTGGCCATGGTCAGTTCCACGATTTTCTCGCTCTTGGTCAAGCTCAAGATTTGCCGGCGACCCGTGCGTAAGTACGATATCGGCTCCTCGGGCTCGTCCATTTCGATATCGTTGCCGGGAGTCGAGTCCCACGACACGGAGCGTCGTCGTCAAATCGCGTTGAAGGCTTTGAGCGAACGCCTCAATCAAGTCGAGGGCAAAGCCGGACGAGGCAGTTCGCCCGCCTCGGATTGGCCCAGTTTGGAAGGCGAAGACGAGGATCGTCGACCCTTACTGGAATCCGTACATATTCCCATGGAAGCCCCCGTGTCCAGCGATCGAGGGGCTCCTTCCGCTCAGCCGGTCAAGACCCAATCCTCGGAGGAGCCCCCTACTTTGGCCGCCTCCACCGACTCCTTGGCGATCAACCTCTCCAAAGCGGAGGAGACATCTTCATTCAAATCTTAAATTTGAACACGCCAACGGGTCTCGAACTCTCGATGATACTGTGATATATGATCCCAGTCCCCCTTTCCTCCCCCCCCCCTCGTCCTCTTTGTTCCCTTTTTGTTATTGATGTGGCGTTTCGCGTGAAAGAGTGACCCTGGGTTTTGTCCCTAAATCGTCCCTCCCCGGGCCCCTAGTGCTCTCAATTTTGGACTTGTGCCCGAGAAACCATTCCGGCTGAACTGTTTATGAATGGTTTATCGTGCGCCCGATACCCATGTCTGTATTATAATGTTCGACTTGGATGACGTGTTCAGATTGCAGCCTCACTAAATATATTATTAGCTTGAGTTTATTATCAATGTACGTCTGACATGTTTATTTTAAAAGAGTGTGTACTTTCTAACCACCCAAGATTGTTTAAAAAGTCGCCCTAGTTTTACATGAAGTTTCCAAAAAATGAAGTCACCCTGCAACTTCGCCCAGCGCCCTCTATCGATCTTACGAGGGACCCAAGAAGAAAACAAACTGGAGTGTAACACCATACCTACCTACGTACGTACGTACGGACGGGAGCTCCGGAGGACTGCAGACCAATTGATCGCTAGCTGGGAAACACTGCGGTCCTCCTTGGGTAGTCGCCGGTATGGCTCAGGAGCCCAATTTGACCGCCACCTTGGCGGCCATTCAGGAGGTGCTAGCCCACCATTCTCAACTTTTGGGCCAAGTGGTCTCCATGAGCAGTCTCGGAAAAGAGGATGAGGCCCCTGAACCCCTAACACAAACTCGAGCTCATTCCCCCGTGCAGCCCTGGAGTGGCCTGGCCAAGGCGTGTCAGGCTCTGGAAAAAGGCCAGGCCTCGCTCCAGAGTAAGTTGGATAAAGTAGTCCGACAATTGGATAGCGTGAGCGATACCCAAAAGACCATTCAAAAGACGCTCCAACAAGCTATCAAAAGCCAAACCGGATTGCGGACTCAGAATCCATCAGAACGTAATGGTGTGGGTCCCACTTCGCAGATGGCGGACTCGGCCCATCTATCCGAGGCCAGTTGGGCCCATAATCTGTTCCTCTTGGGCGATGAGGTCTGGATGAGTTTGCATTCCGCGCCCGAGGTTCAAGCCGAGATTCGCGAACTTGGCCCCGTTCAAAATCTCCGCATCAATTGTCGTAAGGGCGAAAGTTTGGAGCGGCTGTACGATCGACAACGTCGCAAGATCCTCTTCGCTTTGCCCCCTCGGACCAATCACGTGGCCTTGTCCGTGGGTTCGGCCGATTTGCTCCAGGGCGATCTACTCACCCTTCAAGATGCTAGTTTAGAAGAGATTCGTCGACGGAATGAACCTCGGTTGCGCGATTTAGCCAGGCACGCGTTAGAGTTGGCCACTAGTTTGGTGGGTCAACGCAAGTCCGTGTCCATTCTCCTTCCACCTCAAGGCAATCATCGGATTGAGATCTTCAAGCATTGGGAAGACATCTTACTGCGTGAAGTCGACAATCTTAAAGAGCCTCGGCTGAAGATCCTTAACCTACCCGTGGTAATGCGAGCCACACTGGCCGATTTTCCTACCCACGCCGATTTCATTAAAGCTTGGTTTCGGGATCCACAGGCTAACATTCTCTCCAAGTTTGGTGCTCGAAGGCTTTTTGAGCTCCTCAAGCGAACCAGTAGGTTTCATTGGACAAACTAAGAAATTGATCTCATCGTTCATCAAACGCCCATTACCTTTTCTTGCAGATGGTTCAAGTTCACTTCCGAAGACAACGATAGTAAATAATGGTCGAAAAGCAGAAGCCACCGAAGAGTGTTTGCGGTGCCTCCGCCATCATTTGGGGGGTGAAAAAGCTTGTCAAAGCAAAGAGAGGGTGAGAGCTAAAAGAAAGTGCTAGGTCGAAAATTCCTTCACGTCAAACTTCGTAATAACCCTTTTCAGGTCTGTCGGCGATGCGGTGAAATGGGCCATTTTGCCGATGTTCATGATGTGACCGACGAGGCTTTGCAGGAGAGAATCACCCAGGTGATTGGTAGCAATCTCTTCCCGTTGAGCCGAATGGGATCGAAGCGGGGAGGCGATGGACTCACCAATTTGTCCGCCGGCAAGCGCCTCAAACCCGACGAGGATATACGACCTTGGCAGGCTTGCTCTCGCATTTTGGACGATTGGTATCAATAAGTAACTCGGAGACAACTTCACCATAAAAAAAGAGAGTGCAGGCTGGCTGGCTGTCATTTAATAAAAGTAGTAAGATGACATCAATTCAAAGCTTGCTCTTCCTTGTCCATTAGTGCTTTGATCAGGGCACATTTGGCCATCTGACATCCGCAAGGCGTGGGATGTTCCTCAACCGCCGGATCCAAGACTTCCAATTGGATGGCGTAATGGCGGGGATTACTTTCCGTTTGAGCCAAGATCAGGGACCACCCGATGACCTCATCTTTTTCCACGTCGGCACTGACTGGCAACACGATGATGGTTTGTTTCCAATGAGTTGGAGGACATGAAGGGGCGGTGGAGAGTGTGGGACAGGCCACCCATTGCGTTTCCACAAATGGGTTAAAATCGCAATCAAACCAGAGAGCCAAGCCTTGGAATGAGCCAGTTTGAGTGGCTGAAATAAATGTCTTCTGGCTGAGACTCCGAACCTCCTCGGTCTCTACCCATCGAAGATCAAGTTCAACTACCAAAGTGGGTTCACTCAAGATTTGTTCGGGCTGGAGGATGTCCACTTCGGGCTTATCCGAACGAAGCATCAATCGCTTCAAAGGAGGCATCTTGAAACCGTAAACGTCATCCCAAAAGTCGACTTTGTCACGGAAATAATCGCTCATGGACACGGGAGCGCACCAAATCCGGGCATGAGACGGTAACATGATCCCCTGAGGGCTCAAATGCTTGTCACGAGCCGCGATCACAGAGTTGAGCATCGATTCGTGCAACAAATAGAATCCCATCCACTCGCTAACGATGATATCGACCTTGGCGTGGTCAGGCAAGTCCACCTCTTCGGCTTTTCCCTCCAGAACGGTGATGATATTCATGAACCGATTGGCTACCACGATTTCGCGCAAGGGTGTGGCCATGGCACTGGCTTCAACGGCGTAGACTTTGCGAGCACCCGCCTGCGCACAAAACAGGGACAAAATGCCCGTACCCGCCCCGATATCTGAAAGAGGTGCCCGCTCAAGTTGGAAATTGGCGCCCCGCGTCTGTCTCCCATGTTTTACATACCCATGACGGTTTTGCCTTTGAAAAATGCCGCATTCTCGGCTATAGCCCTTTGGTAAGCTTCCGTGCGGGGGACATCCTTTAGCATCAACCGATGAACCTATGGGAAAGACGGGTACAACATGAGCTCAGATTATGGGAGCTCATCGCCAGGCTCACCTCGAGGTCAAAGTAGCTTTTAAAGTAAGGGTCATCGTGGCCCGTCATCTTTCGGGGAGTTAGTATCTGTAAGAAGCCAAGCAAGTTTGTACGTGGACATTGATTGATGCCGATGGGCGTAGCTCAAAATTCCAGACACGATCAAGTTAGCATGACTTTTATTATTTCTTCTTAAACCAATGATCAAGGGTGTACTGTGGCTATATATGTATAAGTTTGGCTCTCGGCCTTTCGTACTACTTTTTAGCCCGTCCTTCGGGTTGTTTGCCGTCTATCCCTGACTCTTAGCGCACGGGGTGCCAATCGTAGAGCACGTTCTTGTCGCCGTATTTCTTTCGCTCGGGTTGGGGAAAGCGATCCGGGTGCAACATGACATAGTGGAGCGTGGTCTGGATTCGCTTTTGTCGCCGCTCGGCGTTGTAATCCCGCCCTAGCACGCCCACCCACGCGCCTATGAGTCCGCCCAAGATTGTCCACTGGATGCCGGCCTTCACGGGCTTCCGTTGGAGCAAATTGTTGACGATATTGAAGCCCGCGCCCGCAGCGCCCATCACACCGGGACCCAAGTAGTTATCGACGATGGAAATGGTCTCGGCCCCCTGCATATCGTACAAATCAAAGGCCCACTGGACACGCGGGTCGATGCCCTCCCATTGGGCGGGATTGGATCCTTGGTCGGGGGCGGCGGAGGACATGACGATCGAGGGTCGTTTGTTTCCCTTCCCTTCCTTCCACCTCTCTTGCTTGCTTGTTTGGTTGGGATTTAGGGTTCTTGGGTACAGCTTCTTCTTCTTGTTCTTCTTTTTCGTTCCTGCTCGGGTTGCAGACAGGGACACACTGACTGTCTAAATACAATGTTTATCTTGCGACAAAGAAACACTCACTTGCATCAGGATTGCCAAGATCAGCCATGCAGAGCCATCAGAGATTGAAGGCTCAATCAGAATTTCCCCTGGTCGAGAATAAATAGGAGAGGACACGCCAAAGAAGCTTGTTTTATACCAGGTCAAGTTAATAAATAAGAATAAATCATTGTCAACCTTTTTCCAGATTTTAGATTTCAAAGTGACGGTGGTGACATGTTCGTCACACTTCCAAAAACGACAAAAATGGCGATTCTGCAGGGTGACAAAGATTATATGAACTTGGCAGAACTTAACTAGATGAGTAAATTTATTCATTGAACTCAGTTGACTTTTAATGGGAATCGTTGGCATGACCCCTTTTCCCGTTTTCCGGCTTTCCTCGAGCGTATATCAATGCAACATTTTTTTGGATGGATTTCCTTGAGAAACCTTTTCTATCAAGAAAATAATAATTCAAGTGGGATGGAATCATTGAGCCACATATTGGCTTCATTTCAAAACTGATGATTGGAAAAGCCAAGATGAACCAGGAACTGGAGAGTATGTGTTTCTGTGAACAATTTGATGAAGTATTTTTAAAGTGACGCCTAAAAACGATTAAAACAAAGACGGTTAAAAAAATTGGGATTGCGATGGATTTCTCAAACCAATTTTGTCGCTAATCCTACTATATCGCGCTCTTGCAACGGACATCTAACGATGTAAATATTGTGGCGAGCGTATGCTCGCCGCTCGTACATGCTCTCGATCTGTGATACATATCAAATCAGCATATTTGTAGTCATCAAATCAATGATTTCATTGAATAAATGCATTAACCTTTTTTGAGAAGCGGAGGGATGACCTCTTTTCTGCTTATAACTTAACTTTTTCTGCATAAATTGTGGACTTGCGATCGTATAGTGAGTAATATGTTTTGTGGCACAAGTTAAACGAGAACTAGGCGAAAGATTTCCAGAACATGATACCATGTCGTCAAAAACTTGAGAGCGATGCTTAGAGCGTTTCAAAATGGCAAATGCAACAGTGCCTACAATTCACAACAATTAGGGCAATCGTTTATTTCGATTTTTTTGCGGGTTCAACTAACATGGTCCTATGCAACTGAACCCATGCGTAGATGAGACCCAGGGCACAATATTCCGAGTACAGAAGTAAAGGTAAGAAAGGCCACGATGCTTGGAAGCTTGGAGACAAGCACGGAAATATCACAGTCTCAAAGATCACCACAAGAGCGTGTCCTAAGCAATAACATGTTTCCAAAAACGACAATGGGTGGCGCACTGTTAGTTGATATCGTTGTCCATACCACTTCATGTACAACGCCGAACTGAAGAGCACAATACTGATCTTCAAGACACTTTCTTGAGCTCTATAAAGTAGGGGCAACAACGACACATGTCCCGTTAGACTTAGCAATGTCAAAATACTGGCTTCTCGACGTTCCAGACACGCCACAAGTATCAATGGGATGGTGACATGAAGTATCGCTTTCTCGTGAACATGCCTGAAAAAAAGCAGACAAACACTTTATATAGTGCTCCCGGCAAAATGTTCAAGTAGTTATAGTATTGCTCACCATCCAAATAAAAATGCTCCAAAATTGCACAGCACCACAGCCTTGAGGAAACTCAGAACGTTCCGGGGATGCCGCCATAAATGGAGCAAGGAGGGAAGCATGGAAACTAACGAGAGAAGGAATGTAGCCAATGGTGCCACGGAAGGGAGGACACTGTGGTCAAACTCTTGTACTAATCCTCCAGTCATGGAGGCAGGGCCACTTCGCACCGAGAACCAGTTCAAACGTCGGCCTAGGGTGGCTAAGACCTTATCACAAAGGTTATAAACCGCCCAGAAATTGGGTGCCCAATAGGCATGGCAAAGTCCTCGTTTAAATGGAAAGAGTCGTTCGAGCACAATAACCAATTGTCCGTGATAAAACCAAGGCCCGAAAGAGAGGGCAAACACGCCGATCACAATTGCACCCAGACATAGTAATCGAGAAAGGGCCTTCCACCATGAGTCTGCTTGCATCACATACGATCGCAAGAGGTACACGAAATAGACGGGGGCACAATACAGATAGATGTGCTTCAAGTTCAACACGACGCAGAACCAAAAGGCCGACTCCAGATGATTGGATTGCATCATAGCCCCGATGGATAAAAGTGACACTCCAAAGAGAAATCCGTTGTATTGAAAGTGGATGTGGTCTACGATCATCAACCCCCCGTTGGCTAGAATCAACATTAATACTCCGATCAGACCCGTTGAGGTGAAATGACCCAAGCGTTTGAGGCCCACGAAACATCGCTTTACACCCAAAGCCAAGATCAGATCTCCGGCAATCACAGACAGTCTTTGAAAGAGGACAGTGGAACGCGTGGCGTGATCCAGATTGGTCACCACCAACATCTCCGGGTCAAAGTAATAGGCCACTTGCGACAGAAGGAACTCCCACCAGGCGAAAAAAGGCGGATAATCCAAAGTCCAGGACGACGTTTGATCCGTGTACCATTGGGACAACGGCAACGAGTGGGTAATGGCCAGCCAATTGCGATGGACCTCGAAGTCGGTGGAGCGATAGGCAGGCCAGAACAAGAGTTTGACACAACTCACGGCCACCACCGCCGACCAAAACATCCTCGTCGTTCTGAAATGAATATCAACAACAGGCTCAATCGTCGGCTATTTGGACGGTTCGGATAGGATACGTTGGCTTTCATGTTTCAGACACGCGGTCAACACATAACAAAAGAGGAAGACGGACACCCAAAGGGTCATGAATTGCGAATAATGCCAAACTCGGGTTAGCCTGGATATCCAGATCTCCGACACCCCACCCAATTTGAGCGCTAGGGTGAACATCGTAGCTGGACCGCTGGCCGTTTTAGGATGATCAGCCCCTAAGGCCCCACCCATCAACCAGTACAATGATCCCAAGAGAATGAGAACCAATATTGTCCAAAGAATTTCCGCAAAGAAGCTGTAATTGGATAACCAAGCCGCGGTTCCCCCCAGACCAAGCATGAACCAGAAGACCCAATCCACTGAGCGTACTCCTTGAGCGGGAACGGCGGTTTGGGGACGAGGTAAGTTGGGTGAAAAAGACGAAAGTTCGCGAGACAGCGGCGTCAAATCTGGCGACTCTTGATGTGCGAGTTCCGGTTCAGCCGCCAACAAAGGGACCTGTTCCACGGGATGGGATGGTTCTCTGAGAGGCGGGAGATTCAAGGGTGGGTCGATTTGACAGTCGTTATCACGTGGGGTTGTTTTTAATCCATCCAAAGTGGGTTCCCGCTCGGAATGGTCTTGGAGGATACTTTGGATGCGCTGATTCTGATTGGCCAAGATCCGTCTCCGGCGCAACAGACGCCTCTTCTCGGCCTCATTCATGCTGCCAAGGAGTACGGCCCCCGATCAGATGAGAGAAAGGGCAGGAAGAGGAGGAGGAAGGGGTCCTTCCACGATGGTCATTAACTCAGCATGAAGTTTACAAGGCTTTCAACAAGCCCCAGAATCGCGTCACTTTTTGACTACGCTACACGGCTTCTCACTTTTTTTACAACTCTCAGCTGATGATTGAAGCTCGGAAAAACATCCGCATGGTTGACAAAATATATGGCATCATTTTTTTCTATCATTTTTTAGTGATGATGAGCAAGTGAAAATACGTTGAAAAGTGGGAAACGGCACGGCCATAGAGGATAAAGAAAGATTTAAATCTAAAGATTTTAATGAAAGAAAAAAAAATCAAAATCTTAAAGATTTGAATTATTTTGCTGGTTGGGATTTTTGGGCCTTTATTTCTTGGTCTAATATGTCGGTTTTGCGAACGGAAACCATTTTGGCTCCTCATGTAAATTTTTAGATATATGTCTAAGTCGGATCTACATCTCAAAAAGAAGTTTTACTTTTGCTGTGAAAAATAGATTCCAAAAGTCTTCTTCTGCCAAAAGTATTTTGATTCCCTGGGTTGAAGTATGTAATATTCGCATAATCAAGAATGAGGTTTTAGAATTCTAATAGCGACAAATGCGGGAAGGATCATGATTTGTTATGTTATTGCCATTAATTTTGCTCCAAGTTGGAGAAATTCTTTGTGCCGTTGGAAGTTTCAAAAAGCTTCCAAACTTTGAACACCATCTATGAATTCATCAAAAATCAATCACAATTATATAATTGATGCATTCGATGATTGCTCCTCCAGCACCTAAGCATTTTGAAGAATACTTGAAAATGGGCCTGATCTGGAATGGAATGAGAGTAAGAATAAAACAATAAGAAAGAGTTGCACGTTGTCTAGCCCGGCCAACGCTCTTCATTTCAACTTCTAGAGTTGTGGAGAGAATCTTCCACCTCTATCCCCAATATTCTTTACATCATTCGTGACTATAAATGAAAAAGTATATGAAAAACTACCGATTGAACGGAATTTATTCATAGATTGCTTGATTGATTGAGTGAGTGAGCGAGTGCATTGATAAAAAGGTTCCAACCATCGCGGGAGAACCCGGCGTTTAGGAGCTCTTCTTGGCGTGGGACTGACCCCTTTCGGCTCCACTTCCCCCGAGCAACACTTTCTTGCGCTGGCGGAACATGTGAAAGTAGAGTTGCGGGAACAACGGGATGTACGACAACATGATGAGGATAAGCAGCGCGTAGTAGTTGAAGGTGACATTCCAAGGGTTGGGCAAGCTCACCGTGTACAAGCCTTGGCGTTGGATGCGATCCAAACTCACATAAGAGCACCACAATTCGCCCGTCACGCCCAGCGGATACAGACCAATGAAGAGGGTGTATCGCAACCAGATCACCAAATACGGCGTCCAGCCCAACAAGTTGCCGGCGTAGTAGGCGTACCGAATGATCTCGGTGATGATCCAGGCCCACAGGAGCAAGGGCAAGCCCAAACAGGCCTGGGCCTCGGGCACGCTATGCAACACGGCCCATGTTACAAAGACCCGGGAAAACACCTGAAAGGCCGTGAGCAACGGGTTGGAGCGGACTAGACCCACAGCGGCATGGACAATCTCCAGCACGGCCGCCGTTTGGAACACCTTCAAGGGCAACGCAACGGCTTCATAGAGGCGGTGGCTGTCGTCGTCGTCGTCGTTGTCATTGTCTTCAGGCGTGCCAGTGGTGAACCGTGATTCTGCGTTCCAAAGGCGGGTACATTCCGGCACGAGACGCGTAGCCAGGAATGCCCAGCCCAGGCATTGGACCACGTTGTACAACACGAGGTATCCGTGGGTTAAAGCTCCCATTTTTGGATTGGCCCAAGGCTCGCTCCAGACCCCAATTCACCCCCTTCCTCGTGGTTCCGAGCTCGGACGTAGAGTGAGTACTTAGACCTGACCAACCCTCGGTCGGTCTACACTCACGGACGCGAAGACGCGAGGACAGGGCTAGCAATGGACCGATGGAACGCTATTCCAGTCTCGTGATGCGATCGGACTTTGGACACATGAACTCCGCAGTCCGCAGGCAATGAATGCACTCGCAACTCGCAAGCGTGCGTGCGTCATGAATCATGATGAATCAATCAACTCAGATCACAACATGGCACACTCAGAGAGAAAGTGGAAGGAAAGGGAGGCGTATCCCAGATACCTCACGGTCTCTAGGTCAGCCCACCTAAAATCTCGAGATTTTCAAGAATAAGTTCATTCTAAGATATGGCCCTGAATAATAATTTTACGCATGACTTCATTAACAATTTTGTGAATTATTTCTAATTTAGCCACCCTTTTGTTGCCAAACAAAGTAGGCCCATCAACATCAACCGACACGGCCTACTCAGGCCCAAGACATAACAGCAACGACATGTACGTTCTTGGGCTAACCGGAGATTGTCGAAGTCTCTGACACCGATGGCCATGGCTTGCGCGTCGTCCCAGTCTTGCGCTCGTCTCTGCCAGGAGTTTTTCGATCAATCCTGCGAGGCCTTGGCCAAGGGTCTCTTGGGCCAAATCTTATGTCGCCGAGTGTCACCCACTTGTACCCTCAAAGGAAAAATCGTTGAGACTGAAATGTACCCCGGCCATCAGGACGAGGCATCCCACAGCTTTAATAAAAAGCGGACCGCGCGAAATGGAGCCATGTTTATGGCACCGGGAACCTCCTACGTCTACAGTATTTACGGGATGTACCACTGCTTTAACATTTCCAGTCAAGGCAAGAACAACTAGTGATTTCACTCTTTCCGTTTTTTATGAACAGAACCTGTTTTCAGAGGAAGGGGGCGCGGTCCTAATCCGAAGTCTTGAGCCTGTCCACTACCAAGATCATTTACCCGTATTGAAAGCCAATCGGTGCAGTAAACGAAAATTGGAGAATCTCCGTGTCCGAGATCTCACGAATGGTCCTTCCAAACTCTGTTTAAGCTTTGACATCACGAAAGAAAATTCAAACGCACTTGATTTAAATCAATCGGATATGATTTGGCTCGAGAAAGGAGAAACCTTATCCCCCGACTTAATTTTCACCTCGACCCGCATTGGAATTGAAGGCAGTGGCGAGGCGAGTGTAAATAAACCGTACCGATTCTACGTCAAAAACAACGACCATGTAAGCGTATTGGACCGCAAAGACACTTTTAAGATGCGGAAGCGCAAAAAGCGGGAATAAACGAATGACTTGTGGCTATGATCATCATAATCCGGTTTATAGAATAAGGTATGTTAAACAACAAAACAAGTACAAAATTGTATCATTGATTTTCTTGGTCTTCGGCGGCCTTCGAACTGGATTTCCTGTACGACGTTACCACAGACTTAACCTTGGGTGAAAGCTCCAGCAATTGTTTTCGAATACTGGCTTGCCTATCTTCATCCTTAGTCGCCAACATTTCGAGAACCAACTTCTCGAAATCCCGCAACACTTGGGCATCATCCACTTCGAGAAACTGGGCCACGTGACCCAAAATCTGCGGCACAAACTTGCCACTAGCGTGAAGAATCGTTCCGTAATGAATTTGATAGAGGAGAGTCACAGCCAAGTGGAGCGTTAAGGCAGGCTCTTCGGTTTGGTCCAATTGCTCCAGCATGGCCTGTCGGTGATTGAACACCAATTGGCGATCCTTTTTCTTGTCCGCTTTACGAATGTACACGTCACTGGCGGCTGAAATATGCTCTTCCACGCATTCAAGGAACTGTTCCACACTCTCGGAAGAGATCAGGGCCTTTTGGAGTTCTTGCAGCGGTTCCCCGATGGTTTTCGGGAGCCCTGATAAAATCTTGATTCGCTGATCGTTGTTCAATTCCTTGCCCGTCCCAACTTTGAGACCGTGGTCATCACGAATAAAGGCAAACACGTCGTTCAAAAGATCAGTACAAAGGGTCTTGAATAGATGCTTCTGCAGGGGTTTCCGCTCTTGCTCTTCGTTGTCAAAGTGGCTTAAACCTTTGTCACAGATTCGCAAGATGGAGACGGTCGTATTACAGTTCTCTTGCAACTGGTTGTGCGTTTTCTTGCGATCATGTACTGACATTTGTTGGCTGGATTGATAGAGCTCAACCAACAAGGCCTTGAACTTGTCACAAAGACGTGGATGGAGGAATGAAGTCATGTCGTCAAATACATCCTCGGGACAATCTCGAAGAAGAGTCATTGATTCCAGTTTCTTTCCAAGTTCTACTTTGCTCATCAGCTGAATGGAATTCGAATCATTAGAAGAACCTTTTTTCTTGGCTGCCACTTCGTCTTCGTCATCCGAGAAATCGTCGTTTCGCTTGCCTTTTCCGAATTTCTTTTTGGTTGATTTAGTTTTGGTCTCCCGCCCCTGGGTCCCGCCTCCACCTTTACCCCCAGTTGCTTTCTTCCTTCGCTCTTCTTTTTTGTCCGTTTTATCCTCACCCTCGATCACTTCGAACTTTTGGCTTGAACTCCGATCCAATAGTTTTGAGTAGGTCTGATTCAATATATCTTTTTGAGCTTGCTCCTTGATGACTTCGTCAAACGAAGTTTCGATTCGGTCCAAGATAATTTGCGGGAACAAAACTACCTGGCCAAATACCTGGTACTCGAGAGATTTTCGACCATGACTGGAATCGCTCTTCTTTTTGTCCAAAATCTTGCGCAACATCAAGTTACCATCCTCTTCCGAGAGAACACTGGGCAAAAGGGTGGAGAGATCCAGCCAATTCTGGGAGACGAACGCCTCGTCAATTGACGAATCGATCGTGTCCACCACTTGAGAACTCACGCAACAAGTGGACAGAAAAGTCAAATGATCGTCCTTGAATCGTTTGCGGATGTAGGCAGCAGGGTCGGAAATCCCCAAACGCGAAAGGGCGTCGAACTCGAGGTAACCATTTTGGGCCAAGAAATCGTCCACCCAACGAGTTTGCGCTTTGGCGTAGCTTTGAGGATTAAAGGTGGCCTTGGCCGCTCTTTTTCCACCCACAATGGAGCCACAAATCCGTTGGCTCTGAATTAGTTCCTCAGCCAAGGAGAAGAAAATTTGCTCCTAAAACCGAGAAAAAGTCAATCTCCTGTCTCAACGTGGGCCTAATCATTAATACGCTCATAGGCTTATGCCACCCACCTGAATTTTGTAGTTGTTGATGATGCTGGCTACGGATGTGGGCACAGTAATAGCGGAAAGTACCCCGCGAATCTTGGCTTTGTTCCTTTGAACAAACGACGGTGTCAAAATGACCTTGGGATCTTGTTCGTCGGCAAAGCCCTCGATGATGCTGCCCAGACGAGTAACAATTTGTTCTTGAATAAAATCCCCTGGCAAATCGTATTCCTTGGCCAATGTAGCAATGTTCATGGTGCCCTCCAATTGGAGCTTCTCATTCACTCGCTCAGCCAACGCATCCATATAGTTCGAATCCACTAATTGACCTAAGATCAAATGCACTTTCCTATCTTGCTTGGCAATGATTTGCGCCTGCGGAATAAGAAGCGAATTGAAGCCAGGCCCTTTCATTTTGGTCTTTCAAGACGACAAATCCCATCTCTATTATTACCATGAGGCATGCATTACCTGAGCTTCCACATGTGAGAAATCCACATTGAGCGTTTGAGCCAAATCCACCAAACTCGTGCGTCCTCGGGCCATGTACAACTCGTCGCGAATCTCGCTAAAACAATTAGGAATATCATCATGATCATCGACAACTTCTCCATCATCGCCATGGATTTCATCCCTCTAGTCCCAAGGTGTGTCATGCGACATGCCCTTCCTCTCTCGCTCGCTTGCTAGGCTTGCTTACCGATGGAGTTGTTGTGGCGTGAGGTATTCCTTGCCATCGGTGGTGTAGATGACGTCAATGAGTCCCAAGTGGGCCAATCGCGTCACAATCTCGATGCAATTCCGCTCGGAAAGACGCTGAATGGCGCCGCTCAATTGAGCCCGTTGCAAATCCGTGGCCAGACGACGAATCTCATCCCAATCCGCGGACATGATCACCTCTCGTCGTACCTTGGGACGGAGAGACGGAGGACGTGACGAGACAGCTGGTGGATCACCGGGGAAAACGCAGATCTTGTCCCCCGTTGGAAAATCAGTCAGTAACGCGAAAGAAACCGTAAAATCAAGTCTTCTCGAGGAGGTGGTGTTGTTTTGGTCAAGAGAGAATTTTCAGGAGCGAGAGCGACGTGGAACAAAATCAGGGTGCCCAAGGAGAAATAGACAATCAGGACCGAAACTCCGAAAGATTTGGTAATTCTACTTCCGAGTAGTGATGGGACGAGACGGTATTTCCAATACATGAGACCAACTGATGCCGGTCTCAATTAATACTTCTCAGAAGCTGGCATCAAGACGGCATCAAGTCTTACGAACGAAATGACAGCTACAAAAGGTGCCCACCACTGATTGAACCTATTCGTGTTCAACAATTTTGTTGAAGCGTGTAATCGAAATCTAACTCTCTTTTGAGGTATGTGTATTATGCATTGAGACCATGACCTTTATTGACGCCGTATCAAGTAGCTATTTTAGCCGAAATGGTCTGTTTCAATATGATTCCTTTGATTTTCAAATCTTAGGGTCTAGTCACACTTCTTAGCCAGGTTGACTAGAGTGTGGTAATAGAGACGTGTAAAGGACTGGCACGATTTTTGAGCCTTGTTGGCTGCTCAGGCTGCGCCACAATCATTGCAAAAACTACCATGATCAAAGCTCCTCCAGTCTCTCCAAAATTTTGAACGCAAAATTACTCATTATGAACAAAAATTATTCAATGTTTTTGGTTTCTACGGCTTGCATCCAAAACTCAATCTGAGTTAGCATGGTCGAGTAACTGACCACCAAAAAGGCCGAGCATTGCATTATCTTACATGGCGCTGAAGGGAAGTCACCACCTCAAAAACTGGAAACACTGAAACCAGGTGGCGTCCTAGTGCCGATTTGAGGAACTGTCCACCTCTCTATAGTGTCGTGATTTCCACCTGATTTCAATGTTGATGGGCCTTAGCAAATGGAAATTTCAAATAACATGTTGCACTAATGAGTTATATAAAATTTTGCATTGCAACGTAATA
The DNA here is from genome assembly GCA_010645155.1 of Tigriopus japonicus. Classification (NCBI taxonomy): domain Eukaryota; kingdom Metazoa; phylum Arthropoda; class Copepoda; order Harpacticoida; family Harpacticidae; genus Tigriopus; species Tigriopus japonicus. The sequence goes on from JAAGOF010000234.1 coordinate 929,052, forward strand.
ACATAAGCAATTGTTAAATGAAATATTCTCCAGCAATTTGGGGATATAAATCATATAACAACAGTTTTGGTGTTAATGAATAAGATTTCACGTCACACTTTCAGTGGTCCTTCAGGTATTTTTCTTCAAAACTCTGAAGCCAACATGTTGTGACAAGTTGTGGAATAAACGAGTTGTTCCTTGCTTTCAAATTTATATTGTTTAAGTTTAAAACAACGGAAAAATAAATCTAGACAAATCGTGCTTTCAAATTTAAACCAATCGAACACCGCAGAAAAAGGCAAAACCCAATTTGAGCAATTTTGGCAACACTTCGCATGTCTCACTTGGTCTCAAGTCGGAATCAAGACCAGCGAGACTTTCATTGTTTTGGTCTGGTCTCATACTGTATGAGACATAGCTGGTATCGGCCCCATCAGTACTTCCGAGTTAAGCTCGGACCAAAATAACGACCTACGTATGAAGATTTTTATCTAAATAAGACAATGATCCAGTATAATTCGAAATTGCGTGTTGTTTTTGGATAAAAATTTCCAGAAATTTCACGAAATTATGTGACATTTGATTCTAGTACCTGAATTCTAGAAATCATTTGACATTTGATTCTAGTACCTAAATTCTAGATTCTTGTGACATATTTTTCCAATGTTTCAAAATCTTGGAAATCTCATAGATATTACTAGAAAAAAAACGAAAAGTAATCGCTAATTCAAAGGCTGATATCATGTCCCTACTTTCATTTTCAGTAAGGTCCTTGAATGAAAACGGCATTTGATAACGTTAGAATTTCTCACCTACGTCTGCTTGTCATTAATGCATTCGTTTAGTAGAGAAGCGAACAAGGCCTCATTTTCCAAATAGGGCGACCAGATGTGTCTGATGGGATTCGGGCGAGCGAGGGAGCAAGTACATAAAGTAGCCACCTCTTTCTTATCAGTCCTGGCTCCTCGATCGAGTGACGGCCAACGCGGTTTCCGTCCACTCTGTCGATCGATCTATCCACACCACACATGAGCACAACAACAACGAACGAACGAACTGATTGAGCGAGCAGTTGACATTAGCCCTTGGAAGCACATCATGGTTCAAAAGTACAAAGTCGAGGGATTTGAGGCGTTCGAAGCCAAAATCGCCGAGATCCAGCGAGAGCATAATGACAAAACCATCCTGGTTCTTTTCTCCGGCTCCAAGGATCCCAATAGTGAGTGCTTGTAGGCCCGCCTGTCTGCCTGTCTTTGGACCCACCTGAGGCATTGGGCCTATCTGGTCTAGTCCATGGGCTGGGTCATTCATAGGGCTTAGGTCACGTGGGTGGTGCATTGCTCAAAATGGCACCTGTTCTCGTTTTTTTCTTCCCTTTCTAGCCCATCATAGTTGGTGTCCGGATTGCGTGACCGCCGAGCCCGTGGTCGAGGCCTGTCTGGAGAAGGCTCCTCAGCCCGATCAAGTGGTCTTCTTGTACGTGGGGGTGGGTCCACGCGAGTTTTGGAAAGACCCCCAGTGCATTTTCCGGACCCATCCGTCCACCAAGCTCAAGGCCGTGCCCACCCTCGTGAAATGGGGTGGTCAAGAAAGGCTCGAGGAAAGTCAGTGCAATCGACCGGACATGGTGGAAATGCTCTTCGAGGATTAAGAGAAACGACGTGCGATCGATCCCCTACCCAGGATATCCTTCGTATTGGCTATCGTACAGATATCGGATAATTCAAATCCCACCGAAGATAGAAACAATCATGACTCGGAAAATGATCATACACAAAACGTCCTGAGTATACTTTTACATATTATATTGATGACACAGTTTGAGAGAGAGAGATTTCTTTTGTAAAATAAGGTCAGTTGAGACGAAAACTGTCAGTAGAAGAATCGGTATTTTGAGAGGATGACTTCTTTAAGCGCATGTTTTATCGTTTACCAGAGGACGAACTTGGTCGGCAAAGGGATTCAACGTGTGATTGAAGAACCCCTCTGGCGTTCGACATTCCCGCATGGTCACGGTCAGATCATCAACAGTGACATCGGTGACGACGACTTTATTCAAAAACGCCCACGAGTCCGGTGGAATCCATTCCGTGAGCTCAATCGTAGCTTCTTCTTCTTCCTCGTCGTCGTCGTCATCATCTTCATCCGACGGTTGGTGACCATTAGTTGTAGAATTCGGAACCTGGCATGACGGGTCACGTTTGAGAACCTTGCGATCGGGAATGGCCTTGGCTTTGAGTGTCGCCGAGGTCTTGGTGAGATGGGCGGCACTCTTTCGCTTCTCGGCGGGTTTTTTCTCCCCCCACTTTCGCTTCAGGGGGCGTTTATCATTATTTGACAAGGCGGGCGTAGGCGTTTCAATAGGCGGCGAGATGGAGGGTGAGCATTTTACGTCTTCAGTTGTCGTGGGTCCATTTCGGGCCGGGAGCAATTTGAGATCACGCTCCAAATCCGAGGCCGATTGATCGAATTGGGCATCGACATTGGGGGAAGGGGGCGGATCCGTCTTTTTGAGCAATGGGGCATCATCGTCGTCCTTGACGAACGTCTTTTTACCGTCGACGGGACTGGTCTCGCGGACGATGTCTTCTTCTTTGGGCGATGGGGGCGGTTCGGTCTTGATCTTGCGCTCATTCGGCTTGTCTTCGTACCGCGAAGCCACCTTGGGTGTGCGCCCACTTAACGTGGGTAACAAAAATGCCGGAGCTTTGGGTCCGGTGGGCGTGGCATTCGAACTCCGCGTCTCGGAGCCTTCCTTGACCGAAGCGGCGGCCTTCTTTTGCTTGTCTTTCTTGGCCTTGGCCTTGGTGGCGGCTCGTTTGGCGGCGGGCGTCTCGTGAGCGCCATCACCGCCGCTGCCGCCATGGACTCCGCCCGAAGTGCCCCCCGAATGGTGATCGGAGGCGTGGTTGGCCAAACGTTTTTCGTACTGATCGATGAGTCGCGCGTCCAGGATGTTCTCCTCGGGTTCCCACGTGGAATACTACAAAGCAACGATCAACGATGAGAGCGATCCGGGGAACGTCCAACCCCAACGGACTTGGTTCGTTCAAAAGTCTTACCTTGGGACTCCAGCCTTTCCATTTGACGAGGTACTCGGTCTTGGATTTGCGCAGACGTTTCTTGGTGATCTTTTCGGCGGCAAAGACCATTTCATCCGAGGATGAGGCCGACGAAGCCATGGCGGCCGACAAATAAGCCGTGTTCCAACTAATTCACTCGTTTAGGGCTCCGATGCGATTGGGGCCACCACGGAGGGACCTCAAGAGACTCTGCGATTGAAGATGTATTCGGTTGTTCCTTTCCTTCGTTGTCGTTAGTCTGTTTGTTTGTTGTTGATATTTATACGCACACACACAAACAAACAAAGAGGTTTGTTGTCTCGATTCCACTGCCACTCGCTGCCACTGCTGTCGTTGTTGGCTGTGTGACTCTGGAGCCTCTCACCACCATAGGACGTAAACTTCAGCTAACTTGGATTCCAAAACGACCCCAAAACGGTGCTGCTCTGCCGTAAATTGGAACGAAATTGCCATAAGACGAAAGAAAAAGGTGTTTGACAGCAAACATCTCTTCAGAGCAAAGTTGCACCATTAAATAGTGCTTCTTTTCCTGTCATTATTTTTGATTCTGATTTTGATTTGCGTTCTGATCCCAGGAATTTGTCAAAACTGAGAAGCTGCACAACTCAGAATAGAGCTCAATATGGGATTTTAAAGAGAACCAACATTTCTGTAACCTAGATGGCTGTCACATAATGCAGAACGTCCTGAACACATTCTGCTTGGGTGCCCTCCTTGTTCTCAAGTTGAACAACTCGGTGTCAGAGCAAGTCTTCTTAAGGAAATGAAGTTGAGGTTCACCCAATGCGAAAAGTTGAATGGGGTTGATGAGGAGAGGTGAACCCAAGAATGAAGACATAGATACACATGTTGGAATAATCTCTAGACCATTTATGTACTGAATTGGTATAAATATTGAATTTTGACTTGGTAATCCTTCCATTTTGCAAGTTTATTGGGATCGTTTTGGTCCCTCAAAAACAATAAAAAACTGCCGTCTTTGCATCCTCTTATTAAGTATTTTCATGGCTGTGCCTGCCGAATGATTGGGTTGGCCGCTGCTGCTCTAACATTTCGCTCCATTTTTGGCAGCGTTGGGCAGTCCTAGAGTCCCTGGAACTCTAAACAGTAGTGATGTGACCTGGGCAAGTAATGAGTCATCACAGACCCCCAAGAACAAGTTGTTGACAAGCATTACTTGGGCAATACACCAATACACTTCCCAAGCTCAAGGAACATTGGAAGATGCAGTTGCCGACAGTTGCTCTTTGAAGAGTTAAGATACTTGCAGTGTGACTTAGAAGAAAAAATGTCAAGTTGGATTTTCAATGATCTTTTGACCTTAATAATTTAGCAATAAATAGTGGAAGTGATACAAAAAAATATTTCAATTTGGATAGCATTTGCAAAACCTTGGTTTTTTTTGTTTTGGTTCTAGGCCACACATGAATGCACTTTTGAGGCTAATCAAGACCGAGATTTAGAAGTCACACTTTCAGAACAATCTCGTTTACTCAGAGTTGCCGGCATGAAAAAGTAAAATGCCAAATCTTTTTTTAGTATTCTCGAAATTTTTTGCATTTCCCCATGTGAGAGAATTGAAGTGTGTAATTTTCTTAAAAATACATCCTTTCAAAGGTATGAGCCCTATTTAGCTGAATCAGCCTGGTTTAGTGAAATTCGGATGGCAAGTTTATTCTTCGTTCATAGCAAATTTGGCAAACCTATTAGCTGGGAAAAGTACTTGTACAAACACCCAATCTAGGCCAAGCTTCAGCAAGCCCAAGCACTGTGCCAGTACAACTTGCCCAATCTCTTGTTTGCCCCCCATCACTAATAAACAGTCCTTCACTCCACTCCAGCAATCCTTGCGGACTAGACCGACTAGACGCTAGTGATGGGAGGCAAACAGGGGCTTGGGCAAGCGGTCCGGTACAGTTCCTTGGACTTGCCGAAACTTGGGTCTACTTGGGTGCCTGTACAAGTATTTTTCCCACCTTACAGGTTTGCCAAATTTGCTAGGAATGAAGACTAAACCTTCGGCATCAGAATTTCAATTAACCAGAAAGTTTCAGCGAAATAGGGCCCATGCCCTTGTTAGGATGGATTTTTAGATGAAAATACACAATTCAAAGCTTTTGTATCGAGAAATGCAAAAGCTTTTGAGAATATTTCAAAAAAAAAAGAGTTGGCATCTTATATTTTTTTCTAGCAACTCTGAGTGACCGAGCTTGTTCCCAAGTGTGACTGTTAAATCTCATTCTTGATTGGCCCGAAAAGTGTATTCATGTGTGGCTTAGAACGGAAACTAAAGAAAAAACATGGTTTTGCAAATGCTATCCAAATCAAAATATTTTTTGTTTCACTTCCACTGTTTATTGCTAAATTATTAAGGTCAAAAGATCATTGAAAATCCAACTTGACATTCTTTTCTTCTAAGTCACACTGCAAGCATCTGAAATCTTCAAAGAGCAACTGCCGGCAACTGCATCTTCCAATGTTCCTTGAGCTTGGGAAGTGTATTGGTGTATTGCCCAAGTAATGCTTGTCAACAACTTGTGCTTGGGGTGTCTGTGATGACTCATTACTTGCCCAAGTCACATCACTACTAGACGCTCATTTTAGGGTGATGGAAAAAACTACGCTATTTATGTCAGAAAAAACTAAGTGCGCTTACATTGCGTTTTGATAGCACTGGGATACAGCTGGTAAACTTTGATAGGTCAACTTTTCATAAGTGGTACTATTGAGATAGTTTGTAGACGAAGAATTGGAATGCTAATCAATAACCTCGTATTCATAGAATCAACCATCTTTCAGTTGGTTTCGTGGCACTGGAAATAATAAATACTCTGCATTACTAATCCCATGAACCGTGGACATGGTTTTCAATGAATGAATAAAATCAAAATGAGTTTTGAGTTGAAATTCAGGACGAGTTTAAAATGGGTCCCTCTTCTTGGATCATTCCAATGACACGCTGAACACCCTAAAAAATATCACAACATTGGCCAACAGCGTGACCGAGCAAAATCATGTGCGCGAGAATCCCGTTCAAGTAAAAACTTTGGCCGTCCTTCAACGCCGGCAAGTGGAGGAGGTGCCACAACGTGGTCTGCTTTCGAGTCCCTAGTCTACATCGCGGAACAAATCGGCCTGGGATTGACTCAGGAGTTCAGCATCATGGCCTCTTACTGCGAGGAAAAGGGCAAGGATCGGATCATGTTTCTGAACCCGATGGACGCCCACCCGAATTCATCGACGGTGACCTTTTCCGCTGAATCCGAAGACACGGCGCCCCAAGGATTGGTTCAAGCCGATGGTTCCATCAACTGGAATTGCCCATGTCTCGGAGGGATGGCCGTGGGACCTTGCGGCATGGAATTTCGAGGGGCATTTGAGTGTTTTCATTACAGGTGAGATAGAGGGTGTGGCCTTCCCCGGCATTCTCAGTTCAATGTCCGTCGCGGTCGAGTCTGCTTGGCCACTTTAACGTTTCCTTCCTCGATTTGAATTTCAGCGAGTCCGAGCCAAAAGGCGCCGAGTGTCTGGACAAGTTCAGTCAGATGCAGGAGTGCATGAAGCAATTTCCCGATTTGTACGAGAGTAGCGACCCGCCAAGTATGCCGGATGAGCCGGTGGACCCACCCGCTCAGGAAACGCCCACGAGCTCCACCACAGATGAATCGACAGCGGGGAGTGAGCCCGAACCAGCCCCTTCGCCTCCCACGGCCTCGCCCATGTCTTGAATAGCCACGCCAAACCAGTCAATCTCAGAGGAGACCCGAGTTTCAATCTCATTCTTTGAAACAGCCCAGTTGAAATAGATTTGTTATAATGCGATGTGCTCTTGGTTCGGTGGTCGACTGGTCGAGTAGCAGTTCTCGAAGGAGCGAAGATACATGAGCACGATCATAAGCGCTCGTAGCCGACTTGGATATCATTTCTCTTGAAAATAATGTGTCAGTTTAATTCCTGTGATCTGATTGAATAGCTGAACATTTTTTTCCACATCTTCCTTCTCAAACCTCTCAGCTTCGTTACTATCCATTTCTAGAGAATTACAGTGAAAATGTGGTGAGGAATTATTGGGATCATTCGAGGTGTGAATAATTTGGTCAATGAAACGAGATTTAATTTAGATGTTTGACTGAGAGAAGGAAGGGCTTGACTTCTCCCTGAATTAATTCAGAAAAAAAAATTAAATATGTTCCTCTAATCATCAATTATAAAATCATGATTGCGAAATAGATACGCTAACCTATTATTACATAAGAAAACGAGGAGCAAAGGGACATTTTTCCTCAAGCGTTTTAAAGTTTCTAAAGGTAATTTATTTGACCTGTTCAAATGTTTTTTAGGCTTAATAGTGATAAAATCTTACCATTCCGCTCATCATACATTCAAGCCCAACAAAATCTTTTTCGTAGCACTAATAATTTTTCATGTCATTTTCTTTTTTAAAACTGCCTTTGTAGCCTTAAATATAAGTACTAGTTAAAGGCTAGTGAACGCGGTATGAGATTCCCACGTCTTGGAAGGTCAGTTCAAAGTTTCTCGCCATTTTCTCACGATCCTGACAAGAACACCAAAGTCAGTTAAGATCCGTCAATTAAATCATTTTGGTTTACGAGGAATCGCACGCCTTTCGACGGAGGTAAAAGATCCGCCACCAACCCAAGAAAAATAAGAAAAAAGTCTCGGTCTTGTGAATCGCCACCCTGACCGAGTCCGTTTTAAGACAACAAGAGCAAAAACTCGCAGTAATGTTGTGAAAACGCCACAGATCCTGCCAAAGCTCGTCGAACCCGGACCTCTTGGATTGGCCCGGCCGAACGATCGATCGATCGGACTGATTTCATCGCTCGTTTCTCCGTTCTTCGCTTCGCCTTTCCCTCTGTTTGTTTGTTTGTCTTTCTGTCTGACTTGATCGGACTGATTTCCCAGGATTTCAGGCTCGCTCATGTCTCCGCCGAGTGACATGATTCTGGGCGGGAATGTAGGCGGATCGGCGGGTGCCCATGCCCCCGGCTCAGCCCCGCCCTGCTCCAGCTCGTCGAGTCTCGAATCGTTTCTGTTGTTGGCCAATGGGGCCAAAGGGGCGGCTGTGATCGCGTTGGTTCAGCGCGTGCTCGAATCGCCCAGCGTGTTCGTCTTCGGCGAACTCCTCGATCATCCCAACATTCAAGCCATGAAGGAGTCGCCGGGCGGTGCCACGGGCGGAGCCGGCTACCACGCCCTCCTCGAGATCTTCGCTTACGCCGATTACGCGGCTTACCAAAATGGCCAGGCGCAATTGCCGCCGCTGAGCCCGCCCATGCGTCAGAAGCTCCGCCTCCTCACTCTGTGTTCCATGGCCACCAATCACAAGATCTTGCCCTACAATCGTCTCCAGACGGCTTTGGCTTTGCCTTCGGTTCGTGAACTCGAGGATCTGATCATCGAAGGCGCCAGCGCCAACGTCATCCAGGGCAAACTCGATCAACAGTCGCTTCATTTCGAAGTGGACTTCACCATGGCTCGAGACATCCAACGGGTGAGATGAGCGGGGCTAATACTATCTTTGTCAAGCTTCGCGTATGTAACGAAAGCGCAGTAATTCGGTCCTTGTTTTTCGCCAAAGTGCCATTGCATTTGAAAAATGCTGTAAATGTAGCGAACTAGATACTCAAAAAGTACTCGTTGCTTTTCAAAGTCTAAAATGGCTTGCTCTGTTATCATTGCTGAAGCGAAAAACGTTTTTTAAACCCCGGTAACTAAATGAAACCCCGCCATTAAACAGGAATACTGGTACATGAAGTAAAGTGAGTATGCACAGTTTACATCTTTCATTGAACGAAAGACCAGTTGGGCAAAAAATTGCACACGAAGACAATGAGCAGACTGGAGCAATATCCTAACTTGAAATGTTGAAAAGGATTTGATCCCACCATTCAGTAATTTAGTCAACCTAATGGATTAATGGAGCTGATAACTGGTTTTATCCAATTCTAACTAAAATTTAGACCCAATGCCCTTATTTTGGCGAACCCAAGGGACTGGCACAAAAGGCTATTAAGAAGAGCGCAATTGTCAAAAAAAACTCTAAATTGGTCAGTGTATTTATCCAGCCATTGATATAAACACTTAGAGTCCTTATACTTCCAATTTTATTGAATCAAAGGAACAAAAGATACATCCAAATTAAAAGGAACGAGTTATTTTGATTTATTTTGTTAAATGGTAACAAATTTACACAACAACGACCTTTTTGAAGTACTTTGGAAACGAATAATTTGTAGCGCCATTCCGTTTGGTGAAAATAATTGTAGAGTCGCATGTTTCTCATTTTTTTTAAAGGACTGGACACTGCAATCCGTTCCTTTTTTAAGAAACAGTTAAAGTCCTGATCTTTTTATTGGTATTTCGTGTATGACCTAACCGGGAAAAATTGATGATGTTGCAGAACGACATTCCCGGTGTTCTATCCACTTTGGAGGCTTGGTGTACCTCTTGCGATCATATTCTCACAGACTTGGAGGAACAGGTTCAACGTGCAAACGAAATGAAGCAAGCCGATGTGGATCACAAAAATCAAATTGAAGCTCAGGTAAACTCCTTGTTTTACATTTGTCCAATGGAAGATGCAATCGCTAGTGATCGTTTTTATAGGTTTCAATGATTCGCAAGCAAATCAAGGCCCAGCATCAACATTCGGGCGAAAGCGCCGAAGATCCGGATTCTCAGTTGGTGTCAGATCGGTTGGGTGGTTCCGGTTACGATCGCAGAGACAAAAAGACAGCCAAGAGCAAGGGACAGAGAGCTCAATCGGGCGGTGCTAGTAGTTCTTCAGGAGCCAGTGGGTCTCAGGCCAAGGGATTCTGGCATAAATGATCGCCAATGTCACACGTTATTTTAGCTTGAAACTCCCCCCACCTGTCCAGATTGAGAATAAACAGACAAAGTCAACTTGTGAACAAGAAGAATATCTGCCGTATTTGTGGGCTTTTAATTTTTAAGAACTCGATTTTGGAAAAATTGAAAAAGTTCAAAAGGCTCTTGATACATGGTGTACTCGTACTATGGAGACCGCATTTAAATGATGTCACATGGGAAAACTATCAAACTTGTGCTATTGAACCTCCTTTGTAGGCAAGAAATTCCCAAGCATAAAAAAGAAGAATTTATACAAATTGAAATCTTTTGTGAAATGCACTAGAGACCAAACACAAAAGAAACTGATACGGACGTGAGACTGTCCTTTGTCATAACTAGGGACGGGCAAAAAGTGCAAATCAAAACAAGCTTTTGGTTACCAAAAGTTGCACAAAAATCAGCCCAAAATCGTAAAGTAAAATGCAGAAAAAGGTCAAAAGCGCAAATAAAAACGAAAAAAAGCGCAAAAAAATTTGAAAAAATTCGCAAAAAAACTGAAATTTCTGAAACAAAAAGCTTCAGATACTTTCTTGTCATCTGCTTGTTTTTTTTCAATCTTGAAGAGCAAAATTTAGATACTGAAGTAGCAGTAATCAATCCTATGCTAGCCTACGCTGGGAGCTGTAAAATCAGATTTAGTTTACAAATTTGAAAAAAAAAATCTTCCATAAGTAAGCATTTTCGAAGAAGAAATAGCTAACTCTCAACAATTTGTTAATTTTAGGCCGAATTCGTAAAAAAATCGTGCAAATAAAGGCAAAAAGTGCAAAAAGGGAAATAAATGTGTTTATGTTACCAAAAATCTTTTTACACTTTGTGCCCGTCCCTAGTCGTAACTAACGAATTCTTTGTAAGCACCTCACAAACGGAGAGGAACTCTTTGGTCCACAAAAACCATGGTCAATACTTGAAGTAATGATTCCACGCAAGTTGGGAAAAAAGGATGGAATCCATTCATTTTGGATAGATAATGAAGGACGAGGGTGGAACATATTTGGTTTGTCTTTTATTTCTCACACCCATAGTGTGGAATTGCCATTCTTGAATTCGGTATTATTTTCATCATTGCAGTCAAAGTCAACGTTTTTGAACCAAGATCGGTCTTCAACTTTTCGTCGATATATATCATTGCTCACACCAAAAAAATGCTTTTACATTGGCACACAAGAACCAATTTTCTCATGTCTTTTCAAGATTAAGTCAAGAAAACCCAAAATACAAAACCATTTACGATAAGTTCAAGATCACCCCTACAACACCAGTACCAACCCTTGTTAACTCGTCTTTCTTTAAGTCAACTTTGAACGCCTTGATACTCCTTCCGTGAACATCCTAGTTCTTAACAGCCTTGTGAAGTGTTTCAACATTGCCAACTTCATTCCCTCGATATTACGAAGTGGGTTCAACATTGAAGGTAGTTAACTTGATTTAACCGGAGAAGGAACGAGACGAAATAGTGACACTTTACTCATAGGGGGACGTGTTTATTTGAAGGCTTAGGCATGACCAAAACTTTGGATGATCTTCTCGTAGCCTTCGAGTCGCTTGGCCACCGTCTTCTCTTTCTGAGTTTCCAGGCGCACCTTGCGCAGCGTCTTGGCCTTCTTGTAGTAGGCTTCGGACTTGACCTTGCGCTTGGCCTCCAAAGTGGCCACGACGTCTTGATACTTCCATCCCACCTCGTGCGAGAGTCGGCCCAAAGAACAGAACTAGAACGGAAACGGAGTCGTCGATCATTAGCTACAATCAGTCTAACGCCAAAAAACGCTCAAAATTGAAGCTAGCAATGGGCGTCAGGATTCGTAATAATCAATTCCGTTGAGGATCATAGTAGGTAAGGAATGAATGAGTCTCATCACGTTGATCTCAGCAGAGAAAAAGAAGAAAGAAACGAGGCTTATTCAGGAGTCTCTCTCCGTCTCACCTTGCGTCCGGGCTTGAGGCGGAGCACCTTCAAAGCGGCGGGGATCACCATGCGCTTCTTCTTGTCATAGGGCGAAGGAATACCTTCGAACGTCTGAAGACGCTTCAGAGCCAGCTTTCCGCGCTCGGTCTTATGGGGCACCATGCCTGAATACGAAGACGAAAATCATGAACAACTGACTGAAACAAACCTGTACGTATATATCTACCACGCCAAGAGGGCGTGTCTCCCCGTGCTTACCGCGAACAGTTCGCCAGAAGATCTTTCCGGGGGCGCGGAAATGGAAAGGTCCACGCAGAGGCTTGACGTTGCATCGCAAGCGCAAGAACTTCAGATACTTGAGCTTGTTGCGGTAGAAGTTGCCCGACATCTGGATGCCCTCGGTGCGGACAATCACCACTTTGTTGCCGTTCAACAAGAACTTGGCCGTGATGGAGGCCAGACGGCCCAACAAATGGCCGCGACCATCGATCACCACTGGCTACAAACGGCGAGAAACGGATTTTAGAACAAAACCAATCTTGGGCCTTTAATCCCAGGGCCAAGGTGAGAAACATCGCACGTCTTCGGGGGACTTACCTTGGGGGAGAAACCCGGCATTGCACTTCACAGTCGAGAAATATCGTGCAATGGCAAGCAAGATCGCAGAGGAAAAGGAAGAGCAGCTCGACAGCTGATCCCATATAAACACTCAATTGGAACGGACACACTCACGCAATTCCGGTAGAGCGGATCTTGGAATGGCCACCACACGAAACCTTTTACGAAAATGTGACTAGTTGTGATTAGAGACGCTTTTTTGTGACTAGAGCGTCTCTGGTTGTGATCTCTTCAATTAATTATTTCCACGGTTTGAATGTGACTGATATTTATAATAAAACCAACTATCAATCAGCCAAAATAATCAATTCAAAACCGTTCAGATTAGTTCATAACCCTTGTTAACAATCGATTTGACTGACTGATGATAATAAATAGACCAAGCAAATAAAGTTCTTTTATGCGGAGAAAAAAATCTAGAGTTCACTCAATTAGCTGAGCTCTCAATTAACCGCGGAAATTCAGCTAACCCAAGCTGATGTACATTGTAAAACGTCGAGAATGTCTGCTAGAATTTGTATTTGAAGAAACTTTTTTCTTTGGTCTACACATCAATTTTAGGTGCTTTTGGATAGGGTCCTATGAATTCTAGAGAATCAGCACAATGGAAGGGTTAAGCATTAGGGTTCAGAACGCCAAGATTGCAAATTATTTGAAGATTTCCAAGATTTTTTTCTTGTCCCACAAGCAATGAAATGTTTCCCAACTATTAAAAGTGAAAAAATGGTTAACAAAGATCTGGAAGCATGAAGAATGTTTTCACAGTTTGCCGTAAATTTTTGAAATCGTGGTCAAGTATTTCCCAAACAAGGCAAAAATTATTCCAAGTCAGCCAAATATTTCTTAAAAAGTGGATGGATGGGTTTTCAGTGAGTGAAGTGTGGCTGTGAGTTTGCCATTTCATTTCGCCAGAACTTTCGCAGTGCTGTTTTATTGTCGTAAAAGTGTTCATGATTTGAGAGTGTGTCAAAATGTATACTTGCATTTCGCCCTTGTGAAAATGTCACTGTCACCTGTCAGAACTGCTGAACAGACAGATAGTGTGACCAAACTTGCATTGAGAATGTCTTGAAATTGTTGTTTTGGTTAGGCTTCTTAAAGTTTCATTTCTCGATTTCACTCTAAGATAACCAAAAAAAGCTCGAGCTGATTGGCATATAATAGGCATATAGAAGAATTACAGAAGGCAGCCTTCTGTAAAGAGCCTGAAAAATCCCTACAATCAGCTGTTAGATCTGGGACGTGGGATGCTTCAATTCCCTCTCAACCTTGAAGCCACTTTCTGTGTCTGAACCATAGATATGTTATGTAAAAATGCAAGATACTCGGTTTTTTGATGGACAATGGGTGGAAAATGGTTGCGTGAATCTGTCCAAATCTTCTGAGGAACCTTGATGTACTATACAGGGTTGGTTCAAGTGACACCCTGTTGTGTCTTCTGCACAGAGGTCCCAAAGTGGAGATACTGGAGAAGGCCAGTCGTGAAATTTCATTGTAAGCAGCAAGGGCCATTTAACATCAGCAACTAGTTGAAACTTGCCTAAACAAACGTATTTGTAGAAGGCAAAGTTTCGAAAAACATTCAGTTTTTTGGCTGTGTAGCCTCCTGTCTACGCTTTGCTTCTCCCAAGGTATATTAAGATGTTCAATGAAGATGATAATTTGATTCACAGGCATTAGTTCACGCAATTATAGGATTTGGCATTGAAAATAAGTCGTGCGCACTTCCATTTGTACTTTGATCTTCCACTTAATTGGGCAAGTATTTCAGGATATTCTTTGGAAATATTTGCGGTCTCATGAAACTTCTGGCCAGTTTCAACAATAAGCAAGACACACAAAGTGACGACAATGGCCTCTCTATAGACCTCTATGGTCTTCTGTCCAAACAATAAGATAAGGTTTGTTGCATTTAAAACTGTTGTTTTAAATTTGTTGCTCTCCATTTGTCATACAGAATTCATAAGAGGTGACCATCCACTGATGTGATTTGAGGTAGGTCTGGACAAATTGCAAATGATTTTCATGATCAATCCTTTTTTCACAAACTGGGGTGAAAGTGTCCCTGAGAGTGTGTCCATTTCGGTATATGACCAGAAACAAGTTCATTCCAAGCTTAGAGTAGTATAGAGGGGCCATTGTTGTCATTTTGTCTGCCTTGTTTTCAGCTGATACTGAAACCAAAGTTGCCCATAAGTTTCGTGAAAAAGCAGATATTTCCGAAGAATATGGTAAAACCTAGCGATCCTTACTAGAGACTGGCCGTCGTAGGCTAACACACGGTGCTGATGATTCACGCTGGTGATTGGTCAATAGCATTCAGTTGAACATTCAGCTAATTCTAACGAAGTTCAGTAACAAACCAGAGTGCTTCTTCTTTGTTGATTTTGTAGTGATCTGACTTGGTGCCGGGGTTGCCAATTTACCGATGTGAAATCATATTCCCCTCTATCTACCAGTCTTCATAAACCCGTTTTTCCTTTAAGGATCACCAAAAGGCAAGGCATCCCTGACTTTCGTGACTTCTGAGCAGGGTTGCAAATCAAACTCACATTCGTGTTTGCTCATATACGAGAGCAAAGCACCCATTCTCTAAGAGGTAACCCTACCCTGCCACCTCCCGTGAAAAAACTTGCGCAAGCCGAGATTTCACATCACTTAGATTTTGTTGTCAATCACCCGATCATGTGAATTAATCGGCCCTTGTTAAAACTTCTCACTAATTGAAATTCACTTTTTTCATATCGGGTAAATACCTTAGACACATTTCCAGCAGACTTGAGGACTTTCAATAACCAAACTGCCCTATCAAATGAGCGAAATAGTTTAGATGTGTTTCTTAGAAGAAAAGGTTCCTTTAATCATGAACTTCGGCTTCCCGCATGATGAATGACGTCACAGACAGTCCGTGCTGGGTCAGGCAATCATAGATTTGAATGCCAATCTCTGCCTTTTAGTATTTCTAGTAAAACCTTGCCCAAGCAAGTGGAAGATCATAGAAAAAACGTCGGTGCGTAGGACTTATTTGGGCAAGTTTCAACTAGTTGCTGTTGCAGATTCGCCCTTGCTGCCCGCTACAAAAAGTCACGGCCGGCCGGCCTGCTGTGGTATCTCCACTCTGGGAACTCTGTGATTCCAAGTGTCAAGGCTTGCGTAAAGAAAGCTTGTTGATGGTTGATTGCAATTGAGCGGTCCAAGTCAACTTCAAAAGTGGCCTGCAAAACGATAGATGGAACTGGCCTAGTGTGTCTTATCTACCTATATCTGTGGTTTGAACAGGAATGAAAACAAGACTATCAGCTGTTACACTGCATCACTTCCACTAGTATTAGCGTTGCCAGCATGATATTGCTGATATGATATTGATATTGATATTGATATTGCTTTTGGCCTCGGCAGCCAAAAGTTTTGGAAGTGCTAATTTTTGAAGCTGCATGGCCAGAAAATAAATTTTGTGGCTTCTTGGGCAAATTTTGCAATCTTAATGGCAACTGTGGAAACTTTATGGTGCAGGAATTCTTAAAGTGGTTGATTGCCAAATTGTAACATCTAACACTTTTCAGCTGCCAGTAAGAGGTCCATTTCAAACAAGACCCTTAAAAAAAGGTCTGACGTAAGACAACAGGTCATTATTTTTCATCTTTCCTTCTTTTTTGGCAACCAAAAGGCACCATTATATCTTCAATTTGGCCGCCAGCCCTCTTTGGGACCTGGCAACCCTGGTTGAGTGAGTGTGTGTGACTTTGGCCTTCAGGTTGTTCAGGATCGGTCTCCTCGTCATTTATCAGTCAGTCAATCATTCCTTCCTTAACAACGTCGTCATGCGGTTTCTGCGCCCTGTCACGTCGAATCTGCGGCTTTGCGTGCGCTCGTACGCTGCCAGTGCGGGTCCCCCGCAGGGCATTCACGCCCTCATCATCGGAGCCCCGGGATCGGGCAAAGGCACCATTTCCAATTGGATCGTGCGCGACTTCCAGTTGCAACACGTGAGCTCGGGCGATTTACTGCGCGACCACATGCGGCGCGGCACGCCCCTCGGTCAAGAGGCCCGCGCCTTCATGGAGAAGGGCGACCTCGTGCCCGACCAAACCATGGTGGGCCTGATCGCCTCCGAGCTCAAGGCCTTAGGCTCGGCCAATTGGTTGCTGGATGGCTTCCCTCGGACTTTGACGCAAGCTCAGACCTTGCAGGGCGAAACACCCGTCAACGTGGTGGTCCACTTGGATGTACCTTTCGAGACCATCATTGGTCGCGTCAAAGACCGTTGGTTGCATCCGGCCTCCGGGCGCATCTACAACACCGTGTTCAATCCCCCCAAGGAGCCCTTCAAGGACGATATCACCGGGGAACCGCTCATCCAACGGGAGGATGATAAGCCCGAATCGGTGCAAAATCGCCTGCAAATCTTTTCGGATAGCACTCAGCCCGTCTTGGATTTTTATGATAAGATGGGCATTCTCAAGGTTTTCCACGGCACGGAATCCAAGAAGATCTACCCGCATGTCGAGAAGTACTTGAAAGACAAGTTCCAATAAATCAATCAGCGTTGGCCGAGGGATGATTGACATCCTCTCGATGACTCCCGTCCCTGCCAGTCGTCAGCCTTCTCTCCGGTTTGCATCGAGTCGCACCACCCGCCGCTCTCATGCCTCTCGCACCATTCCATCGCATTCCAATCTTGACCCAATGCATTTGTGTTTTGGCATCGTCCAGATTCGTACTATACCCAACATATTCGTTGAGATATATTGTTATATGTCTTTTTCTAACCCGCCAGCCAATAAATGCAGCCCGAACTATAGGCACTTTATATTTCTAAATTGGGGCTTAGTGTTGCAGCCTACACCGTTGGCTGAAATGTTTTACGCGCCTTCAAAGCCAGAGACACGGTCCGTCTGGAACAAGGATAATCTGGCATACTGAGCTACTCTGATCTGAAGAGACGTTATCTATGGGCAAAAACATTTCCTCGCGTAGCCCTTAATCAAAACCGAACGTTTCGGACGAACAATAGCTTAACAGAAACCTTAAAGAGTACACTAGAAAATCTGACACATCCCTCATTTACTTTTACATTGATATCGCTGAAGTGTTCGAAGTTGGGTAATAATAGCATATCTTTAAAAGTTGGGAAAAATGACGTTTCGGAGGTTTTTGGACCAAAATATCTTCAAAGTGCATGTCGAAGGCCGTTTTCGGCAGGCATAACCGAAGCCGAATATTCTTTTATAGAGCATTTTGATATCCAGTTTTTGACTTCAAGGATTTTCCAATTCTCGTGTTGGTCACGCTAATAATGATTCTACGAATGTCAACATTAAAAGTTCGTCTCGAAGATTTGACAAACAAGCGTTCAAGCCAAGGAGAGATCGGTCGATACGCATTGCCCGGACCATCCATAGACTGGAGGGGACTCTCATCGATGCGAAAAGATCTCGGAAAGTAGCCTACCATTAGAGTCATGGCGCAAGCCAAATCCAAATCCATCGGCCAGGCCGAACTTCGGAGACTCATGCAAAAAGCTCAGACCCGCTCGTCATCATCGGCGAGTTCAAGCTCGGGAGTTGGGAAAATCAGTCACAAGAGTAAAAAGTACAAACTCGGCTCACGCGAGCTCCAACTCTTGGCCGAGCAAAAGCGAGAACGAGAGGCCCAAGAGCTGCTCCAAGATCAACAACGTCAACGACAACCGCCAACGCAGTCCAATGGGATTCCAACCAACGCTCAAGCTCAGCCCAAGAAAAGTATCTTAAAGAATTCCTCGACCCAGGCTTACGCTCAATCTCGAGCCCCCTTGGCCACGGGTTCTGGCTCACTCACCTCTGCCTCAGTGTCGTCATCGGCCTTCACGGGTTTCAAAAGGCCGGCTGATCGGTCCGAGCCTGCGGCCTCGCCCGCGAAAGTGGCCAAAAATGAGAGTCCACCCGATGCAAATGCCAATCAGACGGGATCAGAAGCTGAGTCTGTGGATGAAGCCCTGCCTGAGGGATTCTTTGATGACCCCGTTTTGGATGCCAAGGTAATGAATGAACAATCGCACACTAGATTCCAAGTCAAACTTTGGCCAAAGAAATGCGGTCCTAACTTTTGCAAAAGCAATATTATTTAATGACTCCAATATGAAACGATTCCTCGGAAGTTTTGAAAATGCTGAAACTGTGTTGGGTATGAAATTGGATCCGAGAGAGAAAATGCCGAGTGTGTGAATCGTGGTAATGTTAATTTGACCATCGTTTCAGGCGCGTCACGTCGAATATCGTGATCCGGGTGATGAGGAATGGGATAAATTTCAAAAGGAAATCACGCAAGAAATCCAAGGGGCTCAAGATCTGGTGCAAGAAGACCAACAAGAAGCGACGTCGGATCGCCAACTAGACGAGATTGACGAACAAATGAGAGCTTGGCATCGGTAATGTTCAATTGATTTTATCGGTGGGCCAGGAGAGTCGATCCGAACGAATTTGCTGTCTACTTCCTTCACTTCTTTGCTACTTTTGACTGTGCAGCTTGACTGTAGGAAGAATTTTATCTTCGATGCTTCATTTACACGGAGACGCATTTTTTTAATTAAGTCAGTTGACTTGTAGTTCGAATTGACCCGTTGTTCTTTGCGCTTCGATCTTGTTACCTGTAGAAATACGACAACACACAAAAAACATATCCTCTGGTCTTCTCTTTGTAGAGTGGCCTTGTTGGAGAAAAAAATGGACGCCATCGAGCAGAAACGAGGCAAGACCCAATTGCAAGGTCCTGCCTCAAATGCCCAAAGTCCCCGGAATGGCACCGGTCAAGGCGACGCCCATAACGAAGACAATCGGGACGACGACGACGACGGTGACGACGACGACGCTGTGGATGACATCGATATATTTGATTGGAGGAAAAAATGTTGAATACAATTCTTATCTTACAATACACTCTGACACTCTCTCCAAGTAGTTCTTTAAAATATCATATTATTTCATATCCTTCTACCCAGAATTTTTTGTTCTTTTTATCATTCTTGACTCTCCTACATGAAAAGACTGGTATCCAATTTACTAAAATGCTGGTCCAAGGGACATGAATGAACTCGATTACATACATTATTTTTTACGAGTGGGCCAAATGTCATTTTTGTTGTCTTTTGTACAAAGGACATTCACATTGGTAAACACTAGAGCGTCTCTAGTAAACACTTGTCGTTCCCGGTCTAATAAATGTTGCATCCCAGAAACAAAATTTTTAGATTCTGAAGGAGAAGTCCCTAGCTTGATTTTTCCACGGATTTTTCCTTTCAAAGAGCCCCGACAAACTGACACACTGTCCTTCGACGGACAACGGAATGTTATACATATTCGTTGCTTTTTCACTTGCGCATAAGTTGGTCTCTTTCATCGTCGTTGTCGTTACAGCTTTTCAGGCCTAGTCCTTAATGGTGTTAATTTGATTTTGAAGCAACGGCGTTGCTTGACGACATATTTTTAGCTTTGACTAAATTATACAGATGACAAATTGTCCCTGCTCTCTCTCACTGAACGCTATTTCAATTATCTTGAATTTCATGAAAAGTTAAGCCTCAATAACAACTTATAAGGACGTCATAAAAAGAGTTGAAGTGATTGTTTTAAATGTCCCTTTTTTTAAATTGATGGGCTGATAATCGACTGCAGGAATTGTAATGCAATGTTGGATTTTTGGTCAACCTGATGATTGACGGGAATTGCCTCATTTCCCAAACAATAACATGTTTGTTCCATGCCTGCTTGCTTGAGAATGGAGTTGGAGGATTTGGGTGTTCAGGACTCTCAAGGTGGTCGAAGTCTGTCTCAAGAAGAGCAATCACGGCTCTCTCGGCAAGATGAGCGAAGGGTGGACGAATTCAAGGCCAACAAATTCCAAAACAAGGCGCAAAAGCACTGGGATTTATTCTACAAGGTGGGTTATTTCATCACTCAATGATACATTCATGGAGTAGAAGTTTCAGTTCGTTTCTCTCGGTTTCCTCAGAGGAACGCTACCAACTTCTTCAAGGATCGTCATTGGACCACGAGGGAATTCCAGGATCTGCTTCCTCCCTCGCCAAATCCGGCCACGGCATCCCCTCTCCGAACGCTTTTGGAATTAGGGTGTGGGGTGGGGAATTTCGTGTTCCCTTTGATCGAGGAAAACACTCGATTGTTCATCTACGCGTGTGATTTCTCACCGCGTGCCGTGGAATTGGTGAAAGCCCATGCTTTGTACAATGAGGACCGAATCAAGGCGTTTCAATGCGATATCACGCAATCGATCGGTGATCGTGTGCCTGATCCCGGTCAACCAATGGACATTGTCAGCATGGTGTTCGTGCTGTCGGCTTTGCGGCCATCCGACTTTGACGTCGCTCTTGGAAATGTGCGCGAGTGCATGAGACACGGAGCGGTGCTGTTGTTTCGAGATTATGCCGTGAATGACATGGCCATGATCCGGTTTGGTCCTGGGCACAAGATTCAAGACCATTTGTACCTCCGACAAGACGGAACCACGTCTTACTTTTTTGATAAGGAATTTCTGCGTGAGCTAGTGATGCGGGCGGGTTTCCACGTGCTCAGTTTGGATTATATTAGAAGAAAGACGGTGAACAAGAAAGAGAATGTGGACGCCGAACGATTGTTCGTACAAGGTCGATTTGTGAAAAAATGAAAGAGAAACATTTATTTAACATTATTACTTCCCGTAATTGATCAGCGCTTGGGCGACGTGATTCACTAAATCCGAAATCTGCTCGACGTCATTGGGATGACATCTTGTTCGAAACTTGGGCATAAATTTATCGGGATGCCAGAGTCGAATTTCTTCCCTCAGAATCAATCGCATCATTTTGGAATTTTCTTCCGCATTTACACCGCAAGAGCCAACGGACATTTGTGAATTTAGCAATAAATTAACGATTTCCGAGGGAGGCGTGTCCACGCTGAAAGGAAACGATCTCAGTCGTATTGTCTTGTCACTACGTTCGGCCATCAGGAACTTGCTCTTGAATCTAGAATAAGTGTTTGCCGTATTCTTAGGAGGTTTGGGTTCAGTTTTGGGCTTGAGCTTCAAATTGTTTTGAAAGGCCGAGGGCTCCTTAAACGGTTTGCTGGTGGGTTTCTCCTCGATACGTCGTTGTCTTTGACGTTGCCGGATGAATTCCGAGTAAATGCGGTCAGCCCAAGTATCGAAACTCTCGCCTATAAAAGCCCGACATTCATCATCATTTGGTGATTCCAGGACGTGATGCGATCCCATTCGATCAAACAAGTCTTCTCGGGCATTGAGCTCCAATTTCTCTCTCCAAATTTCTTCCTCGTTCCGTTGGTTGTCCGAATCGTCTTTTTCATCTTCTTTGACTGGCATTTCGCCCACTTCCTCTTCCTCCATGAGCATTTCTAATTCTTCGTCCAACGCGTCAAGAAAATCTTGGCAACTCAAGCCTTTTTTATTAGTGGTACGGAGAACGGGTAAGGAAGCAGCTTTGAGGGGTAAAACGAGGTCCTTCAATAGTTCAATGTTGCCTTTTCGAAGGCACCGTTTGGCGGCATAATACAAGGCGAAGTTTCCATCCCGATCCGGGACTTGGGCGGAAGCACCCGCACTCAAAAGCACTCGCACACATTCGTGGCTGCCTCGTTTGGCTGCCACGTGAAGGGCGGTGTGTTGTCTCCGATTGAGGACGGCATTCACCTGATTCGCATTATGTCGAAGATATCGACGAAGTGACTTGAATCGGTCGTCTTGAAGCCAACGTTCAAGCCGTCGCCGATCCTTGGTCGAGAGCATCGACATAGCGTTCCACCGCGTCCGTGAGTTTTTGATGCATGCGGGTGTTCACTTGACACTTCTCGTTGACTTTGGCGCAGAGATGACGGAAATAGTCGGACGTGACTAGGAGCTGACTTTGCGAGTCGCTTAAAGGCACTTCCAGTCCATGGGTGCTGCGGATGGCCAAAACGATCTTATTGCGTTTGCCCACGGTCATCCCCGAGTTCTTGAAACCCGACTCCAAGCTAGAAACAAAGGCGGATAAGGAAGAAGAGCTCAATCATAGACGCCGGGCGTTTGCGATCGAATGTATGACGGATGAATGCGATTCTTTACCCGATCGTGTGAAATTGCTTGGCTATCTTCAAGGTGCGACATTGCAAGTGCAGAATGAACGGCTCGAATTTGATCACGAGGGTGCCGGGCACGGATTGAGCCGTGGCCTCGCGTACGCGATCCCAAACGTCATCCACCGAATCAATGGGCTCGTGGGACAGCCAGATCCATTCGCAGCCTTTTTTCAAGACTTGCCCCGAGGGCGTGTGAGCCTCGCGAAAGAGCACGATCCGCCCACTGCATGAACTGAGCGTGGCCAAGTCGGGGTGGGTGTTGAGGGCGTTGATGAGACGCTCAAGTCCGGCGTCGATGGCGCCTTTGCGACTCAGATCAGCTTGCGTCAGGCATCGATGCTTTTGCTCCGAGAACAAGGCCGGACTCATGGACAAATCAACGATCTCATGATGAGCTTGCCCGCTCTTTTTCGGTTGACTGCGTGATGGTTTTGTATTTCCATGGTTTTGACATTCGGATCCGAGGGCGGATTTGAGCTCACAATCGGCCATGGACGTCAACGCAACGGGAGTAATCTTTGGTCAAGTGTTCTTCATTCAATGGTTGGTTATTAATTATGATGCATGTCTGGAATTTGCCATGTGGTGGAATGAAACTCAACGCGTTGGTCAACAAATTTATGCTAGCAAGGTTGTGTGATTTTTCATAAACATTGCGTATGCTTCCGACATTTGCTTTGAAGTATATTTTTTCTATTTCTTCATTCGCAAATGAAGAAAGTCTGCAAATAATGGTTTTAAAGTTATAAATATGAAAAGTTATCGTGTTCTATCAAAGTTAAGTAAAGTAATTTTGACGGAGTGTCTCAGTTATGCTAATGTTGTATCTTTTGTGTTCTAAACTCTCTTTAATAAAGTTCCTGTCGTGTTTTGATGAAACTAACGGACGTAAATGTACTGTACTGCTACGACTGCTACCCATCATTCCACTTGTGTCTTTAATTCTCCTCTGAGGGATCAATGGGTCCAACCCTTACGGATTTACTTCAGTCCTTTCCGCCGTCTTGTGTCCTCTTGTGACGGTTCAGCACCTCAACTAATTCCGTTTGCCTTGGATTCTCCAATTTTACTCTTTTTGAGTTTGACTAAATATGAGCAGTCGTAGCAGTACAGTACACTTAGGTCCGTTAGTTTCATCAAAACAAAACTGGTATTTAGAGAGATTAAAGAGAGTTCAGAACACAAAAGGTACAACATTAGCATAACTGAGACACTCCGTCAAAATTACTTTACTTAACTTTCATAGAACACGATAACTTTTCATATTCATAACTTTAAAACCATTATTTGCAGACATTCTTCATTTGCGAGTGAAGAAATAGAAAACATATTAGCGTTCGATCTGATGACATCAAGATTTTGCCTAAACACGGAAGGGCAGCTACAGATATTTCATACTTAGTTCAGGGTGATGAAAAAACAAACTTTGTGATGCCTCATCAAAAAAAAATTAATCACGCTAAAAAGCAATCGACTCCCTATAATCGCAAAACTTGCATCTTTTTGTAACACCAAATGTAATATGAATCAGATCTATCACAAAAGTCTCACTTTTTCATTGAAGTAAAGTGTCCGCAGTTTTCTGTGTACTGTCAGCATGACGCAATCAATGATTCTCAAAAACTCAAATACCATGTGAATCATTTCTCGAAGTCCAGAATCAAGGTGTTTAATCAATTCATATCATGTTAAGGAAACCAACAAATGGAAGTTTTGGTAAAATGTAAGAAATAACTGTTTTATTACATTCTAAAATATGACGACAACACACTTTTAGAATAAAGTCCATCACCCTGGGGAAAATGCACCTCTTTCAAAGAGGCCTAAACCCAATACTTTCAAAGCAAATTTCGGAAGCGTATGCAATGTTTGTGGAAAATCACGCAACCTTGCTGGCTTCCGATCGCAAAATCCTGCTGTGAATACCGTCCTTACAACAAATTGAAGTGTGATCGGTTTGTTGTGTTTGATGTTTTAAAATGGGCCACAAGAGGCGCACCATACGTAGTATTTTTCAAGGTGGCCATGTCATATTAGAATTCTTAAATTTCTACACGGGTTCCAAAAACCCTTTGTTGCGTTCATTTTGTTGGACAATTTTCAGGCCCCAGCTGACCTTTGGCTGTGACGTTTCCCAAACAGTTGTGCCCAAACTAGTTCGTTTCGTTTGTAGGGTTGAAGTAGGGGTGGGCGAGAAGCCGGTGTCGGTGCCAAGGTGTTGACACCAACTTTTTGGGCTTTCGGTGTCGGCATCAACACCAGGTCTCTGGTGCCGACATTTTAAGGCTTAAAGAGTTTTTGAAAAACGTACTGCCCACCCAAAAACTTGATTCCAATTTTGATTGTAAATGTGAAGGACTAAACAAAATCCAATATCCTTAATTTTTGTTCCATCATAAAAATAAACGCTTACCAAACTCCAAACACAGACTTGCAAAGCAAACAAAGCAAGAAAATCACACACCCAGCTAGGGTATTGTAAAATGTAAGCTTATTTTCCCTCTCTCCATTTTATGTTGAACTAACATGAACTTAAATGTCTTTAGAATGGGTAGGTCTGTCAAAACTGGTGCTCTATATTGCAGTCCAGAAGGGCACATTTTGTTTGACTTAATTATAAGGAACATGCTATCTGTCGCTATGTGTGCTAATGTCGACACCACGACGTTGATGGGCAACTTCAACACAGGTGTCGCTGTCGGCTTGGGTGTCAACCTTGCGGTGTCGGTGTAGGAGTCAAGGGCAAAATAGAATATGCACAGTGAGAAAAAGGTTGTTGATTTTGTGCTCCGTAGTGTTGCGCCGCCCTTTTCTGGTGATTCTGTTCTTTTCTGTTCTGCGCTCGATCAAATAATTTAAAACAGTCAGTTGCTCCGCAACAAACGGTCGAGAATGAGATGCGATCGTAGAATTTTAGTGAAGCAATGAGACACCAGAGGCCACGACGGTGCTACGGAGTAGACAAACAGGCCCAGCTGATGTTTACTGAGCTTGCCTAATTGCCGCTGTCACCCATCCCTAGGTTGAAGTCAGAGTCACTTGTTTGTTTGGGCACAACTTAAGTAATAATCTTCGGAAATATCAAGTTTTCACCTGCAACCTTTGCTCTTCAACAGCTGTAACTCATCCAACAAAAATTTCCGTATATCCACCCTGTGATACGGACTCTTGATCAAAATAAAGAACATTTGCGCATCTGCAGCAAATGTCAAAATAAACAGATTCTCTCAACCTAAATAGGCATTGAGGATCCCCAAGGCCACAAATTTGACCTAGAATCAACAAAAATACCTCAAAACGAGTGGAAATCGTCAAGTGTGAGTCCTGTTGCATATTAGTAAATGTTTCCATCACACAACGTCTTGATTTACAGAATTAGCGTCTTCGAAAGTTACTTAATATGTCGCTCCTATTTTTTTTCTCAACTCCATATGGTGCGCCTCTTGTGGTTAACTTTAGAACCTCAAAGCACAACAAATCTCGATTTTGGGCCATTCACAACAAACTCAGTGTGACTTCAGATCCAATCTAGAACTACTTTTTCCAGTTCGCCGTTCCAAGTTCTTTTGTTTAGAAGAAGAAACTTGAAACCGCAATAATTTATGAACCGATGATGATAATCAGAGAAAAGCTTAATAGAAGAAAAAATCCCGCCGCCGGCAAGCAAAATCTTGCCGAAATTGAAAATGACTCGTTCTTAAATTCTCAACGCCTAACCATTTATTCTTCTTATTTTGTGGGCATATAATGACATCACTAAAAATCGATCTCGTAAATGTGCACGGGACGGGGTAAAGGTATACAAGACTGTCCGTTGACATCCCGTGACAGCGCTTTCCGCATATCATAAGCGTCTTCATCCGTATCGCCACTATAGTACTCGAGTACAGTCCTATACACGGTGTAGCCCAAGAGCGTGTACATCTTGATGGCGGCCGCATTACTCACTCGCACGAACAGATCCACGAAATAACAACGTTTCTTCTCGGAGATGGCCTCTAAAGCCGCCATTAACCGTCCGGCCAAGCCCAATCGGCGGTGGGACACGGCGCAAGTCACGGCGGTCACGTGGCCGTGCCAATTCTCGCCATTGCCTGAAAAACGCGACTTATTCATGAGGAGGTTGATTTCCTAGTACACCTAGGCTTCATAGTCGAATGAAATAATAGAGAAATTCTGGCAAATAAAAAAAAGTGAGGCATATCAAAGGCTTCTTTCTTTTACGTCTTCTCAGTCTTATCATTAGATATGAAAAGGTAACGACTTCAAGACAAACAAAATTGAAGGAAAGCCAGAAGAGACGGCCTCCAAAGCACACGAGAATTTCACTTAAGCCTTTTAGCCTACAACAAACGCAGGGCTTGGATAATTACATGCGAAAACAAAAAAATTAACAGTGAAGACACATTTTGCTTCCTCTTTGTTTCAAGGCGGAGTTTCAGTCGCGTTTGTTTTTTGGCGCACCGTATCATAATGATTGTGTTCCCCCATGCATAACTAGAAAATTTTCCAGTGACCTTCCTTTATTAGATTAATGTGATGGTCTGCACTTGTTGGAAAGATGGGATGGGATGTTCCCTCAAGGACCAACTCGGCTGTTCTACGTCGGCCCTCCTTTTAGGTGGTCTTTCTCTCACCTTCGGCTTTGCCCATGATGTAACCCATGAGGTGTCCCGAGGGCGCCTCGGCCACCACAAAGTATTCCGGCCAACGGGCCAAATACTGAAGGTAGAATCCCACGCCGTACGTTTCGGTCAGCGGATCCAAGTTGATGTTGTTGAAGCGGAACATGTCATCGCAGGTAAAAGGTCGCAACGAAGTCATGGCTCACAACCAAGGATTCAGGATCAGATTCAAGTCACACGGGTTTCACTGATTCAAGGCTATTCGATCAAGCGGCACACCATACACAAGTGGGTCAAGGCCGTAAATTCTTCCTCTTTCCTCCTCTTCCTTGGAATTAAAGAAACTTGGAAAGTTGTGATGAAAACAAAACAGAGCTACCTCAAGGTGACTGACTGGATGAACGATGCCAAAAACAGGAGCGCAAGAAACTGGCCGCATGCGCCTTGAAGCAAAAAGTGAGACTAGCTCTCACAAGTTCAACCTTAAAAAAAAGGAAATATTCAGTGCCGTGAATATCTTAGTTTCTTTTTTGCCTCAGAGCAAGAGCATGCGGACATAAAAAATAGGCGTGTTTTTTTTATTGAAAGTAACCAACGAGTCACAAAATGTATCTTATCAATGTTGATTCCCTTGATATTCCTCGCCCTCTTTTTTGCCAAATATTTTTTGCAATGTCTTACTTCATATTCGTTAATTTTCTTCCATAAACGATCGAAGACGAAGAAAAGGTTCACGATAACGATCAGGGAACGTCGTCACTCTTCATTGATGCCTTTCAGTTTCCACTAGTGATGGAAACAATCCAATCTTCAATCATATTCACGATAGGTTGCCCAACTAGGTCTGCCAATTAGCCTTCAGCGTCTATCATTTGTCGGTTGAATTCCATGAGGAAAAAGGCTTTCTTCTGAAGGTGAGCGCAAGTGGCACCCCTTGCTTTATTCGTCTTTGGCTCAGGGGCGCTATGTAGAAGGAACTTGCTTCTTGATTTTGCAAGATGTTGTACTTTGTGAGGGGTGATGGCAAACCAAAAGCTAGCAACCTCGCGTGAGAAAGATTGAAAGATTGTTTTTTTTCATCAGTAGTTTCCACTACTTTTCAGCTGTTGAGCGACATGTGCAATCATCAACAAATAACACGGTCGACGACCGACATCTCTTCCCACGGTCTATCTTGTCTCTTCCCCTCTTAATCATTATTTAATTAACGTACAGGCGGAAATTTGATTTCCACGCGCCAGACTCACGGAGCCGTGAGTGCCTTCAGGATGTTCCGGTTGACGCAAATCACGAGCCAGCCTCTCGGATTAATGGGCGTGAGCATGCGTCCCCTTTGTCTATCGACCCCTGCGAGTGCTAAGCGATGGACTAAGAAAACCCGAATTCCGTTCGAAGATCAATTTCACAACCCCGTGAATGAAGTGTACGCTCATCGCATCCCACCGGAAAAGGGCCACATCTACGACAATAAGCCGTTCAAGGTGACAGTTCAGAAGCATCGCGTGTACACGTGGTGCGGCTGCGGTTTGTCGCACAGTCAACCGTTCTGCGACGACTCGCATCGCAATCGCTACATCCAAGGTATGGTCCAAGGGGGTCCAGTCAAGTATATAGCCACAGAGGACAAGGACGTGTGGTTTTGCAATTGCAAACAGACGGCTCATCGACCATTTTGCGACGGAACGCATCGCGGGGAAGAGATCCAACAAACCCATTTGGATGGCAAAGTTCACATCTTCAATCCCAAGCGCTCGTGAGGACGTGGCGTCGAGAGTCATTGAATTATTTTACTCGCATTCATCTCAGGATAGTAAAACTTGTATAATTTATTGGGATTGGCTTTCTTCACCTGTTCATCATTTGTCAGTGGTGTAGACACAAAAAAAAGTTGGAACAATGGAGAAGAGACAACGAGACAGAAAACGATAAATTAAATTGGCTTGTAGTCGAGTTTAGTTTCCAATTTCTTGTTTTCGGCCACTTTCCGCACGGCTTTCATGAAATCTTCCTCCATGACATACTCTCTCTCGGCTCGAATGGCGAATAGACCGGCTTCGGTACACACATTCCGCAAATCCGCGCCATTGAAGCCGTCGGACAGTTTAACCACGGCCTCGTAATCAATTTCGCCATGTTTGGTTATGGGACCGGCGTGAATCTTGAGAATCTCCAAGCGTGATTGTTCATTGGGTAGTGGGATCTCGATTTTTCGATCTAAACGGCCGGGTCGCAAAAGCGCCGGATCCAGCGTGTCCGGGCGATTAGTGGCCATAATCATCTTGACCTTGCCCAACACGTCAAAGCCGTCCATTTGATTGAGCAGCTCCATAAGTGTGCGCTGAATCTCTCGATCGGCTGAAGTACCTTCAGAGAAACGTCGTCCTCCGATGGCGTCAATCTCGTCCATGAAAATGATGCATGGTTGGTGGTCCCGGGCGTAATTGAACATCTCTCGAATCAGACGTGCCGATTCGCCGATATACTTGTCCACGATTGCCGACGAGACGACCTTCAAGAAATTGGCGTCCAATTGACTGGCCACGGCTCGAGCCAACAAGGTCTTGCCCGTTCCGGGCGGTCCGTACAACAAGCATCCTTTGGGCGGCGTGATTCCCACCCGTTGAAACAACTCCGGATTGAGCAAGGGTAACTCGATGACCTCGCGCAATTCGCGGATCTGCTCGGAGAGACCGCCGATGGCCGAGTAGCTCACATCGCCGGGATCCTCATGGGACATGTTGTACACCAGGGGATCGACCTCGCGGGGTAAATAGCGCATGATGGTCAGGGTGGTCATATCGAGGGCCACGCGCGTGCTAGGCTTCAACTTGGTCTTGTCGAGCTGTCGTCGACATCCCACGACGTAACGCGGTCCGTTGGTGGCCTTGACGATGAACTTCTCCTCGGTGAGTTGGCGCAGCACCTCGCCCACGATCTGACCCACGCTTTGCAGAGCCTTGAGGTCGTTCTCGGACTTGTCGTACTGCTGACTGAGGGCCTTGGAGTCTTCGCGCATCGTCTTGAGCTTGGCCTCGATCTCTTTGTGCTCGAGCAGCTTCTTCTTGTAGTCGGAAAGGGCTTTTTCTCGAGCCGCATCCGCCCCGACCAGGGCCGTTCCCGCTCCCATTGACGACGACATGATACGACACTTGGATTCGGGGCCGTTCGTGAATCGGACAAGCTTACTTTTCGATGGAATCCACAAGACTTGAGGGTTTTTTTCTTTTGAAGAGAAGTGATTTTGCTTTGTCACGGATTCGGTTTATCCCAGAACCACAACAAACAGCAGAAAATCCAGTAACCAGGGTGACTGAAAGTCTTGCTGACATGAACTTTTTGTTCGAATAAACGTCGCGTCACCAACTTTAAATCAAGCTCAAACGTAGCTATACCATCGGTTTAGGCTTGTTACAAAGTAAACTTAGATGATTAGATTAGATGACGAAATAGTGAGGACGGAATAGTGAGGACGGAAAATTGAGGTGACCACTTGGTTGGCTAGAGAAGGAAATGAATTAAAGAAGTAAGTTTTTTATTTCAAGTTTTTTGTGTTTAAAAATATCTTCAAAAAGATAACATCTCAAATTATCATTAGTGGTCCTCATTATTCATAAATCTAACCTTCCACCATTTTTTTTGTTTCAGGTGTTTATTGTTATACGCAACGAGCTGGTTTATCTTAAAAACTTAAATAATTAGTTTATCTGTTTGGTTGCGAATTGACAAATATTTGAGGTGGTTCATAAAGGTGATATTTTAGTAATTTGTACCTGAGAGAATGCTTTGGAGAGACCAACAGTGGGAAAGCTTTCAAGTTGGACATTGGCGTGATCATTCGTGCACTATTTCTCCTGTTACTTCGTCCTCCATCTTCTTTTGCCATACATACGTACATACAATCGTACCATACGGGGGCGTACCAAAAAGAATGCAAATGGCTTAATAACTTGAGAACAATAAGATTAATGTAACCAATCATTAAAGCTATTTTTGAACAGGATCATACTCTCGAGATTTAACCTATTTCCAAAAGTACAACCGCCCCTTGAAGCAGTTAGCAAAGGAATCTCTAGGGGTGTTTTTGTTGACCCAAGAAGCACTGGAATCATGAAGAGGGCTAACAGAGAAATGTCACTCCAGTTCAGTCGGTGGAGATTTGTTTTGAACACATTTGATCGATTTGATCAGTCCAGCAGCAAGGGTGTCAAGTGACTTGATTCATCATGTATTGCTCTTGTTTGGGCAAAGCAGTTGAATGAGTAATTTTGTCAGTGACTCCCTGAAAACGCAAGTTCTTGTTTTGAATCACGTAACTATGTGTGTTCACGGACATCTAGAATTTCCTGGACGGCGCACGGCAAATCAGGGGTGACCAAGATCAAGTGGAGAAGCACAAAAGGAGAGAACGTGCTTTTGAAAGTAGAAAGTCTCAGTTTTTAAAGAATTGATGATTATCCATTAACTTACAACGGTTTGGGATACACTTCTGGAATATTTGATTAAAACAAAATGCATTACTCAAGCAAAACACTAAACTTGTAATGCCTCTTCATGGTTTCAATGAACAGATAAAACACCCTTAGAACATTCTACTGTCTTAACTCTTACTCAGCCTAGAACACACCTTTTCAATGAATAAGGTTTATTTGCATCATTCGAACTTATACTGATCATTGAACTAACTCATAAACAAAAAATAAGAATAGAAAACACATGAATACATGAAAATATTAAGACAAATTTGACTGTCATTGAAACTTACAACAAAATAAGCTAACCTAGAAATAAACTGACAATAGATCGATAGAAATGAGACAATATGAATCAAAATAAACTTTAACATTTTGAAACAGTTCTCATATCTTTAATTTGGTCTCTAAAACACATCTTTCTAATATACTATTGCATTATGAACAAATAAAGTAAAACTGACTAGTCTTTCACTATGTATTTTACGTGATACCAAGATATATTTTCCTGTTGAATGTTCTTATATCCAGGTTAGACTAGTCTTTCATGAAATTCTATAACAATTCAAATCATGAAGTTCTGAAGAGAAGCAAAGAAGGTTATGCCAAATTAAGTCCTTGTGTGTCAAACTTGGGAGCACGTTGGAAAATAGTCAAAAATTGGATATTTAGGCATCCTTGACCATAATTACATTATACGTATATGATGAATTATATACTTTTTTTTTGTTTGTTTGTTGCGGATTTTCTGCTACCGCTACAAGGAATGCGATTCCCTGTAAACAAGGATTTCTCCCGACAGCGTCAATTCGATCCCCAACAGGATTCGAACCTACGCCGTCTGGGGAAGCACTTTTTTTTACCCTTGGCTCTTATAAGAACGCATTAGTACGTGCGACCACTCTGGCTTCCTTATACATTACAGTATTTATGCTAGCTCATAGTATTCTTAAGTTTAAATAAAATGATTTTCAGACAACGGTTTGGGATACACTTTTGGAATATTTGAATGACAAAATGCATTTTTCAAGCAAAACACTAATTTTGTAAAGCCTCCTTAGGTCTGAAATCTAGATTTTCAACTTGTTTGCATCAATATCAATTATAATCATAAGGTGCAAGTCTATCCTATGGCATATGGACCTTAACCCACACGCAAATTCACTACTTAAAACTACTTGAACAACTCTTACCCATACTGAGATTGTCCTGAAATCAATGACACTATCGTACAATAATTGAAATCCGAAGATGAAACCATCATTTTTAGAACATGAATTTATGCCAAGGTGACAACCCTCAAAAAAATCGATTTCTAATAACTAAGCAATAAAGATTGCCATGTCTTAATTAAATTCAGGATAAGGCGTGGATGAGCAAAATCTATGTAAGTTGTTCAGGCCGGGTAACAGATATGCTCAAAAAAAACGCCGTTATGTTGTTCAAGTTGTTTCTTGAATGAGCGTGATGAAACTCCGCGTTTTAGTCCGGGGGAGAATTTCCGGGGGAAATATGGTTCCTAATCCATTTTCAAGATGAATTTGCGTGGCATTTTTAAGCAAGACGAACGACACCGAACGAGGGTAGAAAGAGCTGAGTGAAGGAAGACAACAGGGCGCGGAAATAGAGTAGAGCTACTCTGGACTTGCGCAAGCGATGAAGAGACTTCAGACGAACAGATTCCTTTGCACAGGCTACACTTTTATAATATTTACACTTTAAGTAACTTTATCATAATCCTCAAAAATAGTTTTAATCGTCTTACCTTCATTCAGTTAGCTTTCTGAGAGGCCGGCCTCGCACTTCTGATATTCATGAGAACATTGAGCACCTAGAGAGCTTTCTAAGACACTACAAGACTTTAAACAAAACACACTGATTAGGGAATGATGATGTATTGGAAAATAGACACTAAAACACTCTTTATAAATTATGAGCCACGTGAACTTTGTTGCACGACTTAAAAGAACTGAGCTTGTTTTCCTTCTTCAGGGTGTCTCCCGCAAATCAGAAAAACTGCACACAAAATCAATCTTGTAGTGTTTTAAGACTATTGAAAGACACTTACGGTCTGAATGATTTTATTTGAAAGGTCTTCATTGATATTAGTCGAAAAAGCAAGCAGATTTTTTACTTGACAAGTCTCAATAGTGGTGTCTTGAAAGTTTGAAGAAAGGCTGGATTATGTGATCTTCTAATCAAAACTAAGAAAAAACCTTATGCCATTCTAGATCCTCTTTTCAGACAAATTATTTGAACACTCACAAAAGGCTTTAAAGTTTATTACACTTTACATTGACAGGTTTTGTTCAATATGTTGCAAAATAAGTTCTTAACAATATTCTGATTGTTTTGGTCACCATTTTGGATTTTCATCTTCTCTCTTCAGGGATCCTGTGGTACGTTGTCTTCTTAAGATTAATTATATTTGAATCAACAAATTAGGACAGACCAGCTGACTTAAAGTGTGGCAAAACAATAAGTTAAGTCACCTTTGTGTAACATTCAAACCAATTATTGCTCTTGGGGCCAATCAATGAGCATCTTAAAGTCATTTTGAACATTGCAACAGTGTCATCAAGCAACCCTTAATCTAGAAGAGGCCTCATCTTTGGCAGTTCACCCAGCCAAGTTAGCCAGAAGACCAAAGAGGCTGCTCTAAATTTCCGGCTGAATTGGCATTCGATCTTTGCCTTTCACTTGATTTGGGCCACCTCCGGCCAGTTTTGCCGTGCCGTGAAAAGTCCACCTCTATTCTAGATGTCCTTGGTGTGTTCAACGTCAAATCCCATTGCACACACAGTGCGGGCTTGGTGACTCACAAATGTTAGCCCTCTAGAATCATGGAGTGGGCAGAGTGAGCAGAAACAAACCATTTGCGTTCTTCTGCAAATGAAACCTAGCTTGCATTGAGAAGAACAAGTATTTCAAATTTTAGCCCAATCAAATGCCGGAGTGAAAAGTTATGCCTTCTCAAACTTATGGACTGAAGAGAGCATAGAATGAATGAACTCGCCCTTTTATGGTAAAATGATTATCACAAAGGGCTAGTTCATTCATTCTCGATAGGACTTGCACTGAACTTTGAGTCAGCATAACTTTTGTCTCCGACGTTCGATTGAGCTGAAAATTGAAATACGTATTCTTGTCCACAAACGCAAGGTCTCATTTGCAGAAGAATGTAATTGAATTATTCTTACTGGAAATCATTCTTCTCATTGCTAGCCTCCCACTCCATGATTTCCGTGCTTCTTGGTTGACCCCTACCAGAGTTTTCTGGAGGCCCTCCAGGTTCTGGTTGTTGTTCTTCTCTACTGCTTTTTCCTCAATGGGAACAACCAAAAATTACAAAACGCCATATCCAAATTACATGATGATCAGTCCACAAATTTGGCCAAAATTCCGAATAGATAAGCCTGATTCATATCAAAATTTACAATTTCTTGGAGGATCATGTTCAAAATGGACCAAAATCAGAACTTTAAACATCAACCGAATTTTTCAAAATTAAAGTATAACCCAAATTTGATGAGTTTCTTTGATATTGCAAAAGATTTTTTAACAAAACTTATTTTTTAAGTGCTTTTTAAGCGAGATTTTATTGAAAAGCTCTTTGAAATCTTCGGAAATTGATTTTTTGATATAACAGTAGCGTTTTTCGGCTTTTTGTGGGTCAATTATAGAGTACTCAAACCCAAATAACATATTAATTACCCAAAATACATATTTAAAATATTTTACATTTAAAAAAAATATTTTGGGGCCCTACCCATCACTATTCACTAGTAGCCAATGGGTCATTGGAAGCTCGGAGACAAGTACGTCACATTTTTTTGTAATCATATCTACATCTTTTTTCTTGAATAAATGTAGCTAATATGTAATGTAAAAAACAAAATATATCTTTTAGTTTTGTGGAAACGTGGATGGAACTCTAAACTTTCTGAGAAATGAGGCTGCCAAACAGACTGGATTTGATAAATTATTTTTGACTGTCGCCAAAACGGACCTCAAGCGGCAAAAATCACATCATCTAGACTACAGATATGGAAAAGTTCTTTTAAAAAATGCTTTTGACTTTGCTAAGTTTGAATGCCTCTCATTTCCCAATGATTTGGAATTAGTGGCAGTAAACTGGAAGTTGTTTAAAATTGTACGAAGAAATAGTTCTAAATTTTAAGGACATCATGATTTTTGCCTCATTTTGAAGTTATGACAAATCTATAATGTCAACTTCAGCTTTATAATCAGTCAATGAGGAGCAAGAGAACCGGGAAAAAGGAGAAGGCAAGAGGTGCCGTTGATCAATTCAGAGCCATCAATGGATTACTCAGGCCAACTTTTTTTCTGTCCGCTGGGGCCAACTTCAATATGGGGGAAATTTGTAATCCTTCAAAATATTTCTCTAAATCAAATTGACATTTTGAAAACTTGATGGGTCTAACCCTCCATGTAGGTTGTCCTTAGCAATACTGATGGGACACAAGCTGCAGCTTGAAGAGGAGTTTGGGCCAAGCAACAGTTTCAGCTGTGCTTGAAAGCTTGCAAGCAATTTCAAGCACCTTCACCCGATGTCAGGCTTGCCAGTTAAAATTCAATGTTGACCACCGGAAATGGAGTAAAATAGTTTGCACTCAAGTTTAACAAAGCATGCTTCATATAGCCCCTAAGAAGGCAAATATCTTGAAAAATCTAGGAAAAAAATGGCAAATTCTGCAACAGCATAGGAGTTTCTGCTTCTATTT
This sequence comes from Tigriopus japonicus, assembly GCA_010645155.1. Classification (NCBI taxonomy): domain Eukaryota; kingdom Metazoa; phylum Arthropoda; class Copepoda; order Harpacticoida; family Harpacticidae; genus Tigriopus; species Tigriopus japonicus. The sequence continues at coordinate 965,486 of JAAGOF010000234.1, forward strand.
TTAGATCAGGCAAAAAGGATAACAAATAGCTTGGCAACCCTGCTATTCACCATAGGTCCTCTGAGCCCTGTGGCTTGAATGCTTGGTTTAGCTTGAGGCAGCTGAAATGGAAACAAGCCCAGCTTGAAAAATTGAAGTGCTTGATAGCTTGGGAAATCCCATCAGTACTTAGCAAGAGAAATTCTCTAGACAACTTGCATGGAGGATTAGACAGTTGTTCATCAACTTTTCAAAATGATTTCAGAAAGATTCTGATGGATGGCAAATGTTTCTTATGACATGAAGGAAATCTTAATTTAAGGATAGTTAACAAACTATCAAAGTTGTTAAAAAGTAATAAATGTGACTTTTTACATGATTAAACAGATCTTTTCACATTCTAGGTTTCTGCATCAAGCTCCTGTTTGGTGGATATTAAATACAACAAAGTAATACAACAATGTAACCATTACAAGTTTACTCATTCTTTGTCCCTTTGTTCACTTTCATAAAATGTGAACCATCTGGAACCAAGGCTGACTGGAATCCTACCCTAATATAAGTTGTTCCAAAATCCTGATAAGTGTGTGTTAAATTGTTAATTACTCGATATTTTGACGACAATTCTTCAAAATGGTTCTTTCACACCATGTATCTGTCTCTTGGACGTTATAATTTGTGCTCATTTGTGTGACTGGTCATCTACAAGACTTCGTAGATATGTTTGAAACAAACCACTTGCTCAGGGACAAGCAAGTTGGCCCCAGCGGAAAGAAGAAAAAAGTTGTCACAAACCTGGGCCTGAGTAACCCATTTCAGACCTAGCAAAAGGAGAAAAAGAAGCCCATCAGACTTGTGGATTTCTGAACATTGTTGTGACCAACAAAAGCAATTTTGGTCTTGTTGAAGTATACCACCTTTCAATTGTAAATAAATGTCTACACAATAATATTAAAAAGAAATGCCAAACATCTGTAACCTATGCATAAAAGGTAAGGGTCACTCAGAACTTGCATGCACTCCGTCTCTTGAACTGAGAGACATTATTATTTTAGGAATCAAACTGGGGACAGCTTCCAAACCAAACATTTGATGGAGGGCTTGAGGTTTCACACTTTTTCTTGCCTTTAATTTGTTCATCCTGACTTGTTCATCTTGACAGAACAATGCGATGTTAGGCATTATTGCAAAACCATTTTGTGTTTTTCACATGCAAAGGTAACAGAAAATTGTAGACCAATTCTGATGAACAATGCTGTTCACCACAAGGAACAGAAACTGTGGACGAATACAACAACAAAATGAAGAAATGAATATGTGCTTATAATATGTCCAGTGTTTCATACAACTAATCCAAAACAAACACAAATTGGCCAAATGAAAAAAAGTTGTTTTCTGATTTTTTGCAATAACCTTTTGTCATCACGCTACAGAGACCGCAAACACCTTTTAATTTGAAAAAATTGATTGAAGAATCTAAGAAGGCTAGTTTTGCTTTTTTGCAAAGTATGGATTATGCATTTAACAAATTTGGAGATGAATAACCAATTTTGTTTAGCAGAATGAAACCAAACTAACCCTTGGCTTTGATTCAGATAAAAGGCAGCCAAAAGGAGGTGTAATGCAGTATTTTAGTTGTTAAGACTTCAAGACAAGTTTGAAATTTTGCCTACCTATGTATTTTGTGTCAACTCAATGAAAGGAAAATCCGGGCAGTCTCTATGAACACATATTTTTTATTTATAAATCATTGTAAATGTTCAGTTTTCACTCAACTTTGTCTTTTCCTCTTTTTATAAAACTAATCTTGATGGGGCTTGGGTCAAAACGCATCCAATCCTGAGAATCTCTTGAAAAGCCAAGTTCAGAATTTTAGCCAACAAGTGTTCAGGGTTTCTGCTCAACGGAAGGTGAAGCATCGTGATTGAAGTTGCTTTTTACTTACTTAAACAAAAACAACTGTAATCGCGATGCTGCACCTTCCGCTGAGCAGAAATGCTTTGCTCTAGGAGCGAGAAGCCGGTGTTTTTTTCTTGTGATATTGCAAACATTTTTAATATCAAGTGTCTTTCGGTACTCAAAAGCTTCGCATCTACATGTCTAAGGAACAGCACAGTAGTTCATGTACAGCCTAGTACATGAACATTGTTAAACAGCTCGCTTGTCAGAGATCTTAGCTTAAGCCTTGAATTCACAGATGTTTTTGACAGGGCTTTACGAGCAATATTGGAGACGTCAGATAGATCACGGATCACTGAAAAAAGTGGATGTAGAACGAATTTTTGCTGAGACCCAGAGTGGGCCAACAAAGCTTAGCCTTAGAAATAGAGCCTTTTTTTGGTTAAAGTTGAAGGATTTTCATCTTTTTTATTTTTACCAATATTTAAGGCCTATTTTTAAGATCTTGCGTTGGTTTCCCAAGTTAGTAAGCCATAGTTGCTCCCAGTTGGCACCGAGGTCTACACTTTTGCCGAGGACAAAATAGGCCCATTTTATCAGTTAAGATGTCCTCTCCTACCTGAAAAAATATCAAATTGTTCACCCACTCAAAAAATTCCAAATTTGATAAATTGGGAAAATAGGGCGAGTTACTACTTTCCCTAACAGGGCCAAATTAAATTTTTAGAGTCACAAAAATATATAACTTCAAACCAAAATCCAAACTGTTTCTTGTCAAATGCTTTGTTTCATCCTCTGAAATTGTTATTGTATATTTTCTGATTTATGCACAACTATATCGATATTGCTCTACTTTGACAACCACAAAGGGTAAGAAATCATATGGGATGGCAAATTTGAGCAAAACTGCTTTGTTTTGTTGAGTTTTGGATAAATTTCAAATCAACTTGACTTTTGTAATTGAATTACCTAGTCAACAAATGGCAACTCTTAACAAAAAATAAACATCGCCAAAAATACTCCATTGGCAAAAAGTAACCTCTAAAAAACCAAAAATATCTCGCAACTTAATTGATTACCCAGAAACTTCCAACAATGAAAAGAATTGGCATTAATTTTGACCCTCAGACAAACCAACGAACATTAAAATGAGAGAGTTTCTGCATTCCCTGAAGGACCAAGGAGATCCAAGTGGTTCAAGAAAAGCCTTGTGGTCCTTTGGAGTGGCTTCATTAAGCCAAAAGCATAGTATCCTCCTCAAAGAATCAAGATGGAGGCTGAAGCACTGTTGCTGCAATCCTGCTCAGTTGACATTAAACCTAAAAAATGCTTGGGCGGATTTTTGGGGGTTTCTCATTTTAACCCTAAGTTTTCTGCCCTGAAAATGTAAAAGTGTTAAAATTGGCTCAATATATGTCTCAATTATGGGCAATTATCTTAATTGTCAGTTTGTCTTTTTTAAACATTTGCTTCCCTAACAACAAAGTTTTTTAAACTTTGAAAAATTAAAGTGTTACCCAAATTTGATGAGTGCCTTTGACATTGCAAAAGATTTTTGAAAAAAAACTTATTTTTAGGTGCTTTTTAAGCAAGATTTTATTGAAAAGCATTAATTTTGACCCTCAGACAAACCAATGAACATTAAAATGAGAGAGTTTCTGCATTCTCTGAAGGACCAAGGAGATCCAAGTGGTTCAAGAAAAGCCTTGTGGTCCTTTGGAGTGGCTTCATCAAGCCAATAACATAGCATCCTCCTCAAAGCTTCCCTAAGAACAAAGTTTAATAAACTTTTGCTTCCCTAAGACCAAAGTTTTTTAAACTTTTGCTTCCCTAAGACCAAAGTTTTTTAAACTTTTGCTTCCCTAAGACCAAAGTTTTTTAAACTTTTGCTTCTCTAAGAAGAAAGTTTTTTAAACTTTTGCTTCTCTAAGAAGAAAGTTTTTTAAACATTTACTTCCCTTAGAACAAAGTTTTTTTTAACTTTTGCTTCCCAAAGAACAAAATTTATCTTGACACAAATCATTCTAGAATTTAAATATTAATTGAATTTTATCAAGTAATTTGCCTAACTCTGACTGGAGTTGATAATTTGTCCCTCTCAGAAATTATTTAAAGCATTTTCTTGACCTTGAATTTGTTTGTCGTTTGTCTGATTTGGATTAATATTGAGAGTTAGCACTTTCAAAAATTAAACTAATCCATATTGGTACTTTTTCACCTTAAAGTACTTACCTTAAAGTTCTTACCTTTTAAAGGTTTAATGTCTTTAACAATGCAATTGGCTGAGCTAATGCAATTTTTGGCAGAGAGCAAAGTGTTTTCAGAACAATGTCCTAATTTGTGTTGAGGTCACGTGAATGGTAGTTCACGTCATCACATGACGTCACAAGACCCACAAGGAATCGAAGCCCAGGTGTAAGATAAAAGCCATAATTGAAGACTATGATTAGATATTAGTGCAAATCAATGCCTTTTTTATTTTTAAAGGCTGAAAATGTGTCGCTTTGCTCTTCGGCCCACTTAGGATCATCAAAAGTTAAGAACAAATTTCGTTCTACATCCATTTTTTCTAGTGATCCGTGTATAGATATATGACGAGAGATATGAAGGGCCATTAACAAGAGGCGATTGCTTGTGAGAGTGCTCCCGACTAAAATACTATCGTGGCACAAATTTTGAGTTGGTCGGTAAGTGACTTGAATTACTCAATGCTTTAGAAAATTGTTTCAACTTTCTAACTTTATTGGCATTAATTAAACCAAACGGAAAACGACTTATTATTAAAGGAAGGCCCCCGGACTGAGCAAAAGGCGATTCTCTGAAGTAGGAACGGAATCAACGCTCATTTTGTTACGAAACGGCAGCACGGTAGCGTCAAAGCGAGTTATTGGGCTCAAAATGGACAGAGCTGACCGATTGACCCCCGACCTTAAGTCCAACCCGTCCAACCTCTCTCCATTGATTCATTCATTCGTCGGTTGTTGGTACTCGAGCATGTTCATTGGATGGGTCTTGGCGGTCTTGGCGTGGATGTTGAATGGATGATTGATGATGTTTTCGTGGGCCAATTCTTGGCCGCGTAAACTTTGAACCCTTCCATTGCAGGCTTGCCGATTGGTCGTGGATAGAAGTGTCAGAATAGATGGCAAAATGTGCCTAAATATCCCACGTAAGAGTGTCAGTCAATCTTTAGCAAAAAATAGCACCCAAAGCCATGTCCACAGTCCCAAAAATCCGAGAAAATCCGAAAAGCCTCACAACAGTATAGCAACAATGGTCGCGAATCCTTAATGATTCTTTCATTAGTTTTTATTTTTGAATTTGGTCGTAAGACATTAAGTATGCTTGGATGGAGACAAACATTTTCAGGCTATGGAAGTTTGTCTGGTGCTTTTGCCATAACTAGAAAATATGGCATCTTTTATACCTGCCCAGTATGAGAGCTCCTGAATTTCCCCTTTGCTCTTCCAGTCAACAATGTGGAATTACTGCTTGTTTATGCCTACAAATATGTCTGTTTGTACTTTAGGTTGGTTTGGTGCTTGCGTTGTACGCGGGAACTTGAACGAACAGCTTTGGATCGACGACCAGTAAATGAGCGAGTCAGCGAGTGAGTGAGTGAGTGAGTGAGTGGACTCACTAAACAAGGAGAGAAGGAACGAACCTTCGAACCCACTAACAAACAAACGAGTGAAACGACCGACCGACCGACCACGGAAGGAGGCAAGGGAGACAGTGAGTCGCTGGCCAGCTCTCTGCCCTTGTCGATGACTTCAGTGAACGAACGCCAAGAAGGAGGGGAGACGCTGACGGATTATTAACCCTCCTCGAACGAGAAACAGAAGGGGTCGTCGTCTTGTTATTATCATCCATCGACGAGCCAGACATACGGGCGTAGCGATTCGTAAACACCCACCAATCAACCCATCCACCTCTGGAAGGAAGGAAGGAGTTCAGTCAGTTGGAGCTGCAATTCAATCACTCACCCCTTCCTTTATTCGAGGACAGCGAGAACCACAACCACCTATTCCTCGAGCCAGAGACAACCAAGGCAGGGGTCTGAGCTGACCGTAACGCCGACCGACAGCCAAGTCTCTAGCCTGGAGGCCAAAGCCTAAGGCTTCTCTTCTAGTCGCTGTGATCCAATTGATCATGGACCAAGTAGCCCAGCACTGAAAAGAAACGACCGAGAAACTCAAATATTACTGCCACAAGCACTCTGGAATCACCGGACTCGCGAGCCGCCGTTCTGAGTTAGACCAGTGATTCTTCACCTGTCCCTTATGCGCATTCAAGGCCCCATTTTGTCCGGGATCTGGTTGATTCCTGTGGCAATGAGCTTAGTTCATGGTCGGAGGGTAGGTGGTCCCAAACCTCAGCAGCCCCATGAATCTGACCTTGAAGTCAAGTTCGTGACGGTTATTTACCGTCATGGGGATCGAACGCCCGTGAGTCCTTACCCCAATGATCCTCATAAGGACCCGTCGCAATGGTAACTTTAGGCCAAAAGTTGAAGCCGAATGTCTCGTCTTACTGTTCTTTCTCTATCTCTTTCCTTAGGCCTGTGGGATTCGGTCAGCTTACTGTGCGCGGGAAACAAATGCAGGTAATCCTATTCATACAGTTTTGTCAAGGTTCCCCAAATACTTGATTTGTCTTTCATTTTCTAATAGTATGAGTTAGGACAATACTTCCGATCTCGATACGGACTGCTTCTCGGAGAGAAATATGGGTAAGCGGACGAAAATTCCAGGTGATGAACATCACCCTTCATTGAAGTTAGTTGAATTGACGCAGGGAAAATGTGATTTACGTCCGCTCCACCGATTTTGATCGTACCCTGATGAGTGCCGGGTCAAATTTGGCGGGCTTGTTCCCACCCATTGGCACCGAGGTTTGGAATGACCAATTGCTGTGGCAACCCATTCCTATCCATACGGTTCCTGGCGACATCGATAATCTTCTGTCCAATCATGCCAAATGCCCTCGATTGGATAAAGCCCAAGACGAAGTCTTGGCCTCAGAAGAGGTTCGCAAACTCAACCAGCAATACAAGGAACTTTATGGATATTTAACGGAGCACTCCGGGAAAAATATCACGAATATGGTGGATGTGGACTATCTCTATGACACGCTCTTCATTGAGCAGATTTACAACAAAACGCTTCCCAAGTGGACCCAAGCCGTGTTTCCGGATAAGATGAAATTCCTCCGAGACTTGAGTTTTACGGTATCAACCTGGACTCGTGAATTAAAGCGACTGACAGCTGGACCGCTTATCTCCGACTTAGTGACGACATTCCGAAAAATCGAAAGTGGAGAGAATCCCCGGAAAATGCACATGTATTCGGGACATGGTAAGCATATGAAACAAGAAATCACTCAACGGTAGTTCATCGTAATCTGCACTCTTGTTCTAGACACGACTATTTCCAGTCTTCTGAACGCCTTGAACATTTTTGACCCGGTTGTGGCTCCTCCGTACGCTTCCTCCGTTTTGGTTGAACTACTGAGCGCACCTAAACCTAATCCGCCGGAGTACTTCGTACGGATCTTGTACCGAAATGATTCCTCTCAAGAGCCTTACTTGCTCCAGCTTCCGGGATGTCAAGATCTATGCTCATTGGATGATTTTGACCGACTGACGAAAGACGTACGTCCGGAATCCAAATGGGAGCAAGAGTGCTCTCTGGAGGATCGAGACCTCACCATGGAATTCATTACAGTAATTTCTGTTAGCATTGGGCTGCTGCTCTTTATAATCCTGACTCTTGCTGTGATCGTCAAATGCTTTCGCCGAAAAGGAGCGAATTTTGACTATGTAACCGTATCTCAGGAGAGAATCCCTTGATAAAGCGGGCTATCATACGACGTGTCAGAACAAAGGACCTAACCATGCAAAAATACGGATACCTCAGAGGCACAACAGTACTTGCCCCAGACATAGTTTGGTACGAAAATTCCCGACTCTGGTCACTAACTATTTTTTATGCAATTGCAACACTCACTGTCTTGTATCACGACATTATATTTATTGACATATCACAGACCAGGGAAATCACGCCAAATTTTGTTTACCACATAAGATTGAAAATAAACTAATCTTGCCATCCGCACCTTGTAACGATATGTGAATTTCCCGCCTTTGTTCTTACGTCAGTTGGTTATCAATATCTTGTATTTGTGACATCAATCGATCTTTCAACCCAGATGTGCTGGCTGAGGCGACTTTCTTCTCTAATTCCCTCTTTTGAAGAGTAAGTCCGGGAACGTTTTTGAACACTCGAATGTGCTTGTCGCCCGCTGTCAGGAACCAACGATCCTCGCGATCGAACAGAATACTGGTGATAGCACTGGTGTGGATATTGTGAATTTCGCCCATTTCTTCCGTGGTGATCGCCGAGAAGAAGTACACGCTAGTTTCGCGGGCAATGGCCACGACTTGACCATTGGCTGACAAAGCTATCAGAGTCTTCTCATCCGCTTGGGAAAATTTGCCCGAAGCCACTTGACTGGGGTCTTGGCCGCGTTCGAACTCTACGTTAGTCTTAAAGATCTTCCAGGTCCCATCTTTCGAGACCGTCGCCATACGACTCGAATCAGCGCTGAAATCGAAGCTAAACACGCCCGAGGTGTGGCCGGTGAGTTCAAAGGCTCGCGTGACCTTTTCGAACTCTCCGGTTCGCTTGAATTTCACTTCCCAGACTTTGACATCCGGAGTGAAGCCGGACGAGGCCACGAACTTGCCACAGGGTGATACTTTGGCGCAATAGGTGGTCATATGGTAGGTGTCGAGTGAGGCCAGAACGTCCCCATGAATACTCCAAATCAAAAGCGACGTCTTATCCGAGCACGTCATGACGAACTTGCCAGTGGGCGAGAAGCCCAAGCCGATGACATCGGTTTCATGTTGGGCCGGAAATGTGACACAAGGTTGAATGTTACCCACACTCCCATCTTCTTTCTTGCCCAATTTGTAGACCTCGGCCCTATTTTCCGTGGCTTTTTGAACGATGAAGGCCTTGCTATCGGGGCTCCACTTGATTTTGGTGGCGTGGTCGAAGTTGACATTGCAGCGAATGGTCTTGTGCTCCTTGTCTCTGAATTCTTTGACCGTCCAAAGGATCACGCTACGATCGTCATCGCAGCTAGCCAGCCACTTTCCGTTCTCACTCAAATCCAAGTCCAAAACACGCCCACTGTGTCCCTTGAGCGTACTTACTAGCCACGGGTGCTGGAACGTATCCTTGACGGGTCCGGATCGCTTATTCATCATAGTGGCCTTCTCCTTCCCACCTGCATGGACAGTCTATCCCGAAAGCGGAAGACGGAGATGAAAAATAATCAAAAGCGAGAGGTTTGTCTATGATTAATTAGTACCTGGGGTTTGGTTTGGGCATCTTGACCGGAGGGCCTCGTGGATTTAGATGGCGGCTGGTTATTGTCTTCCTCCGCCGAGGACTTGGAGAAACCTGAGCCAATCTTCTGAGCCAATGCAAATCCACCCACGAGAATGAGTCCCACGATCACGGTGAGTACCACGAGAGCCGGATCCATCGTGACAAACGAGGTATTGCCCAATTTCAAAGAATTTGACACTCGAGGAGAAAGCCACCCGGCTGATCTGGATGCTGATTACTAGTGATGATGTGTAGCTTGAAAACACGAAACATTTCACATCTAGGGTGACGAATTAAGCTACATGGCAAGATCTAGGCATTCCTTGATCCCCAAGAGATACGATGGCTAGAACTCCTGAATGAACCGTAGGGCGTCTACGAAAAGAAACTATCTAGTGCGCTGCGTCGTTAAATTCTAGTTTGTTTTATCAGATTAATGGGCTTTCAAGTTTGTGCACAAAAGATTGCAGACTCCCTTACTGGTTTTCAACACTCTGGATCATGTGTTTTGATTAGTGATAGCCAAAAGGCCAGCAATGGCAAAGTTTATCGAGCCCGAGCCTAAATCTTGCCTCTGTCAGCTCTTTTATTGTTTTTCAAGACAAAGGCCGAGGATCTTGTTTTTTAAGCCTACAACAAATTGACCAGTCTGAGCCTTTCTGTTAGCTTTTGCGGGCCTCATGTCACCACATGGGTCCAGATTAGGGAACTCTAGTTTGACTCTAAGAGTAATTCCAGAACCTTGGACTACTTTCAAGATCGATTTCAGCAATCATATCGATATTTATGATTCCGTGATTTTTTTTAAAGCGGAAAATGTTGAAACATAACTGAACAACCGGAGTGGTTCGGGGGTTGGCTGATATGAGAACTGTGGGTTGGTTCTCTTTTTATTTTATCTTTCTTTCTTACATCTTCTTTTCACGATTCATTTTATTTTTACAACCTTCGTGATTTTAATTTTTATATCCCTTACTCTTTATACATTTTACATGTCTTGAGTGGATGGTTACAATAAACAACAATAGCTTATGAACCGAAGTTTTAAAGTTTTGAAGTATGTCGAGCCCTATGAAATCAGGTTTGATAAACTCTAGCATGCTCTACTTTGTTATGTTTTGTGTACTAGCTAGTGATGTGACTTGGGCAAGTAATGAGTCATCACAAACACCCAAGAACAAGTTGTTGACAAGCATTACTTGGGCAATACACCAATACACTTCCCAAGCTCAAGGAACATTGGGAGATGCAGTTGCCGGCAGTTGCTCTTTGAAGAGTTAAGATACTTGCAGTGTGACTTAGAAGAAAAAATGTCAAGTTGCATTTTCAATGATCTTTTGACCTTAATAATTTAGCAATAAATAGTGGAAGTGATACAAAAAAAATATTTCAATTTGGATAGCATTTGCAGAACCATTTTTGTTTCGGTTCTAGGCCACACATGAATGGACTTTTGAGGCTAATCAAGACCGAGATTTAGAAGTCACACTTCCAGAACAATCTCGTTTACTCAGAGTTGCCGGCATGAAAAAGTAAAATGCCAAATCTTTTTTTAGTATTCTCGAAATATTTGGCATTTCCCCATGTGAGAGAATTGAAGTGTGTAATTTTCTTAAAAATACATCCTTTCAAAGGTATGGGCCCTATTTAGCTGAATCAGCCTGGTTTAGTGAAATTCGGATGGCAAGTTTATTCTTCGTTCATAGCAAATTTGGCAAACCTGTTAGCTGGGAAAAGTACTTGTACAAGCACCCAAGCTATGCCAAGCTTCAGCAAGCCCAAGCACTGTGCCAGTACAGCTTGCCCAATCTCTTGTTTGCCCCCCATCACTAGTACTAGCCTTATACTTGTCAGATGCTATGAAATATCTTTTCAACGATATTCATGAGCTACTTCAAAAACCTTAATACGGAACCAAGGCATATGCGTCATCGTCGATCTCGATGGCCAACAGGCTCGAAGTTTCAGTAAGGCCTTCAAGCAACGGGTTCCCGTGGATCGTCGTCCTCTCCTCTCTTTCCTCAAGTTGTCGTTCACCATCATGTCCGATTGGGAAATGCACTATGAGCTCTGCATGAAGGCCCATCGAGATCTCCGTCAAAAGATCCAAGACCGATCCCGTGCCGTTCCCTCTTCGCATAACTACCAGACTCTCACCAGTGACATCGCAGCCTCAGTGAGCTCCTTCACAAGTCAGATTCAGGCGTTGGAACAAGGCCTGGATCGAGGTTCCTCCGTGACACCTCGCGAAATTAGCCGCAGACAAAAACTGGTCGAAGCTCTCCAACTGAAGCACCGTCAAATGAAATCTCAAATAGACGATATCGTTCCGGTGAGCACCGATCAACGTTTTCAATTGCTTCAGGCTCCCCGGAGTGGTTCGGGGTTGGCTGATATGGGAACTGTGGGTTGGTCCCTTGAAGATGAGGACCAAGACGAGTTGGTTCCATCCACGTCAGCCCCTCAATTGCGTCTGGAGCAAGAGCGGATCATGGCCTTCCAGGATGAAGGTTTGGATACCCTTCACGAAGTGATCGTGCGCCAAAAGTATATGGCTCAAACCATTGGCAACGAAGTGGAAGCCCAGAATCATTTGCTGGAGGACATTGACACCGGCATGGATCAAACCCGACAAAGACTTCTGGACACTACACGCCAGATTACTAATGTAGAACGCCGAGATCGCACTTGTCGATATTGGGTGGTGATTTTGGCGTTACTGGTGCCCATTGTGATACTATTCCTCTTGCCTGGGCGAAAGTAAGAAAGGTCTTCCAGTTTTAGAACGTACCATTTCAATAAGCATCTCTCAGGTTTTATCTACAAATTCATTCTAAATAGAATTAAATGTTTATCGTTCATGCGATTTATACAATGATAAAACATTTGCAATTATGATTTATACGTTGAAGATGGTAGATGGCATTCATCGAAAGCCCCCAGGTCAAACAAAAGTACACTTGGTGAGGGCCATTGTTGTTGGTGAAGACAGTCCTTCCTTTCTTCGATTACTGCCAATGACTCTTGGTTAGTAACCCAAGGAGAGACCCCGAGTCAGTGACGCTGTGTCATTTGAGCTCTCGGCTCTTGGCCCAACGACAAACTTGTTTGCTTCGAATATTTGGGCATAGTTCCTAATCCTCTTACACCGACGTTTCTTTTGTCCGCACAAAAGAAATTGCCTGACATTATCAGAACTTCCAGTCGCTTTGTGGCACTAGGGGTATTCAGTTCCCCTAGAGAACTGGATCGAACTGATTTTTACGTAAAGCAACAATGACAAAGTTCCTACCAAGTTCCATCTTGGTAGCCGCTTTAGTATTGGCACAATGTGCTCAGAGTCTCAAGCTTTACAACCAAGGCCATGCTACACGGATCCAAGGGAAACCCCGACCCTCTCACGTAACAGGTCCCTTACCGAGAGCCAAACCTCCTCCTCAGTGGTTATGGAACGACGTAAATGGCAAGAACTATCTGACAGTGTCTAGAAATCAGCATCTTCCCACATATTGTGGATCCTGCTGGGCACATGCAGCCACAAGTTCCTTGTCAGATCGTATCAAAATACAACGTAAAGCCGCTTGGCCTGATATCAACATCTCCCCACAAGTATTGATATCTTGCGGTCCCGGGGATGGATGTCACGGAGGAGATGCCGCTGAGGCTAATATGTACATGCACGAGTCAGGAGTTACCGATGAAACCTGCTCCATCTATCGGGCCCGAGGCAAGGACAACGGTCTGGTGTGTTCCAAAAATGAAATTTGTTCCACATGTGAGGCGACTTGCTATCAGCCAAAACATTTCTACAAGTATCGAGTGGATCAATACGCCGATATCGAGGGATTGTCTAGAGCTGATCAAGAGCTCAATATGATGGCCGAGATCTATCATCGTGGTCCCATATCTTGCGGTATCGCCGTGACGGAAGCCTTGATTAATCACACGAGTGGTATTTTTCATGACAAAACGGGTGACATCGGGATTGACCATGACATATCTGTTGTGGGCTATGGCGTTGACGCAGATACCCAAGAAAAGTACTGGCTAATTCGAAACTCCTGGGGTACCTATTGGGGCGAGGAGGGATTCTTCCGATTGATTCGGGGCATCAACAACCTTGGAATTGAGGGAGGCTCTTGTGCGTGGGTATGACACACCAAACATAATTATCTCCTTGCACACGTACATTTGAGTATAAACCATATATTTTCGTCCATTTTGTTTTAAAGGCTACCCCTGTGGACACTTGGTCGAACGCGGCTGTAGAAAGAAAAGAAGTTCTGACCAATGAAATTACAATGAAGAAACCACTGTGGCACCAATTCTGGACCATTGTGGAAGAATTTGTCGCCAATACCGAAGATACTCATCTCTATCGCCGTCTTCAGCTCCTCCGAAATGGGTGCAAACGCAGAGTCCTGGATCTTAACGAATCTCGCATCCTCAGTCCCAGACCTCAGGAATACGTGGCAGATGAAGATCTTCCCCAAGATTGGGATTGGAGAAATGTGAATGAAACCAATTTCATGTCATGGTCCGTCAATCAACATACGCCCCAATATTGTGGATCTTGTTGGGCCCAAGCTGGCGTTTCCTCACTGGCAGACCGGTTCATCATTGCTGATCCAAAGGCCTATGCCAATCTTGCTCTCTCTGTCCAATACATTTTGAATTGTCGAGGAGCTGGTGGTGATTGCCATGGAGGAGATGCATTACAACTATATAAATTTATCAATCAAAATGGGGTAGGCCGTAGTTCCGTGGCATGCATCCCTTTCTTCTTTGAACGTTTTCTTTTCATGACATCCTTTTTCAGATCCCTCATGTGACTTGTCAACCTTACGATGCCAATGATGACGGCTCTTTGGATGATTGCACAAAGCCGAACAAATTGATTTGCAAGGACTGTACATGGCCACCTCCAAAGCTCGGAGAAGAGGGCAAATGTTGGGCCAAAGAGAAGTTCCGAAGATATTTTGCCGAAGAATTTGGAGGCATTACCGGGACCCAAGATATGAAAAAGGAGATCTTTCAACGTGGTCCAATTAGTACGTTGAACAAGAGACATTTCTGATAGTAAGTTGTGCATTGAAACTAACATAAATCCTCATTTCAGCGTGTGGTATTCAAGCCACTGACCGATTCTTGAAATACCAAGGAGGTATCTACCATGAAGATGTTGGCCAAGCCGTTCTTAACCATGATATTAGCATCCTGGGCTGGGGCAAGGACGCCGCCTCAGGAGTGGAATATTGGATTGGTCGAAACAGTTGGGGAACATTCTGGGGTGAACAAGGATTTTTCCGTCTTCAAATGGGTGACCTTGGCGTTGAAGACAATTGCGTTTGGGCCACCCCTTCCTTAAAACACTAAACCCGACTCCTGAACAAGCGACTTTGCGAAAGTCGCATCATGACAATAAAAGCAGTTTCTCAGTGATGACTCATGTTCTAGAAATTCTTTGGACCAACTTCTTTACATCAACATCACTTTAGAGATGAGAAGACTTTGACTTCAAGTTTAGCTTTCTCGGAAATTTCAGATTCCGAGGTGCTGTAATTCTCATTAAACTGCTCTGGACTATGCAAGAAGCACTTAATTTCTGGAGTGTGAGGCTAACGATGAGAGTCATGATTTCCAGTAGGATTGGTTCAATTGCGTTCTTCTGCAAACGAGACCTGGCTTGTATTCAGTAGACGACGTATTTCAGTTTTCAGTTATATCGAATGGCGGAGTGAAAAGTTATGCCTTCTCAAACTTATGGACTGAGGAGAGCATAGAATGAATGAGTGCGCCCTTTTGTGGCAAAACAATTACCAGAAAAGGGCTAGTTCCAGAAAAGGGCTAGTTCATTCCTTCACAGTAGGATTTGCACTGTACTTTGACAGAGCATAACTTTTGACTCCGACGTTCGACTGAGCTGAAAGTTGAAATACGTATTCAAGTCAACATAGACAAGGTCTCATTTGCAGAAGAACGTAATTGATTTGTTCCTACTGGAAATTATGATTCTTTTCATGTGCCTCCCAGTCCCAGCTGACTTTTCAGTGGTTCTTGAACTATGGCAAGAACCCTGATTGGATCCACAAACAAATGCTTAAAAGAGGAAAATGTTGTCAATCTTACTCAGCTAAACAACCACAGCATTTCATCAGATTCAGAAACTATCCTCCCCCTACCAGATCCCTTTGAGTTCGATTAAAAGTAAGGAAAAATAATGAAATTTAAACACACAAAAGGTCTGATCATGAACACTACTTTGTAGAAACACCGACAATTAAGAAAAAACAGTAAAAATCCCCATTATCTGACGAATAAACTGAAATTTTCAAAAAAGAAAATCAGAACACAGTATTTGCTGATTTGAATGGGTCAAACGATTTGAGACTTGTCCTAAGATGCATTCTATACATCCCTAGTCATTCGTCTTGTACTTTACGAATAGGAAAGTTGTCCGTCCAGATAACAAGGTAAATGGATCTCAAAAACTGAGCACAGACTGCATTCTCAAATCAAACGTTCTGGAACTTGTGTTCCCCTGATACACGATTCATTTGGGTTTCTACAGCTAAATCGGACAAATTCTCGAGTTTTTGAACCGCCGTATTCAGTAATATATGGTACATGGATAATGGTACATACACGTGTAGATATTTGTACCTAATCTTACGAGAGGAGTCGCAATTGACGTAGCATATTAACATTCCTGGTCCCCACATTTTCATCCTCTTGCAATTATACGTGTGTTCACGAATGGCAATTGTATGGTAAATGAAATTTCAAGGCCAGAAAAGGAGCCACCAAGTCGTGGACACTTCAAGCTTCGATTTGTACATACAGCATAACGGTCGCTTGTCTGGTGAAGAGTGTATGTACACAAGAAAGAAGTACATGTACAATGAAATGAAAGCTTCTCCTTTTACTTAGATCCAGATTTTTATACGACCCATTCTACAGCAAAACAAGGGAATGAATCAAACACTCCAAAGAACTTGAAAATGATAAAGGCCTATCAACGGAGCGCGAATTTCTGCGGGAGGTTTTGAAAAGTCAGAGATTGCTCTAGAAAGGTCTACAAAAATAAAGAGATGCAATTTTAGAAATACTAGAAACGAAGAATTTTTTTGAAGTAGAACACAATTGTAGATTATGCCCATTCTGCGACTTTCTTATCCCTCGAGCAAGGCCGGCCGGTAAAGAGTGTTCGGTAATCCACCTATGACATCAACCCCTCTGGCTCCCCAACAAGCGGGTGAGCAAAAAGGGAAAGCCTTTGACAGGTCCTACTCTAGCGTAAATTCGAGATGTAGTACTCCAAGTTGTGAGTGGTAGTAAAGGCAATGACCATGATGCTCTTGTGATAGTTCGAAAGATCGGGTGGAACTCGGTGGAACTGTGCAGCACGCCATCATGCGCTGAAGGTGCTGTAAGTGTTTGCATGTCGGCGGAGGTAGCCACTTTCATCTGGGTCGATGTTCCACAATGACTTGGGCGGACCCATCAAGCTTGGAACGAGCGGTCCACTTGTGCGGACCTAAGCAGTGGGGACGGAAGCGGGACAGGATTGACCGAGTGAGTGACGGGAGAGGAGGGACGAAGGGAGAGAGTGAGTGAGTGAGAGAGGGAGGGGAAGAGAAGGGGGAAGGAAGGAAGGAAGGAGAGAACGGGGAGTTGGAGGCAAGGAAAGTAGGTGTGGAGGAGGAGGACAAGAGGAGGGAAAGAGAACTGGGAAAAAGTGGCTCTGGCTTGAGGCCTCACTTGTGTGGCGGCCACTAGTTGCTCCAAAAGTCAACTCAAGACGAGAAGTGTGAAAGTTCCAGTTCCAGCGTTTTGGTCGATGTACTTGATCAAAGACAATATTCTGAGTCACTTGACAATTCAAAGCATCATGAATCTCACCAGGTAATAAAAGTGACTGTAAAAGTTGGCCTCTTGGTCTGAAAGCAATCAAGCTCATGTCAGGCAAGTGGGCTACGAAATGTTTGACCACATAAGTCATTTGATCTTTCCACCTAAGCATGGAGCATGGCGTGTTCCAATTGAATTTTCTTGCTCGAGCAGAAATTTACTTGAAAATGACAATTCCACCCAGTACTCAGGTGCATTCATAGTGCTAAAAAACGGTGTTCCGAACGTTGTTGAAAAGAATGCATCTTTTGAAAGGAGGTGTGCGATTGTACATACACGAAGTCCAAACAATTGGCAAGATGCCAAGTTGAGAAATCCAATTGATTAGCCCTATCCCAGTGTAGTGTTCTATGTAGGTCGCCCTTTGAACCTCTCATGCATACAGACACAGGCATGCATGCATGTTTTACTTGCTTGATACGGCTGAAGTAAGTGCTGTGACAAGCAATTAATGAAGCAAACCTCTAGCCGTCAAGTGTGGTTGGTAGGGATACATATTACGTATCATGAACACATCACCAAACTAAGACCGTTTCTGCTGAAATCAGTTTCTTTGGCACAAACCTCCAAAAGCTTGAATATTTTCCGTTTCGAATACTCTCAACATTTAAAGCTAGTAGTTGTACTCCTACTGATTGCTCAGTTGACCTCTTTTTCCAGGACTGACCGGCAAACTTTCCCAATTGTTCATGCGGAACTTGATACACATACCCTCTGTGAAGAGCGCCTTTGAATTCCAACGAAGGCCGCCCATGATTTAAGACAGAGCAAAACTCAAGAAACTGTGCTGCAGGAGTTCCACCACATATACCTGTTCAAGATATATTTCACCGTAACGAACATAAAAACAAGATCTGAAACTGAACAAAACATAATGGAACCAAGAGAAAGTTTTGAATTGGCTGGCAAGCAAAACTTGCACCTCATTCAGTTGGTCGCTAAAGACGAAGCTGAAGAGCGTCAGATCACTTTTGCAACACCGCCACCAAAGGTCCAGAGTAGCCAATCAATACTAAGTGAAACACCTACACCTAATAATGTAGCAAGATCTGAAGTTGGTGATCACAAGTGTACTTTGTGCGGCAAGAGTTTGTCCGATCGAATGGCCTTTAACCTTCATATTAAAAAACATTTGAAGGAAAAGCTCAACAAGAAGGCCGAGAAGATGAAATTTGCCGCGTCCTTGGTAAAACCATGCCGTAAGGAACCCCCAAATGAAAAGCAATCTCTGACGAATCCTACCACAACAACCGTGTTCTCAACTTCACCAAATCAAACACCTTCAGAACCATTACAAGTGGACGTGATGGCTGAACTAAGGGCGTGTCAACCGCTCCCACGTGATTCGGACTTGATAAAAGATCACCTATTCCATCCCAGTCCATGTGTGGCCAAGACTCAAGCATCCATCGTTGTTCTTTCGCCAGCCACCCCTCCTCTATCTTCCTCGTCTTCTCCCTCGTCACAAGTCTCATTTCCAACTTCAAAACGGAAGCAAACTGTCCTTCCCCTAGCGATTGGTGATCCCAACGATTGTACGCCGGACATATCTGACATGGAGGAAGATTTCATCAACTATAACATGGAACTCAATAGAATTGATTTCAATCAAGACCTAAGTTCTATTTTAAATCAAATTGAACAAGATTTTGGACATCAAGGCGTGGAGCAAAACCAACCCTCCGTGGAAACACCCCCCGACTCGGATGTGGAAAACGCCGATTATTTGTCTGGAGTAATCGATGACATTTCACTCGACATAGATACTCCTCTGATCTCAAACACACCTAACGATCTCCTTGGCTTTGACAAATTTAGTGAAAGAATAATGCAAAATGAATGTCCTAACGAGGTCAATCCCATCCCGTTGAGCATAGCAAGTCAGCGTAACAACCAGACCTCCTCTATCGAACTTAAAGAACCAAGTGGTATGCTCAAGCCGACTAGTTTGGAATATGATCCAAGAAAGGGAAGGGTATTTGGCATTGTTCACAATGACAAAGGACAACAAGTCCGCCCATTGGCATTTCTCGACACAAGCGATCCTCAACGTGGCCTGCAAAAGGAGATCATTTCCCAACATTCGAAGCCTGTGCCAATGGATGACGGAACCACCTCAGCACACCTTAATGGCCATCATCCTCTCATCCGGAGTGCGCTCACCGGTCCTCCTCGAGCACCTTCTCGAACCCATGAGCCCACCCAAGAAACTTCGTCCACTCCAACCCAACAAGGAAAGCTCATTCAACAATCTGCCGCCTCCGTGGAGAGGGTTGGACATTTGCCAGCCAAGGCCTTGGCCATTCTAAGCCAATTACCGCCTAAGCTTTTCCTCTCAAGCGCTGGATCACCGTCCAGGCTCGTCAACGTGGTCAAAGTAGAGAGGTCAAGCTATCCCGCAGGGGCCATCTTGCATTCCTCAGGGATTGGGAGTGTATCGTCATCAAACTTTGGAGAAGCGACTGATGGCCCTCGAGCGACAGGCATGAACATTTCAGGATCAGGCACAACGACTCCCTCACCATTCACGGTCATCAATATTGAATGCCACGAAACAGGGGAAAACGGAGAGATTTCCGGAAAGATCATTGAAAGCTACAAGGCTATAGACACGGGTAGAGAAATAAAACTCTTAATGGGAGACTCAAATGCACAACAAGGCCAACCAAGGGGAACGCTCACTCAACCAAGTTCGCCCTCAAGATCAATTAATTTGGATCAAAGAGTCCACATCAATTCCTCGCCTCTCAATTTCACAATGGGTTCACATACGCCAAAGCACCGGTGTCATGATTGCAATTTATCATTTTCGACAAAGGATGAATTCTTTTATCACATTCGGAGCATTCATCGATTGTCCTCAGTCGCCATTCAACAAGGTAAAGCCGGAAGCCAATGTCTCAACAAAGACGAAAAGACCAAAAGATTAGCATTTCCGTGCGCCAAGTGTGATCGCTCGTTCCCGCATCGTGTGGCCCTCGTTCGTCATGAGAGGAACACTCACGGAAGGGAGAATGAGCTCAGCTGCAAGGTCTGTTCCAAGCAATGCAAAAACAAAATCAGCTTGATACGTCATCGCTCGAAGCACCTGGCTTGCCTCCATTGCTCAAAAGGCTTCGCCAACAAGGTGGCCTTGCAAGAGCATCTCTTGCAAATGCATCAGGCGTCTGCCATTCTGAGCGTTGAGCGTCCATCCCGGTCATGTTCCCCTTCAAAGGCGCCATCAATGGCGCTCGAAACCTCGATCACATCGAAACGAGGGGATAACTTTCTTTTCAATCCAGGCGATATGTCTGTTGAAGAGTCAATGGACAGTGATGATTGCTTCTCATTGAGTAGTCGAAACTCAATCCGCCCCAAAGGTGGATCATCGATCGGGGGCGGAGACTCTATGCTCTCGGAAGTCGAAGAGGATGATATTTTTATGCTTGACCAACGCCAATCGCCGAGTAGCACGCTGGGAGATTCTCTGGCTGATATTTCGAATGCAAACTTCTTCGACATTACTAGTGAATTGGGCGGCGATGAATTTTGCTCTTCGGGATTGTTTTAGATTCCTTTCAAAAAGTATCAAAGATTTCAGTTCGAGTGAACTTGTATACATGACAATTGGACAAGCCTGTACCTATTAGACCCAGAATTCTTTATGTACATATTTTTATCTCGTTTCTCCTTTGTGAAGTGCCTTTACTCAGATCTCAAATACTCTCAAATACACTCAAACACTTCAAGCCAGTTTAGAACCTGAAATATTCGTTAGACACAATTTGAAAGACACCGAACCACTAGCTCCACGCTCAAGACTGGATGAGATCGTCAATAATGCTGTCATTGGGAACAAAATGCCCACTCTGCCCATGGGATGGATGGCTTCTTGGGTTGATCTTTTTCTCGCTCACTCACTCGCTCTCCTTCTCTCATTTCCACTGTAGTGCTCCAATTCCCAGTCATATCTTGGGAGTCATGGGGCAAAGACCACTATAAAGAGTGTTGGTGTGTTGTCGATACCAAGGATTGAACAGAAGAAGCTACTAGACAAAAAAGGGTTGTTCGTTTGGCTTCAGCAACGCTGAAAGTTGCTTTCGAAAAATACGCGTATTAAGTATGGTTGTCTGGTGGGAAACAAGCCCAACAAGGTCGAAAGCTACTTGGACGACGCTTTTGGCACTATGGACGGGGTTGTTGTTCAATATCGCAAACAATGTTCAAGCCTCCATTTTGGATTCTCAAGGAACTGGTTCCCCTTGTTACGCCTTGGACGCCGAAGGAAACGAGGATTTGAACCTGCCTCAGGTAATCATTTGCAAGGGTTAAAAAAAGATGGGGAGTTAGACCAATATGTTCGTTCATGAGCCATGTAGGTCAATGATTTTGTAAACTACATCTCTGTTCACAGTTTTGGTACTTAGAACACAAATGTTTGTTTGAATTGGTCCGAAAGAGTGAGAAATGTTTCAACCAATGAAGAAAACAAGATAGAGGTGTTTAGCTTTTCAGCAGGCAATGTCATGCTTTTATTTGAAAAAATGAGAGCATTGAAAGAATGCCTAATCCAGTGTCATTTTCTGAGCTCGCAAGTGTTCGCCATATGTGCACATCATCTCAAGCCTTCCCCGACCCATTGCTAACTAACATATCTTACGGCGGAGCTCTCCACGAACACTGACAGAACTGCATAGCACCTACATACTGTGGACTCCCCAACTACATATTCATTCTCTAAAATCAGGAAGACACAATCCTGGATGAAATTTCTTAACCTGATTGCTGATTCGCAATATAGTTCTAATTATGATTGACGACCACGATTGAAAAACGGAGAGCGTGAAATCCCCTTGGAAAGGCAAAGATCAATCGCAATCGATAAAAGAGATAATTTTCTTCAATGAAAATGGGGTCGTTCACAAGATGTTCAAACATCACATAAACAAAAGGAGCTCGTCCGTCCAACGCAAGCTTGGGTTCATTCGTTCATCATCCACTGAATACCGAGTCTATGCATTGCAAGAATGCCGTCACAGAGGCTCTGCGGTACTTCAACTTCAAATCTATGACATCAGTACGTAGTACAGTTGAAAGATAAATACAGCAATAGCCAAAAGAACAAGTGCCACATCCAAACACATCCATTTTCGAGAATGACATTGCATGAAAGAACACTATTTTTTAAATCGGGTCGCCTTAATTATTTGGAGAAATTACAATTGAACCCTTTTTGTGAAAATCGACATTTACACATTAGAAATGCCCTTTGCAAAAATATTATCGCCAGAAGATAAAAGAAGGAAAATGGCTTGTTTGGCAAGGGGAGGTGGCACTTGCAGGATTTCGCATTTTACAGACTGACCATAAGACGAAATAGATTGTTTTATCAATTCAAACTGACGGAATGCTGAGCACTTTCAGCTCAGCGTTTTCGTTCGTATGGGGACGTAACACATAGAAGGAGATCAAAAGTTATTGTCCACAAATTCCTTGGGTCAAAAGGATGTCAAAATCAAAGTTAAAAAAGAGGCACAGAGAATTTGCTACACTTGTAACTATATCTATTTATCGTTCATCAGCTATTCCTATCTAAAGTAATACTTACAGATGATTGGAGTACAGGAAAACATTGGTTTCTAAAAAAAAAAAATGAGAAAATTGCCGGTAAAATTTCGAAAAAATCTAATTTCGTTTCGAGACGATAGGTAGAGTGAGTTAGTTACTCGTTCAAATGCATGATTTTCGGATTGATGTTTAAAATCGAAATGAAAATTTATCTCGTAAGAGCAGATGTTCTTTTACATGTTTTGTTGGTAGGCAGCCCTATTCGAATTTATCTTTTAATTAGACAAGGTATGTTGGTGACCTCTCAAAACGTTTCAAAAATGGACATCAAGAGCTAGAAACTCGTCAAAATCCAATATTTATGAAGGTAAAGATGTTAATCTTACTCATACACTATCAATCATAATTTTCGATGTGGTACACGTAGACTTTAAAAGTTACATGATTTTGTCATGTTGTACACATTTGACGCTTATTATCTATGTACACAAGGGTCGGCCTACATGAAATTTATAAAATAACATCTCTCCATAAGAGATAATTCATTTGGCAAAACGTTTTACTAAAATTTGGTGGGCCTGCCGTTTTTTGGGAAGTTTCTAAATATGTAAACACAAAAAAAAAATTCAGCTTGATTTATTGTCCTTTCAAACTGTGCACATGTTCGCACTCTACTCGATTGTGCCATGGTTGAAAAAGAATGAATTGGTTTTGTTTTTTGAAACTTTTTCTAAATCATTTATGATTCATTCTGAAAACACAAAGTGAATGTCATTTTGGAGCTCTTGGTACTGTGTCCTAAATGAAACATAAAAAGGTGCTCCTTGCATGATTTCAAATTTCTCACTAAAGATTAGTGTGTATGAGCCATTTTATTTGTTCAGAAATGCGTGGTTGCGAAAGTTTGCCTCCTTAATAGATTTGAGTTTTAAGCGTAGGTTAAAAATACTTGAGAATGACGGTAGAATGGTTTTGGGGAATTTTCTTGGACAAGTCATTGGGGGACTAGGGGCAAAGTCCAAAATAGTGTGTCCGAGAGTAATCATATATGTATCATATAGTATGTAGTAATCAGATACTGGTGGGCCCACAGCTCTGTTGCTGTTTACCTATGGACCATCAACTTCTGTTTGGTGAGCCCCTGATTAAATGGCATCAAATTTGGTGGGCCTTGGCCCAAAGGCTGTGTGGCCAACAATGCAACACTATGATGGTACAGTTCTGGCCCCTGAAGACACCTGTTGGAGTAAAAGACTGACCCCATAGGTTTCCCATTGGTACGACTCAGTTCAATTGTTAATTGACTTGTGCGCTCACTTGCTACCATGAACATTTTGTTATTGTTTCAATTTTGAAGATCTTAATCTTGTAAGGTGGAGCACCATCAAGCAAACAAATTTGTTATGACGAGGATTGTGCTCACTTTCGGTTTGTTTCGTGAAAAGCGTAAATAATCACCGAATGCGCGGAGCTTTATCATTTTTTAATGGCCGCTTTAACCAAGTTAATTGAATAAAATACGCTAATTTCAAGGAAATTGTAGACAAAGATGTATTATCATTTGAACATCGAAGTGATGGGGTGAGAACTTTTCGTTCATAATGCGCATCACATTTTCAGAGCTTTGAACGTTCATTTTTGCGATTTATTAACCAAGATATTCAAATTGAGAATTTTAAGCCCGTTTCTTAGGTTTCTTGAGCTGCATTTGCCTTTTTTAAGCATGCATTTGCCTTTTTCAAGCATAAATGCTTTAAAACCAAATGCAATCCAAAAATGGGCGAATCCCGTGCAAATTAGTACCTAAATTAATCAACTAAAGACACTCTCAAATCTCTTTTTAGAAATGCATGCCAGCTTTTGAAAATGTGGTCTTCGGAAAAAACGTGGAAGTTCGACCCGAACAAATGACCTGTGGTCTGAGGAGTCGAACAGAATATTGCATTCAGACCCATGGGATCTACAGAGAATGCGATTATTGTTCTGATTCAGAAGCAGATCGGCGACACCCTCCCGATTTCTTGACCGACATTCACGAGGACTTTAACCAGACCTGGTGGCAATCTGTCACAATGTTGGAAGATGTTCACACAGTTAACGTCAACTTAACAGTAAATTTGGGTAATTAATGCTGTTGAATTCCAAATTGAATCAAGGAAAACCCATGCATGGATATATTTTCAGGAAAATCATATGAAATAACGTACGTGAGATTGAAGTTCTACTCCCCTCGGCCGGCCAGCTTTGCAATCTATAAGAAAAATCGTCCAAATCCCGCAAAGCCAGATGAAAATCCAGACTCGGGATGGATTCCCTGGCAATATTATTCGGATACATGTCGCGACACGTACAAAATGCCCGATTCCACTTCCATTATTCAACCAAGAGATGGAAAGACCAAGGTCAATGAGGATCGGGCTCTATGCACTTCCACTTATTCCGACATGACTCCATTGACTGGTGGAAACGTAGCCTTTTCAACCTTGGAAGGTCGGCCTTCGGGGTACAACTTTGAATATAGTCCAGAACTTCAAGAATGGGTCACTGCCACGGATATTAGGATCTCTCTCCAACGCTTAAATACTTTTGGTGACGAGGTGTTTGGTGACCCGAAGGTACTCCGATCCTACTACTACGCCATCACGGATTACACAGTCGGAGGAATGTAAGATTACGGCTTTGAGTGAAAAGTGACTCATAGTAATAGACTGTAAATGCACAGAGTAAGGTATTACTACTCGTGCAGGGGTTTTTATTGGAAACGTCATCACGAACTTGATGAAATCATTTATGCCATTCAAGTTCAAATCTTGTTTGCGGAACTTCAAAGATCAACTCAAAGTGCAACGTGAAGAAAAGCTGGACGTCCCATAAGGACAAGCATCGAAAAAAGCGACCTCAAGCGGCATTTATAGCATTTCCTGTAATGGAAAGTAGAGAAATTCCGAAAATACGCTCTTCACTTTGCTAAGTTTGAATGCCTCCCATACATCCCCAGTGATTTGAAATTGGCAGCAGTTAACAGCAAGTTGTTAACTATTGTTTCAAAAAACAGTCTTAAATTTTAAGGACATCAAGATTTTTTGCCTCATTTTGCAGTTATTTCAGGCTTAAAATGTCAACTTCAGTTTCAAAATTAGTCACCCTCTACATATGAGGAAGGAGAAAAAAGGTAAAAGGAGAAGGCAAGAGGAGCCGTCAACCAATTCAGAGCGACCAATTTCAGACCTTAAAAAAGAAGTTGGGGAAGCTTTCAGAATGTGGACTTTCGAACACCGTTGAGACAAACCAATGCAATTTTGGTGCATTACAAGAACACAATTTTTGAAGTTAGAATAAATGGCTCTAGAATGAAATTAAAAAGAAAGACCAAACACTGATAGAACTTGCATAAAAAGCGAAAGAAGTTAGTACATAGATCGGGTTTCTTAGTACTGTGTACACTCCACGTTTTGAATCGCGAGACTCAAAAGCACTTTGACATTACAAAGACAGATTTTCTTTTTCCAAAATTAGAAAAATTTACTTGATTCCAAAAAGTGAAGCGATTTCGTCGATTCCTTTGATTTTTTTGCTCTTAAAATACTGCCACGCTTAATAGCGCCCCCCTGTTCTAATATGTAGAGAGTGTTATATTTTTAGACATTTCGGAACCGTAGGTCATGGAATGCGAGGTATCTCCTAAAGGTTAGGATAAATTACTTGTAGAAAAATAATCGCTTCATTGACCGCATTTGCTTGGTCGCAAAACAACTAAAAAAAGCCTTCCAAGCATTCCATAATTCAACTTGAAATGCTCACTGTCAGTGATAGCATATGAATAAAAGCCACTTTCCGCCACCTGGCAGAAATTGGTGATTGCTTTTATTCATGCGAAAAATGGGGCAGAATACGGCAGAAATTATTCATTTAAGAAACTCGTACCAATCAATATATTCAAAAATTCAAGGGATAAAATTTGGTACTTTTGATGTCAAACCATGGCCTTACCATCCCTCCAAAAGAAGCTCATTGCCTCAAAGAAGGAAGATTCAAGTTTATGAAAATTATCATCTCGATTCGTCTTTGAATTTCCCTCGAATTTCCCTCGAGCACTCTTATTTCGTCTTAAATATATATCGAGATGTGATTTAATTCTGTAATGCTTGGTCACTATTAGAACACAAAAGTTTAGAATTGTAGGTTTTTAAAATGTTAAAATATCGTAAATGCAAAATGTTTTCAAAATTTAAATACTAAGGCCCGAGGTACATTTTTTACATCCAATTTACAACACAGTCTTACAAAGATGATTTGAAGAAAAATATTTGTTATATTTAAGCCAAATTTGTCTACTTAAATAAAAAATAAATTTGAACACTGACTTTGCTAGCTTTTACAATTGCAATATGTTTGATGTATAAACTACGCCTTAACATTATGTTTTATCAAAGTCTGATTTGCAGATGCTTGCTTGCCATAAACCGAATTAGTTGAAAATGCATTACCATAAAACCAATTGACAGAATTTGAAATCTAGTCCCCAAACAAGTAATTTTCGTTTTCTTTGAAAAAAAAAAAATCGATATTGGGGCTTTACAAAAAAATGTAACAAATTCTTCCTGGGACACAATTCATGTATTAATTTGTGTAGTCAATTACACTGGTAATTAATAAACCATATGATAACATCAAGCATTCTAGAAAATGGGAAAAATCTTATTCTTATATCCCATTTCAATACTATCTAATATTTAAGTGATTTTGAACTGATTTTTTCCCATACGATAATCATATTATCAATTTAAAATAACATAAAAGTATATTATAGGAGCTTTCCATTATTTCACATAAATTTTCGTCATAATCTCAATTGAAGTTCTTATCTCAGCCTGAACTATCATCACTATATGGCACATTAAAAGAATGACAGATTTTTTTAACCAGGAAATATCTTATGAAAAGACAAAGTTGCAGCTTATTTTCCTTGAGATATATACTAAGTAATGACATTGATTCATGCACAAGTGTTTTCAAATATAATATGTTATTTTAACTAAAATGTAATTAAAAATGTAAATAATTAATAAAAAAATGTAAATGTAATTAAAATGGCAGTGCATGTCTTCGCTAAAAAGTGGCAGAATACACCGCGGCAATTAAGTTCGGGAAGAAATACGGAAATGGTTGTGGGAGTGACAAGTTTTCGAATTTGGCGCACAAATTTTGCTGAACCCTTTGTCGATCTATCCACAACAGATGCAAACTGCTAAATTTGGGAAAAAATCAAGATGAAACCATCCAATTCTCTTAGAGATGCCATAGTCTCACTTCATAAGAAGGGAAAGTCAATCCCGAAGATTGCAAAGATACTATCATCCAACTGTGTCACTTATAAAAGTGTTTATAATACTGTGAAACGATTCAAGGAGACTGGCAAGACTTGTGATCGGCCCAGGAGTGGCAGACCAACTTCAGTTATTACCAAAAATTGCATCAAAAGGGTACGAGAATTGGTGCGAAGGAACCCCAGACGTAGCATGAGACAGGTGGCAAAAAATGAGTCAATGTCCCATACATCAATGCAAAAACTCTGCAAGTTGTCCTTGGGACTCAGGCCATTCAAGAAAGTCAAACGACAGCTACTTTCTGAGGCCTCACGAGACAAGAGGATGAAAAGATGCCGGATTTTGTTGAGGGACATGCGAAGCCGCAAGGAGGTGCCAAAAATGTTCTCAGACGAGAAATTGTTCATGATTGAGGCCATCCACAACACCCAAAATGACCGTGTTCTTGCCAGAACACTCAAAGACATCCCTGATGTGCACAGAATTGTTACCAGGCGTCAAAAACCTCCATCGGTCATGGTTTGGGCAGCGGTGATGTCTGATGGGAAGAAAATGCCCCTGATCTTTGTTGAGGAGGGGTTGAAAGTCAACAAAGACGTTTACCTCAACATGTTACAATCCCAAGTGCTTCCCTGGTTCCAAAATGAATATAGGAATAAGCCTTATGTCTTCACCCAGGACGGTGCACCAGCCCACACCGCCAGAATCGTTCAACAATTGTGCACTGAAAATTTTTCGGGCTTCTGGTCGAAGGATATGTGGCCTCCAAGTAGCCCTGACATCAATCCATTGGACTTTTCACTGTGGTCCATACTTGAAGCCAAGGTTTGCTCGAAAATTCATCACAATATTGAGGCACTAAAGTCATCATTGGTGAAGGCATGGGATGAAATTTCCCAGGACACAATTCGTGCCATCTGCTCCCAAGTTCCTCACCGTATGAGACAAATTGTGGCAAGAAAAGGCGGCCATTTCGAAAAATGCTAGTAATGTCAAATGTGCAGCAATGTCAAATAAATACGTGTTCAAAAAATTGTCGAGATGCGATTAATAACAATGACGTTGAGTCCGTTTACATATCTTCCCGAACTTAATTGCCACGGTGTATATATGCCAAAAATGTATCCAATGAGATTATTGATAATGTCTCGCATTAAAACAATAAATAAATTACGGTCGACTATAAATTGAGATACATCTACGGAATAACCAAAGATTAGGGCGGGAAATTCAAAGGACAAATGCTTGGTTTGCGGCAGCAAACAATAACAATAGCGCGGATCAAAAGAGAGTGTGTACAAAGTAGAGCCAATCAAAATAGCGCCACTTCTAAATAGTGCCAAATCAAAATAGAGCCAAATCATAAGAGAGCGTGACATTTTAGAGCCGATCAAAATAGAGTGCATTTAGTAACTTTCCTTTATCTATGTTTTTCTTGAGGCTAGGATGAATAGTGAAGCCTATTAATATCCGAAAGACTATTTTCGGGAAAAATTGTTCCATAAGACTTCTAGAACTTTTTCTTGATGAAGGGCATATTTCATGCAAAGCATTGTGTCAACTAGTGATGGATCGAAGCGCTTGTGGCCGAAATTATGACCGATTTTTTGGTTTCGGTTGGCATAACCGAAACCGAAAGCAGACATGCACTATAAAGGATAGAGATTGACAACAAAATCGAAAAAAATGATTGTTTTTTCAAAAATCTCTGAAATTTAACCGTTTCCCGATTTCTCAAAATTTGCGACTACCCAACATCGAATTCATGAGCAATTTGATTTTGAAGGTGGATTTTGCATTTGTACATTTTTGCAGCAAGTTGCTTTCGGTTTCGGTTTCGGTTAAGCTCTCTTTCAGCCAAAACTTTCGTTTTCGGTTATGAGCCCTTTCTGTCTATCACTAGTGTCAACTGACTCAATCTTTTCATCAATGTCTATGCTCATTCAAGACCAAGCAAGGGCTCGGATAGGAAAATGTAAAAATTTTGAACATCTGTTCAAAGAAAAAACGATCTTGATCTTGGTGTCGTCATCAAGGTTGGCCATGGAGTCAGAGGTTTGCGTCGAGGTCGAGTCAAGGTAAGTATCACGATAGTCTGGATTGTCATTTGCAATTTTATTAAGTGAAAAAAGCCTGCAAATTGCCCTAATTAATGAGGTAATTACTTACTGATTGGAATTGATGAATCGGGCGTGGAACAAGGGGTATTTGTTGTCCTCTTTGTCGAGGAATAACTCCTTGGAACTTGCTTTGATTTTATTGTTTTTGGCACCGTTTGATTCAGCTTTGTTTTACGCGTTCTATCCATATAAGAAAAGGTGCCAAATTCAAATTTTTATATAAGAAAAATTCGAAAAACTGTGTAAAGCCAATTTTGGGCCACACTGTACTTCTCAAGAAGCTCGAGACCTAATCTCCCAATAAATAGCAATGGCAGCACAGTCAACTCGAAGTCCATCATTTTAACTACTAATAGAACTCAAATTTATTTAATTAGGGTATAGAGTGTTGCCATATTGGACGTTATTTAGGTCTTTAGTCAAAAGTTTCATGAAACCTGCCTTTTTGCATAGCAATTCAACTACGCGTCAAATATCGCAACACTCCCAACTCGAAACCCATCACTACTAATTTGACTATGACCAAAAACAAGGTTGCCAAAAACAATGGTTGAGGAAAGAGATAATCTGATAATCTGAAGAGATAATGAGGTAATCTGCCCACGTTGGCATGAGGGCAATGTTTGCCTTGCTTATACCGGATTATCCCCTGACCAACCCAGCTTATTATGTTCTTAACCTTTAACACTACTCCTTAATTCAATAAATATTTGATAATCCACTTGAAATACACGCTAATCCTTCATTAGGCGAGAACCAAATTGTCGTGAAAAATCGATTGTTATATCACCTTGAACCCAATATTCTGATTGCTCTCATCCTTCATTTTCCTTTTTAAATTAGTTCCAATGATCCGCGTAACCGTTCTTTTTAAATTGTTCCTTAAAATTAAACTACTAAAAAGTTACAAAGACCAACTTCAATTCGAAGGTTCATTTCCAGAAGAGACAATGCTAAGTTTCTCATGGTGCAGTCCCTTATTCATTGTTAACAAATCCAACTCCAATGGATCTTGTGTGAAAACAATTTTAAAAACCACAATCAATTCTTCGAAAATACAAATTCTTGAAGTTTTATATATAATTTTATTTTACCAGAGGTTCCCCCGCCCACAAACACGGTTGGCCAGGGAATAATACTTGGGATCCCGGGATCAACGGGATACCGAGACGGAATTTTCTCCTTCTGAACCGGGATAAACGGGATTTTAGATTTTCTTTTTCTAAAATGAGTGTTTTTAAACAAGTGTTCAATACGTAAATGTCTGTCAACTATATAAACCTTCAAAATTGTAGTTCCAGTGAGAACTAAGGCAACCACTTTATGCACTTTGTTCTTGTACACTTTAGGAACTTGCATAGAAACTTAAAACATTTTTTTTAGTACTGTGTATGAGGAAGACGAGGTCAAGTTCAAATTACTGATGGAGTCATTTTTGCGCGGGCTACTTTGTTGGGACTGCCAACTTACGTAAACCAGTACATTTGTCGCCTCTGTGAAAAATGTGATCGTCCATAGAAAATATCCAAAAAGTGATGAGTGATGACTAGGGCTGAATATTTTAGGTTTAACCTAAAAACCTAGGTTTTAACCTAAAACGCCTATTTTTTGGGCAATTTTTAAAACTTTTTTACCTAAAACTAAGTTTTTAACCTTATATTAACATTTTCCCTTAGTTCAAAGGGAAAAATTTTCCTAAATTTTTACCTAAAACTACGTTTTCAAGCTAATATTAACTTTTCTGCTTATCTTAAAGTCTTTTGCACATTAAGGTTCCTTACCAGTGTATTTAATAAAATAAGGAAGAAAAAAGAGGAGTGGGAGCCACAATGATTTTCATCCAACCAACATGCCAAATCAGCCTTACCTGGTGGTTTCAGGCCGACATTGCCAAAAGTTGTTTGAAAAACTGCCAAATACGGGCGCTCACTGCCATTTTTGAAGTCACATCCCGCCACATTCTGCCACCTTTGAGCGAAAATTTCCTCGTTTGTTATCATTTCGTCTCGTTTTTTAGGGCAAAAATTTCGATCTCTTTTTTGAAGTCGAAACATTTCCCACCTCATTTTTTGGGTCGAAAAAATCCGATCTCATTTTTAGGTCAAAAATTTCCGATCTCCTTTTTTTAGGTCGACAATTTTTTATCTCGTTTTTTGGTCAATTTTTTTGCTTGCCCTTCCATATTCTGCCATATTTTGCCACTCTACAAATTTCACTCCCGCAAACTTTTCTATCCTGCTATTTTCTGCCACTTTCCCCCACTGCCAAATAAATTTTTCACTGCTTCTGTCTCTGCTCAAGTGCTTTTACTTTTGCAAAGAGTAAACTGCTGTAGATCAATAAATAGTAGGCAAAATTTGGTCTGAAAAGCCTTTGAAAAAGGTGTAATCTATTCAACCTTAAAAACCTAAAACGTAATTTTGGGCAACCTAATTGTGTCATGATTTGCCCAAAAAGTTAACCTAAAATATTCGGCCCTGGTAATGACCCTGTTTTTGAAGAAATAACACCAGGGGTGCCATCAAGATCAAGCATAGATTTTTCACACAGCATTTTCAATGGACTAGGGGTGGGCGAGAAGCCGGTGTCGGTGTCGAGGTGTCGACACCGACACCGGCTTTTTTGGATTTCGGTGTCAGTGTCGACACCAGGTTTCCGGTGTCGACGTTTTAAGGTTTCGTGAGTTTTTTCCGAAAGTTCCGCAAATCGCGCAAAAATTACATTGAAAGGCTGGCAAAGCAGGGTATTGTGAAATGTAAACCTATTTTCCCCTCTCTCCAATTTAAGTTTACCTACAATTTATTTTGATTTTTGTGAAGAATGTCTGGGTCTGTCCAGACTGATCTCCGTGATGAATGTCTTGAAGTACAAATTTCAACTGACCTTGTCATAGGGAATACAAACATCATAATTGGCCTAGAAAAATGGATCTTTCTCCTTTCATATTTCAGTAACTCTTAAATAAAACTTTTAAAGCACAATTTTATAATTAAGTTCAATGAAATTTAAATGTCTATGTACCTAAAATGACAATATTGCAGATAACATTGTCCATTCGGAAATTTAACAAGGAAATTTAGCAATGAAGTGCAAAGAAATGTTAAATCACTTACATTCAATTATGTTTTTGGGGAATTTGAATAAAAAATTTGCTCATGCATTAAGCCAAGGACATCTTGATTAAGCAGACGAATAAACTTTTGATACTTAACATCACCATGGGTCTCCAAAGCGTTTGTCATTTCTTAAATGGCTTTTCTACCTCAAAAACACTATGAAACCATTTCAAGCCGTTTAGTTTCCGCAATGTCATAAGCAGGTCCCGGAAAAACATTTGCTAAAAAGTGGCAAAGTATTTGATGCTCATTTTCTTCAAAAGAAACCAAATATTTGGAAAAAGAGCCATATATTCATAGATATTTAATACTAAGCCATTATTTGGCTTTTTTGTGTGCATACAGCAATCTATCAAATAAGTGTTTGGCAATGAACCCTCACCAAAATTTCAGCTGATTCCACAAAATAAGCGCCTCTTGCGGTCAGATTGAGACATAGTTGCCAGCTAATGAGTGTGTTTTAATGCCACTCTTTGGCAAACCGTTCAAGATTTTTTTGAAATCAACATTTCTCCGAAATTTACGATTTTGATAACAAAATGCCATTGCAAAGAAATGTAAGCATCTAAGGATAAACCTATTTCTCCAAAGTTTTGCCAAAAGTGGCATTAAAAACCACTCTCTAGCTGGGAACTATGTCTCAATACGACCGCAAGAGGCGCTTATTTTGTGGAATCAGCTGAAATTTTGATCAAGGTTAAAAAATCTAATTAGTTGTTGTTGGAGGCACACTTGACACAAACCGGATTTAACAATAGAAATTTCAATTTCCCCAATATATTTTTTCCTTTAGACAACCAAAATATTAGAAAAGTTTGGGAAATACTACGAAAAAATATAATTCTGGACCCTACTTGTAAAAAATTCCTAACGGGAAAGTTATGTTGCTTACCCTTCATTTGAGGTTAAGGGCCACCAAAAAAGGTTGGAACTTGTTATGTATTTATGTTGTTATGTTTCAGTCTCTTCTCGTCTGTCGTCGTGAGCACACGTCTTTTGCGTTGCTCATGAATTACGGGCCGGTTTAGACTAAGTGCTGTGTTGTGTTGTGTAGTGGTCGTTTGGATCCAAGGTAAGCCATTTTTGCATATTTATTTGCCTTTCTCTTCTTTCTCTTACTACTTTATTTCTATCTTTAACATTTTTTGTCGTACTCTTTTCGTATTCTCCTCTATTTTCAGTTTATTTTTATTTTCTTAATATCTTTTCTTGGTATGTCTTTTTTTCAGGTTTCCTTTAGTTCCTAAGTTCTATATTGTCGTTTTTAATGTCCTTTT
>JAAGOF010000252.1:0-80100 GCA_010645155.1 Tigriopus japonicus
GATGCCAGGCCGAGTCTCCCTCTGATGCCAGGCCGAGTCTCCCTCTGATGCCGGGCCGAATTCCCTCCGATGCCCCGCCCCCCGGGAAAGGGAAATATGTAGTGGTCTCACTCCCTCTCTAGTCATTTCATTACATATATATATACGTGAATCTCTAGTCAATAAAGAAGTCAAACTACTTTGGTCTTCGTGACCTCCTATTTGGTCCAAATCAGACACAATGATTTCTGAGCAATTCCGTTCTGCTTTTGCAATCATTGCAATAGCCCAGTTTATATGCCTTGAGACAACATTGGTTGTTACAGAAATTTTCCGTCACAACAATGGATTGAGTTCACTTTTTTTTCATTGCAAATTGATACACACAATTCGCGATGTCATAGTGCTTTCTAGATAAGAAAGATGGCCGTACTCTTTATGAAAAGGATTCTAAACAGACCCTTTATGGCCTTAAGTTCGATTTAAACCTTCCAAGCCCATTTGCAAGGATGACCCAGGAAGACCTTTCAATAAATTGTCATATTCCTTGGTTGACAACGTATCGCTTTATTACATTTGAGAGGCTACTTCACAGACCATTATATGTATGATCTGTGTACCTTCTCAATGCATTTTAAATCATATGAGAAGTTCTGGATAAAAATTGCACTTGCACGCAATCTTTGTCTTAAAATATAAATCAAGAAAATGAAAATCCAGCTGTATAATGCAAAAATGTGATAACATTTGATAGGAGAACAATTGGATGAGGACAACCTGCAATACATAATAAATGTGAACTTCATTTAAAGAAAGTAGCACATCTATTAATTGAACCTCAATAGAGACCAATTATACATTCATTAGAACATGAAAGTAATGTTAACTACAATTCATTTACTGAATATTGAACTAAAAGATATTGAATTTGGCTTTCCAACATGAGGATTTCAGGACAAACCGCAAGCTTCTAATAGTATAAAGACTATGAAGGATGTAAGTAACTTGAAAGGAACTTAAACGAAAAATAGCTACTTCCCCACCTTGATTGAACATTGCAAACGTTGTTCCATTATGTAGATTTTTTAGGAGCCACATCATTTAGATGAAAAGGTACAGAGATTTCTCTATCCTGACTTTTCTTTGGGCAATTCATATGAAGGACCGTTTCTCTGTTATCATCAGCAATTGTACTTGTTTTGGATTGATATAAGCCATTTTAGTAGTAAGAGACAAATTTTTAGTACAAAAGGAACAGTTTTGCAGATTTGTTAACAAGCCTCGAACGTGGTCAGCTGACGAGGGGATTTTTGTAAACATCGGTTGTGCGGTCGCCAATACGTTTGATCCCCTGCTGGCTTCAACCAAGAAGCACTTGAATCATGGAGTGAGAGGCTAGCGATAAGAATAATGGTTTCCAGAACAATTCAATTACGTTCTTCTGCAAATGAGACCTTGCATTTGTTGACAAGAATACATAATTCAATTTTCAGCTCAATCGAACGTCGGAGACAAAAGTTATGCTCACTCAAAGTTCAGTTCGAATCCTACCGAGAATGAATGAAGTAGCCCTTTTGTGGTAATCGTTTTACCACAAAAGGGCGAGTTCATTCATTCTATGCTCACTTCAGTACATAAGTTTGAAAAGGCATAAGTTTTCACTCTGGCTTTCGATTGAGCTGAAATTTGAAATTTTGTAGTCTGCTGAATACAAGCCAGGTCTCGTTTGCAGAAGAACGCAAATGGTTCGTTTCTGCTGGAAATTATAATTCTCATTGCTAGCCTCCCACGCCATTATTTCCGTGCTTTTTGCTTCAACAGAGTTATTTTGCCTGGGAGGAAAGATCTGTTTTTTTCGGGGAGTCTGATGAAACGATATTTTATTTATTGCATGATGAGCTCAAAAGAAATGAATACAGCGTTGTGTCATGTTTTGGGATAATACGTCAGATACAACAAGGTTATACAACAAGGCATAGATATCTAGACGTCCATGAACAAGATTATACAACAACTAACAAA
Source organism: Tigriopus japonicus (assembly GCA_010645155.1). Lineage (NCBI taxonomy): Eukaryota > Metazoa > Arthropoda > Copepoda > Harpacticoida > Harpacticidae > Tigriopus > Tigriopus japonicus. The sequence goes on from JAAGOF010000252.1 coordinate 2,002, forward strand.
GGTTAGTTCAGCAACCGCTCTGAGTATATAATAAACGGAAGCCTACATTAAAATCTTTCAAATTTTCCGATGAGTTTTCGAACTTATCCGAACGAAAGGTGATGTAAAAAGGCTGTTGTTTAGCTGTAAATGGATAAATGTTCTTGCTTTAACAAATCAAAACACTAAAAATTAATATATAGTGGGTCTTACAGCAAACAGTTTTGTTATTTTTTGCCGTTATTGTCATAGAAGTCACTAGTTTATCTCCACAAAAGTGAGAACCTGGGTTGATTTTACCACCATCTTTTTGTGAAGCTCCAGGAATAATGAAACAATCATATCCATTGAACCCGACTCCACCTGACCCATATCCACAACATTCTGATAACTGGAAAAAGCTTGTCTTTTTTGTTATTGGCGAAACGAGGATTGTATTTATGGTAAATTAAGAAAAGGAGCGTCTTACCAATAAGTCTTGTTTCATTCGAACATTAACAAGCCATTGGCATTTATGTATAAAACAAATATAATGGTACGAGCCATTCGGTAATGGTACTGCCGACACCTTCTCCAAATAGGAATGTGACAGTGAACCAGCGAGCCTTTTGCCTCGCACAAAGAATTCATACGATTCCGTGATTCATTCTGCACCTACACGTACTTGACTTCAAAGATTGTTGGTAGATAAAACTTACGAGAGTGAATCCAGTATCATCAGATGCACCAGACACATCAAAGTCTGTCTCGGTCACAGGGTTATAACATACTTGGCAGTTCCCTTGCTCCTGTCTTTAAAGAAAAGAGGAAAAAACTGAATCAGAAAACGAAGAATTATGTTTAATAAAGAGAAGGAAAGGAAATTCTTTGTTCTTTGAGGTTTTTTCAGCTTTAAAGCAAAATAAGACAAGTGACCCCTCGACAAAAGCAAGAATACTCATTTAACTTATTGTTTGCGAAGTAAAATAAAAGTTCAAGGGAGTTCATCATAAATTATTTCGCCAGCGGATTAAATAAAGGAAAAGGCTAGTTCAGAAAAAGGAGGTGTCTCGTGAAAACTTGGGCAGTTTCAGATTGTGGCATTATTGAGCGAATTATTGGGAGGGGAGCAGGATACAACAATTGTGAGATATGGGCGGGGTTTCGACTCAAGGGCCATGGAGAAAAGCAAACAATTTTTTGATCTACAACCTAAATAAAGAAACTCTCCATGCTTTGGACGCATAAATATGGTCAAAGGGAACTTTTACTGAAACCTCTTCAAATGACCTTGCGTTCTCAAAATGAGCAACTTGGCATCAAAGGAAGTACTATTTAGGAAGCTAAAAACTTCAATCTAATAGAAAGAGACATTCTGCCCCATCTAGTGATAAAAACCACTTCCCTGTGCCTATTACAAATCCCTGGCCTTATTTTAAGATCACTCTGCATGACTTTTTTGATTTTGGAACACAATGACATCCTAGCTGAAATCCAATCCGCTCGAAATATGAGGAGAAATCAATTTTAGTATTTGAGGTGCAAGTATGGCAAATTCCATACTCCATTCCAAAAAAATTAGTATAGCTCTATAATCAAGAGACTTTGCCAATGTTTTGGCTCCATCTAGTGACGGACTTTTTGAACCTTCGGCTAAACTTTTCTTAAGGATAGGAATTTGAGAAATATGCATAAACAGCCAAGGCAAAGGACATATTTCGTTTGTTAATTCTTGCATGAAAAATCCTCAACACGAGACCATTTCAGAGATTAGTGAAAACTAGGGCCCGGATACGAACTTGATTTTTTTCGGGTCAAAAATTGATTTTTAAATTGATCAAAATCATAAAATACTTGATGAAAACTATAAAATAATTGACTTCAATTTCGTAAAACGAAAACAATATGAGTATATTGACATGAAAATGGCAAGAAAAAGTTGAAGAGTACATGATTGAAGCAAAAATGGAGCTTGAATAAACCAATCCTAAATTATAAATTGGGTTTTAACCAACTTGCATAATCCGTTTTCTTTATATAGTAAATAAACAAAAGGTTCTAGAGCAGGGGTCGGCAACCGGTGGGCCGCGGCCCAATTGAGGGCCCAAGGGTAGTCGTTGGTGGGCCCAAGAGCTATGGAGAAAGCCCAAAATAGTGGCCCCAAGAGCCATTCCTAGTACTGCACTCATGGGCCTAAAGCTCTTCGACCGCAAATTTGTGGGCCCCTGAGCCTACCAATGCCTGTTTGGTGGGCCCCTGACAACACGAATCAAATTTCGTGGGCCTTGGTCCATAAGTGATTGCCGACCCCTGTTCTAGAGTATGCTACGCTCACGATACATCAAACTCTCGGGTCAGCACAGAAATGTTCATCCTGTTGAGAGGTTCCTTTTTCAAGATACATAGTATTAAATGGATGGGCAGAGGTTGGGTCTGAAGATGTCTGAAGAAACTTTTTGATTTTTTTCAAATACTGGTAAAACTTTTTTACAACTGTTTTGAAAACATTTCTTTGTGCAATGTTTTATGTTCTAGCCTTGTTTGAAGAAAAATCACTATTCGTTTTGCCTAATGGTCTGACTAGCTATATTAGAATAATAGAAATGTTTAAATTTGTTTTTCTAAAGTTGCTTGTTACAATTGACACTAGATTGTGAAGTGCCGGAGCAAGTGACAAACCTTTTTGTAAAAAGAAAAATTGCGAAAATTTGAAAATTTACCTAACAAGCCAAAAAAACTTGATTTATGCTAAATTTTGCCGAAAATAATTTATTGATCAATTTTTCAAGTTCAAATCCGAACCCTAAGGATAATTTTGTATCATCGAAGTTCATCAATAGGGCTGAATATTTTAGGTTAACTTTTTAGGCAAATTATTACACAAATAGTTTCTCCAAAATTTCGCTTTATTTTCTTTTTAAATAACACCTTTAACAGACGCTTTTCAGGCTAAATACAGTATAGCCTGTTATGTACTGTTTTACAGCAGTTTACTCTTTGCAAGACGCAATGAAGAATTTATTTGGCATTGGGGGATAGTGGCAGATTTCTTGCATACTGGGCAGTATAGCAAAGTTTGTGGCAGAGAAGTTTGTAAAGTAGCAGAATATGGCAGAAAGTGGCAAAGCAGGCCAAAGAATTCGACCAAAAACAGATATCGAACAACGAGATCGAAAATTTTTGACTTAAACAACGAGATCGAAAATTTTCGACTTTAACAGCGAGATCGAAAATTTTCGACTTTAACAGCGAGATCGAAAATTTTCGACTTTAACAGCGAGATCGAAAATTTTCGACTTTAACAGCGAGATCGAAAATTTTCGACTTTAACAGCGAGATCGAAAAATTGGCCGCCAAATGGCAACTTTTGAAAGTTAATGGCAACGGGAAAAATATCGATAGGCTGCTGGTTTTCAATGTGACTGCCGACTAACAACTTTAGCTAATAGATTTTAAGACATCTAGGCGCACACTCCCTTTTACTTGCAGAGGCGAGAGCGTTTGAGATCGTCATGCCAGGGACAAAATCTAACAAAGCCATGGTTGCTTGATCTCAACCCTTTTATGGCTGGTTGGCTAAAAATGGGTAAATAAACTTAAAATATCTTAAAACAAAGTTAAGGTAGTTTCAGATCTTTTTGCTAAAAAATGGCCAAACTAAAATTTCGCCCGAAAGCACTTTTGGTCAGTTATGTCATTGGATCTTCCATTTTCATATTTCAGATCACATGAAGATGAGCAATGTCTTAATATGCAAGAAGTTCTTGGCTTGATTCTCCTCCTAAACAACTGTAGGCTGGCTTTGCTTGGCGGGAAGGATCAAGCTTGCAACCCAAACACCTATTGCTCCACGTTAGAGCCACTTCTCTATAGTGTCAAGGTTTTTTTCCCATGAACACGCAAATTACCAAAAATGCACAAAATTTTAAATTTTGCGAATTTTGTAAATCTTTAGATTCACAATCCAAGAAATTCATTGAATACACGGGGCTTCATTGATACTATTGCTCTCATATTACTTCGGGACCCAACCTAACTTCATGAGCAAACAGTTTGCAGAGCCTACCAAAATTGGCATGATTTCTACAAGAAAGTAGTAAACGGAGCTTAAAGGGATCGCTCTCCTACCGCATTCAAGTATGAGTATTGGGTAGTGATGGACCGAAAAGGCTCATAACCGAAACCGAAAGTTTCGGCCGAAAGAGAGCTTAACCGAAACCGAAACCGGAGGCAGCTGATTACAAAATTGTTCAAATGCAAAATCCACCTTCAAAAATTAGAATGCTCATGTGTTCAATGTTGGGTAGTCGCAAATTTTGAAAAATCGGAAAACTTAAATTTCAAAGGTTTTCGGACCATTTTTTTCGATTTTGTTGTCAAACTCCATTTAATAAAGTGCTTGTCTGCTTTCGGTTTCGGTAGGCATAACCGAAACCGAAACCGAAATTTCGGCCGTAATTTCGGCCAAAAGCGCTTTCGGTCCATCACCAGTATTGGGTGATCCCTTCAAGGGCAGGAACTAGTTAAAATTCAATTGAAAAAGAGATACCAACCCCCTCTCGAGACCGAGAAAAAATTTACACAAAAAAAAATTTAGTTTCCTTCACTTTAGAGCTAGAATTGCACCTTTTGAGGTACCCTTAATGAGCTATGCATTTTATTCCAAGAGCCAAGAACCACTGAATTTCACTGGACTGGGCGGCTAGCGAAAAGAATTATGATTTCCAAAAGGAACAAAGCAACTACGTTCTTCTGCAAATGAGACCTTGCCTGCTCACTCAAACGTCGTTTTTTTACCACAAAATGGCGAACTTATTCATTCCATGCTCTCTTCAGAACATAACTTTGAGAAGGCATAACTTTTCACTCTGGCATTCGATTGAGCTGAAAATTGAAATTTGTCGTCTAATGAATACAAGCAAGGTCTCGTTTGCAGAAGAATACAATTAAATCAATCCTTCTGGAAATCATATTTCTCTCCGTCATCCTGCCACTCCAGAAATGTAATGCTCCTTGCAAGAACGTTGAAAAGAGTAACTCCACTGACCTTATACATATTTTTTGGTGTTGATTGGCTAAATGTGCTCCGCCCTCATAGTTGTACGTTTTAATCACTCCTGTTTCTTGGCCAAAATGATATTGCGTGCATCCAGAGGGAGCTAAATTTTCATAATCACATGCGTATTGTGTTACTTGAAAAAAAAACCCTTAATCGCGTTAAGGCAGTTGATCAATGGTGCAAGGATCGCGCTCCAATGCAGTACCCTCAAAGACATTTTGCAAAAAAAAAAACAACCAGAGAAGCTCTTTCGCAGGGATATTTGAATCAGACAGTAGTGAAAAGTTGGCAGATCTTTAATTGGTGAAAAAGATATACCAATGGCTAAAAAAGAGCATAATTACTGCTTCCTACGTACGTACATATTTAACGGTTACCCAAGTACTCTACTAGAGTTCTAAATCCTCCAAGATCTATTCAGCAACGCCCTCCAAACATCTTTTACGGAGGCGGATTTTTTAATACCACTACAAGGAATGGGATTCCCTCTAAAGAGAGTTAGTGATTAACATAGTTTATAAAATTACCGTTCATATGAGATTTTATATGACTTTTGACACTAGGCCAGGTGTTTCGAGTCAAGGACCCCAAATGGAACAACTCGTTGGTTTAGCCTCAGGTCTCCTCATCTCCATTTAGTTCATCTTATCCTCATTTCTTTGGATGAAAAACATACAGCAATCCGCTTCAGAAATGATTGGCTATTTTCACCTGAACTCTGTCTTGCCTCTTCAGAAGCACTAATCCCGAAAGAGAGGATTATCTAACTGAAAGCCCAAAGTTCCACATGGAACTATCAATTCTATACTTCTCGTCAAGAGAGAACAACACGCCTTGCATTTCGCCCAACTTGGTGGCAATTGCACAATTTTTATACTTCACCCGGGGTCGTTATTTTGTAGGTCACGCCCTAGACCTCGCTCCCACCTCTACGAGAGGATACAAATGTTGAATTTTAACCACCCTTCGAAAAGGTGGCAGTACAAGATGGAGTTTGTTACACAGAAAGAAATCAATACTCCGCGAAGTCCTAAGAAAGGAAATTTTATACAAGAAAGAAAAAGCTCCAAAGAGAGTTCACCCCGGCCGATTTTATGAACGTTCAATATGACATAACGGAAGCAGTTGATACCCGTTGCTCATATGTGATTAAGCGGATACTGTTGATTCCCGCGCATCACAATCCTCAGTTCAAGGCCTTTTTCAGCGCTCCCCGACACGCCCAGTCGGTTCATTCCCCTGTCTCCTTACACTGCTGAAGGTTTGATCAACCTCGGTACTTACAACATGACTAAATTCCTGTCTACATTCAGATTTCAAATGACACAGCCTCGTACTTTGTCTTGTCTTCGACTAATGTCTTGTCCTTGTAAACCTACCCCTCATCCCAATTCCAATGAAACCCCCGAGAAGTTACTTCAGTTCCTGGTTTCTATCCGATGTGGGTGTGTTCCAAGCGCATACGCCGTCGCACGAGAGAGTGGTCGCTCCCTTGACCGTGCCAGGGCTGCCAGATGGCGGTTTGGGGCGCCAGATTTTGGTGTTTCTGGCGGTTTGAGGCCTCGTTTGGCGGCGAGATTTTTTTTTTGGCGGGAAAGAAAAATCTGGCGGTATTCTGGCGGTTTACGCCATAGTTTGGCGGAAGGAAATTTTAGTTTGGCGGGCAACAACATTTTGACAAGTTTCTGGCGGTTTTTACATGAAAATCGTGAAATTTGGCGTATTTAAATTGGAGTAAAAGGAATTGGTTGAAACACAATTTGTCACGCTGATTCTAGGAGGATTCAGCGTTATTTGGTTCACTCCTCAAGAGAGTTCAAAGGTTCAAAGTCATAAAAAAAGTGTGATCATTCTTACCACACTTATGTGGCAATCTCTTTCAATAACATCTTTTTTCATTGGTGCCTGCTGTTTCAGCCAAAGAACCAAAAATAGTTTCTTTATGAGAGAAAAGAGTGTTGGATTGTCGAAACTACCCTATTAGGAAGGATGGAGATTTTGAGCAAACAAAAGATTCTTTTGAGGCTCAAAATAAAAAATAATCAAAATATGCTAAAGTGGTAAATGAAATGTACCGGCATGGTAAATAACAAATAACATGTTTTGGGATGGAAAGTAAAATTTGCTGAAGTGACAAATCCAAATGGCAAGGAAAATGAAAAACAGCAAAAAATTGCAAAACAAATTTGATTTGCGTGTCTGTGACAAAGCTTTTTGATTGACTTTTATAGTCAAGTTTGAAAAAATATTTTTCTTTCTTTTTTTCATGAAACAATGTTTTTTGATAAAGCATGTAAAATGGCAATGGCAAAAATCTACAAAATAGTAGCATAGGAAATGGAAGAAATGGCAAAGAAATCAAAACTTTGCTGAAAGGTAAAAAAATAGAAAATTGATAAATATATTTGCCACTTACAAAAGTACTCTTTTTGGGCATGAAAAATCTTACTTGCCTGAAAGTTGCTCACTCCTGATTCGTTGTTTTGAATATGGCGGTGGCCTACTTAATTTTCTGTTTTCTTATTCGGTCGTACTCATAGCTGTTTGAGTCAAATTTCTTATTAGTTCAAAATTAGTTAATTCTAATTGTGAGCAAACGCGTTGAAAAGGGTGTTGTTTTCAACTTTATCAACCCAAAGGATGAATCCGACCCAATGATTAAGTTTAACTAAGCTAAGTTTATCGATGAAAGGTTGATACATGATATATCTGGTTTAGAATAAATGCATAACAAAGAAACTTGAATCTGGCGTTTTCTGGCGTTTTTGACTGGTTCATTTGGCGTTTTTTGTCTCTAACTACTTGGCAGCCCTGGACCGTGCAATGTTCGTCTCGACTTTTCTACAAAAGTGCGTTGTGCGTTCTTGGTGAACAGACGTCTCAAAAGTGCTCCTCAGGTACTTGTAATATTTTCTTCTCCTTCCTAACTTTGGAAAAATTGGAAGAAAATGTTGGATCTGGAGAACCTAGTTCAAAAGATTACGGCTGTCAAGAAGACTATACAAGAGGGACAGCGAGTCGGTTCCATAAATCTGTGCGGCGCAATGAGAGCAATGAATGAGCTTTTAGGGATTGTTCTCATGCAGCAGGAAGTTATCACAGATCTGCGAAGGAGAGTGGAATCATTTGAGTGTTCCAAGTCTGAAAGATCGAAAGGCGATCCACCGCAAAGGGGTGTAACAATTACTGGAAATGTGATCCGGGAAATGGAGGAAGTTAGCTCCAGGAAGGACAAAATCGTTGTTCAAGGAGTTATGGAAAACGAGGGTGGAGACGAGGAAGATCAAGATATTGAGGAAGTTATGAACATTTTGAAAGTTAGAAACCCAGATGTGGAACTGAAGAACGAAGACATCCTCAAGACCGTAAGATTGGGAAAACCGAGCAAAGACAAGAAATACCGCCCCATCCTTGTCACCTTGGGCAGCTCCGAGCTAAGAAAAAGTGTTCTAGATAAGTCCGGCATTCAGCGATTGAGAAAGTTCAATGAAGAACAAGGATTCCGCATTCGAGTAGATCCTGATTTTACCGTACAACAGAGAAACGATTATGGAGCTGTCTGGGATGAAGCAAGGAAAAGAAACCTAAATCAAGACCAAAATTCGGGAAACGGGATGGTTTGGGTTGTCAGTGGACCAAAGGACAACCCAAGACTGATCAAGGTCAAAGAAAAAAGGCATACACTTGCGATAGTATAGGGGACATCCAATTAATGTCTCTAAACATATGCCGCGGACTATTCACAAAAGAAGAAGAAATCAAAAATATCATGACAACGTCACAAACTGACATCGTTCTTTTACAAGAGACAGATGTCCTTAATTACGACTTGGATAACCCATTTCATGTCAATGGATATGAAACCTTCATTGGTCCGGGACGCAAAACTCGAATCATGACCTTAGTGAAACGCAACTCCTTAAGTTATGAGGTGTTTGACAAGAAATCCGACTCACAACAACTTTGGACAAAGTTTGAAACCGTCAAGGGAACCACATTGCTTCTGTGTAATCTATATCGTGAGTGGAACACTGTTCAAGAGACAGACATTGAGGAACTTCTTAATGACATGGCTGAGACAAGAGAATCGAATGTTATAGTCCTTGGGGATTGGAAATCCTTGGAAGTTTGGGCCATATCAGGATAAAAGAGGTCACAAGAGGTGCTAAGTGCAATCGAAAATTTAGGATACACTGCGGTGAGCCCAGGAGCTACTTGGCATCGAGTAGTACGAAGGGGAGAAATCTGCGAAGAAAGGAGTTCATGTATTGTGGATTTTAGCGCAAGCTTCAAAATTTACCATTAGATGGCGCCAAAACAGGGGCAAAGTCATGGGAGAATAGAGCGTAGATATTTTTTAACTTGATGTGAATCTTAGTGGTTGAGACTAAAATGTCATTTTTCATCATATTTTCATCTTACTCAACCTTAGGAACAATGTCTATAAGAAAGAATATCGCCAAGTCATACTGTTTGATCGTAAATTAAGGCCAAAGATTGCATCAAATGTGAAAGACTAGTTTCTGACGCTAGATGTCATTGAATGTCATTTCATTGGTACGTGGAATTGCTGTTCAAGATGTTCGGCTTCCTCTGGACAGGCCTCAATATTTTTCCATTGAAAGCCAAATTTTATTTCTTTGCAAAGCTACTTGAAAACAAATTGATAGTTTTTCGTAGGGTTTCTGAGCAAAAAAAAGCTCAAAATTATTTATTAAGTATATGAATAAAAGAAATACTCTCCATGTTGGCAGACTTGTTTAAGAGAAAAATTCTCGTTAAATTTTCAGTTTCCCTGCACATAATCGTTTGTGCAGGGCTGGCATCAAGAGCGTCTCTGCGTTGCATGTGGAACGAAAACTACCAGGGTAGCTGACTTAACATCTAAGACATAACATCAATTTGGTTGTATGAGTTACTATTGATTTCAATTGTGGAGAAAAGTGATCTATTTGGATATGAAGAGTACTCACAAATGCAATCGTTGGAAGCATGGCATATTCTCATCTTTTTTAATGTGGGCACTTGGTAATTTACAATCCTTTGTGATTAAACACGGAAATAACAATCCTCCATGTCTTTTAAAATAATTTGGTATCTTACTTATAAAACTACCACTTCGTGTACGAGGTTGCTTGAGTGAAAAGGACAACATTGCGCACAAAATTCTTGCTTTCCATTAATTCCAAGTTTCCTTGAGTATTAAAACTTAACTTCTTGAATGATTTTGCATGTGGAAATGAGATACACAATACCAAGAGGGTTGCTATTGTTAGCTGAGTGTTAAGGTAAAGCATGATGGATGCATTGTAATGCACCGACTTGTGAACAAATGAACAGAACAAAAAGAAAAACGAGCAAATTTGGAGATTTAAATTGTATTCATTTTTTGAGGACAATAGGAAATTTTCTTTGTAAACACACGAAAAAAGGGATTTCCTTTCCTAACTTTACTGTGTCTCAAATAACACCAATCAAGTTATTTCATGAATATGTCATCTAAAATTACAAAGAAGGATTTGTCTCAATATTAGAGTATTGAAAATCAAACACAGGCGTGCATTGTAACATGTTGAAGCATGTATATGAATAAACTACTGTCAACGTAAATTAAATCATCCAAGATTACACTTTGAAAAAGGAAGGAAAACTGAACTAAATATAATACTTGCACAACTTCATATTTATTTTCATACTCTATCATGAGGCAAACTCGTGTGTAACAGTTATGAAATCGTAATAATCTTGTCCATTTCAATTGAGCTTCAAAATTTCAAACCACTTACTTCCCATCAAAAGTTGGATTTGGAGCATATGTGGAGGGCCCTTTTTGTTCCTTTTTCATGCACTCTTATGAAAAAATTTCCTATTGTCCTCCGAAAAATGAAAAAAATTAAGCCTCCAATGCCTATTTGTTCTTTCTTCTTTATGTTCTGTTTTATTTTTCTTCACATGTCTATGAATTGCGATTCTATAAATACATTATACCAAGGAAAACGTAAGACATGGGAGCCTCTCCTCAAGCATTCAATTTTTTTCATAAACTGAATCCCATTCAAGTATATGGTTTTGTTTTGATAAAATTGATAAGACAGCACTTCAGGATGTCGTTGGCTGAATCATTCATTCATCCACTTACTAGAAACAACGTTTTAGAATTTGTAACATTCGCAGTACTTATGCACAGAAGCAAGAGACACATTGACCCTACAATAGCCCAAAAGAATGACTGTAGGTACATTTGTTTGGTTGGAAGAGCGCCCATTGCTCTAGGCTTCAAGTTACTCTCATTGCCATATATTTCAGTTGATCAAGTTGAAATTAAAGCATATGAATTTATATAAAGTAATAGATAATAAAAAAAGAATAGACCTTGTTGAAATTGGCTCAGACTTCAAAAAGCTGCTTTTGGCAATGGGCAAAGCATCCAGGTCTTCTGAGATCCTTGCAATAGTACATGCTTCCAAACCTTTGCCACGCCCTCCTTGTTGGTAATCTTGATCTCTTGGTTCATCTCCTGCTCACTCTCATCAGGTTTATCCTCATGAAAACATTTAGTGTTATCATAAATATTCAAACAAAAATCCTTTGATTCAAGTCATTTTAATTTGGTGACCATTTATGTAATGACAAATCCATCACCAAGGAAATAATCCCTTAAATCGAGATCCAACTGTATGCTTAGTTGCCCTCGGCACTTCAAAAAACACCAATTCATGTTTCTTGATTATGCATTACCTTAACAATCATTTAAGTTCACTCTATTCTTGCCTGATATTTATATGTAATATGAGTATTTTTTCTTAAATTCTTGATTCATTTGCTAATGATCTTAACCCTTTTGACATTGTTCATCTCACTTCAACATGCAAAATCATTCAAGAAGTTAAGTTTTCATACTCAAGGAAATTTGGAATTAATGGAAAGCAAGAATTTTGTGCGCAATGTTGTCCTTTTCACTCAAGCAACCTCGTACACGAAGTGGTAGATTTATAAGTAAGACTGAGAGCACCTCCAAATCCTAAGGAATCAAGGCTAGTTCGAACAATGAAGTGCCCCTCTCTTCTTTATCGGGCTCCTTCATTATTCAATTTGTTGCCTATTTGCCTTCTCATATCTCATGTAACTCATTGGTAGATCAAATTTCATATAAACATTAATTTGTGAAACTTTAAAAATGATTAACTCTCTTTACAGGGAATCCCATTCCTTGTAGCGGTATTAAAAAATCCGCCCCCCCCCCCCAAAAAAAGAAGATGCGGAATTATGGTTCGCTGCCATAGAAGAAGAATTTAAAGCGAAAGGGATATCGGTTGACTCCACAAAAACTCACATGCACTAGCTGCAATTGATGCATCATCGAGAAGACTCATTGGAGATATCATGATGCTTACAGCATCTCCATCAGTTAATAAATATCAACTACTTAAATCTCGACTGATCACAGCTTTTGGAACATCAAATGAACAACGTATTGAGCGAATTTTAGGGCTTCCTCCTTTGGATTCTTCTGAAAGGCCATCGTTATGGCTTGCACCTGTTCGTTCAATGGCTGGTTCAGAAGTCCAACTTGACGGTTTGTGGCCATTCGTTATTTTAATGCGTAGACTCCCCGCCCAGGTTCATGAGTTAGCATCAGTTAGAGGTTTGAAATCCATTGATGCCGTTATTGCTGTAGCGGATGACCTTTGGCGAAGCACTCAATCTGGTTCACAACAAGTTTGTAGTGTTCGACTAATAGAAAAACCACACAAAGATGGCATTTGTCCATTCCACCAAGAACATGGATTCAATGCTTGGTCCTGCATCTCGCCATGCAAACTTGCCCGTTATGTCAAAACAAGCACAACACATAGCCATGAAAATTCTTTCCGATTGACCAAAACCAACAAGTATCAGACAAACTCCGGGAAAGGAAGAAGCATGAACAAACAACAAAACAAAGAAAAACGCTTGAATTTCTTCGAAGTAAACCCTACCAACACTTGTGAACCTAAAATTTTAATGGGGGAAGATACGGCCAACCTTCAATAAGCCCCACAGTGGTTGGCCCCTTACCGAGTGGCACCGACAGACATGCCTTATTTTATGCTCAAGATTCCAAAAACGAATACAAATACCTCATTGATTCGGGAGCAGAAGTTTCTGTTGTGCCTGCCACTTCCGCCGAAAGAAACAAGCCAGTCACTCGTCCTCTCACTGCAGCAAACAAATCAAAAATATCAACTTGGGGTGTGCGAACACAGATTGTTATTCTTTGCAACAAATCCTTCAATGAGAAATTCGTTGTGGCTGACGTTGAGAACTCTATTCTAGGGAACGATTTTTTACGCGCTTCGGGTTTTCTTCTCGATGTCCGAGGTCAACGACCTATCGATCCGGACTGTCCAAATTTGACAGTGCCTTTAGTGAACGTCAATTTAGGATTAGGGATTACTCACGGCCTAGAGTGCTTTGCCGTTGCCAAAGACTCGTATCAGCGCATTCTTGGTGAATTTCCTACACTCTCTACTCCCACATTTAACTCTGCTACTGTTTCTCACGGCGTTACCCATTTTATTGAAGCATTTGGACCGTTACCCCGTGCAAAACCACGACGGTTAGATCCGCAAAGGTTGAATGCCGCCAAAACTGCAATGGATGAAAACCTAAAACTCGGAATCGCAAGAAGATCGAAATCATCAGTTGTGAGTCCGATTGTAGTCGTTCCAAAACCGAACGGCTCTTGGCGAATTTGTGGAGACTATGTTGCCTTGAATGCTGTCACTAAACCAGACAAATACCATCTCCCCCCTATTTTAGACTTAACAGCAACACTCCATGGAAAAAAAACTCTTCAGCAAAATAGACCTTTTGAAAGGCTACAACCAAATACCTGTTGAACCAGCACAAGTATTCAAAATCGCCGTGACAACCACGTTCGGACTTTTCGAATACCCAAGAATGCCATTTGGCCTTCAAAATGCTGGAAACACGTTTCAACGAATGATGGATGCTATATTGAGTGATTTGCCATTTGTGTTCTGTTACTTAGACGATTTATTGGTGACACCTCAGAGGAACATGTTACTCACCTTCGCACTGTTTTCCGTCGTCTTACTGATCATGGCTTGATCATCAGTCCCACCAAATGCGAGTTTGGCAAATCGTCGTTGAGTTTCTTGGGCCACTTGGTAAATAGTTGTGGCGCAGCCCCACTTCCAGATAAAGTGGAAGCAGTGCGCAAATTTCCACTTCCATCCACCGTCCGAAGACTTGAAGAATTTCTTGGAATGATCAATTTTTATAGACTTTTTGTTCATCATGTCGCTCAAACATTACTTACTCTATTAATGCCGCGTTCTTTCATCGACCGGTAAAGCCCATTGTAGGGCTAGCAAGGCTCCGATCTTATGGGATGACGAGTCTCGTTTGTCGTTTCAACTCGTAAAAAAGCCTTAACAAATGCAACGATGTTGGTTCATCAAGACCCCAACGCAGAACTGACATTTACAACAGATGCTTCCGATTGTGCAGTGGTAGCCATTTTGGAACAAATGCGCAAAACTTCAGGTTCAGAATGGGAGCCGTTGGCTTTTTTCAGCAAGAACTTGAGAGATCCTGAAATCAATTATAGTGCCTACGATCGCGAGCTCTTAGCAATTAAATTAGCGGTGAGACACTTTAGATGGCAGCTGGAAGCGCGAGAGTTCACAGTCTTCACTGACCATCTACCCCTCACATTCGCCCTTAACCGCAAATCACCTGCATGGACTGCTCGACAACAACGCACTCTTTCGGAGCTCAGCTCTTATTCCTTGGAGATAAAACATATTTCAGGCAAATCAAACTCAGTGGCTGATGCTTTATCACGTTCTCCGTTGTTGGGTGACACATCTTTATCAATCACCATATCATCCGTGAGGGATTCAATAGATTTTCGTCAACTTGCTCTGGCCCAAAGAGACGATCCTTAGATTAATACCATAAAAGCTAAAATTTCGGGATTAATCTGGCAAGATATTGACATTGGAGGCGACTTATTCCTTCTATGTGACATATTAACTCAACGCCCACGTCCTTGGCTCCCACTTTCCTTTAACCGACAAGCTTTTGATGCCCTGCACGGATTGAGTCACCCATCCATTCGATCAACGGTTAAAATGATGTGTTCTCGGTTCGTTTGGCATGGCATGTCGGCACAGTGTCGAAAATGGGCTTGAGAATGTGTAGATTGCCAAAAGGCCAAAATTTACCGTCATGTGAAATCTCAACCCACTCGTATTACTGTTCCATCTGACAGATTTAGTCATATTCATGTGGATCTTGTTGGACCCCTTCCTTCAAGCTTTGGCTTTACCTACCTCTTGACCATCATTGATTGCTTCACCCGTTGGCCAGAGGCAATTCCATTGCAGAACATTGAAACCATAATAATAACCAGAGCATTAATCAATGGATGGATTTCGCGTTATCTGACATTACGTCAGACCGTGGTGCTCAATTTACTAGCCGTCTCTGGAATTCCTTGGCAGAGCTCTACGGTTCTAAACTTCATCGAACAACGGCTTACCATCCGTGTTCAAACGGACTTTTTGAAAGATTTCATCGTCACCTTAAAACAAGTCTCAAGGCAGTTCTCTCGAGCTCTGGTTCGACTTGGGTCGATCACCTGCCGTGGGTACTGCTTGGTATATGAACCGCCCCAAAAGAGGATTTAGGTACCTCTTCGGCAGAAATGGTCTTTGGAAGCCCAACTTCTGTTACAAATGAACATCTACGTCAATTGAGAGATATTGTGGGAGCTTTAGCCCCCTTTCCAACAAGTCGTCACAATCCAGACACTTCATATGTTCCTCAAAACCTTTTAAACTCAAAGTTTGTTTTCGTCCGTCGAGGAGCTCATTCGGGTCCCCTTCAGACAGCATAGGTTGGACCATTCAAGGTTCTTCGCAAAACTCCCAAAACATTTGTCCTGGAACTTGGAGGAAAGGAGGAGATCATTTCAATTGATCGCCTGAAACCCGCATATTTAGATTTCCTTTCTCCCATTGAAATTGCACTTCCAACAAAACGTGATCGCTCTCCAAAAACACGCCATTTTCTGCCACGTTCTGCCATTTTCTGCCAGCAATTGGCAGAAAATGGCAGAAATTCAGTAAAAGCCAAAATTTGCCATCACTGCAACCAACAGTCCCTGGTTACCAAAGATCAGCTTATTCAAACTCAATATTTGACTTTTATTTTAGGTTGTAACATCAAAAATCTATGTTATTTGCTTGAGAATTTGAATTTTCATGTACCCAGAACCACAAAAGGCCAGCAATTTAAATTGTAATTGTAATCTTTTAGTCAACAGCTTTCCGTTTTGGCATCGGTAAAGCACTTTATCGGCCGAAACTTTCGATTTCAAAGTGCCCTTAGGTCCATTACTAGAATTTGTCTACACATTTCCTTCATTCAGACTCTGATATGAGTCAACTTGGACTAGATCACAACCGCTTTACATTCTATAATCCGACTTCTTCCCAGTAATGAACTAAAAAAATATTTTTATTGGTTATCAATCCGGCTCAAAAGAAACAAAATAAATGTCCATAGCATTGCGTCAAGTATAACGCATATGTTTTATGATTAAGTCATATCATCCATTCAAGATACATGGCTAACAACTTTTTTGGCTATAAATCAATTGAAATCCTGGGTCAACCTTGTTCTCTGACTCGGTCATGAGTTCAAAATTGTCGGAACGAAAGGTGATGTGGAAAGGACGTTGCTTTGCTGAAATAAACAAAATGAAAATGATGAAAGGGGTACAATAAACCAAGAAAAATGTCAGCGAAGACCTTGCGTCGCCAGGCCCATCTTACGTTGATTTCCAGCATAGTTGCCAGGACAAGATATACGATGTTGTTTTTTTTGCAAAATCTTAAGTCCTTTTCGTTGACAATTATCTTCCTTTGAGTGACATAATTTTGCCAAAATGACATCCATTTTTTGAGAAATGATCCTTTTCGAAAAAATGATTGCAATCGAAGAAACAGAGTTGACATGTGGTCAAAAAGTGGCATCAAAAATTATCTCCTGGCAACCATGTTGGAAATGAACGCAAGATGGCTCTGGCAACGCAAGGTCTCCGCTGACATTTTTCTTGGTTCATTGAGTCTTCTAAAACTAAAGACTAGAAGGCTGTTGAGCCGTTCATCGAATCCGAATATCCTCCGAATCTCCCAAAGTAAAGAGGTCGGATTAGTTTCGAAGTGGCTCGAGTTTGCAAAATTACTTCACATATTTTAATCCAAATTCAAAATGCCTCGATCGATTTGAACGAATCCAAATCCAAAAATTCACATGAAACTCTAATCAAATCCGAATCCGAATGTTACTGCGTCAATCCAAACGAATGCAAAACTTGGAGATGATGTAAAGTTCTTCATGGTGGCTCTTCTAAATTGAGACTCAGTTGTCATTGCACAAGTCACTAATCAGACACAAGACACTAATCAGACATCAAAGACATATTTTACAGTTGTTGCCAATTTTATCTAAAATTAAGAAAATACATTACAGGCTGCAAGGGCCATTCAGCATCTGCAACTAATTAAACTTTCGAAAATCATCGCCAAAAGTCGCTTGTTAGAAATATTTTTCAGCCAGTCTTCGAGAGGGTTGGTTTGGGTTATAAAATGAGTAATAGCATTGTTTGATGCAAATGTTATCCCAAAAATACCGTTTCAAAAACTTTGTGAACACTGCGTTTAAGGATTCCCAGGCAGTTTTTGAAATGGACCCACTAATCCAGATTGGTGGTGCGAATTCATACATCGGAATGATATAGGTTTGAAAAACCCGCAGCACTAGAAAAATTGGAAAGTGCCAAAGGTCAAGACAGGGGAAAAGGAACCCAACCTTCACTCTGGCTCTGGTGTTGACCTGTCTCAGATGTGCTGAGAATGTCAGTTTATTGTTTATTGTTTTTTGTTGTTTTTTGTTGTAAGTCCACTCCAGTTGGGAGGAAAATGTAACTCCCGGACAAGTGAATTTGTTCACTCGTTCCAATTCCACTCCTCCAAATCATCTGAATTATACTTGTAATTTTACAACAATCGGCACACAATTTTTCCGAATGATGACATTTGATTACAAAATTTTGTAATTTGAATAAAGTTTAATCATTAGCTTTTTTAAAGAAGGAAGCTCACATATATATTTTTTCAGACCAACTTACTGCAGATAGTTTTGGTGACTGTCCCAGAATCAATAGTTGTGAATTTTGCCCCACAAATTTGAGAACCAGAAGCAGGTTTTAAATCATCTGACGATTTCAAGGCTCCAGGAATCACAACACAGTCGTAGCCCATCGTGCCAGCACCATCATCCCCATAGCCACAGCATTTTGTTGACTGTAAAAAATGCGGTGGATTTGGATTAGATCAACATAAAAGATTTGTAAAAGTGTTGGGAAACAAAAAAAAATTAACAAAACACAAAAAAGAACAAATAAACAACAATGTACCATACAAAACACAAATAACAAACACATTGGAGAGAGAAATCGGTAACAGTGAAAATATAGGGTCAGGACGAAAGAGGAAACCAGTGTTGCCAGAACTTTTCTTTGAACTTATCATGACAAACATTTGGTAAGGGTGTCAGATTTGGCTAAATAGAAACAATTTGTGATACTTTAATGCTCTGGCACATCAGCTAAGAAATTTGGAAACTAAATAGTAATGATATAAAATAATTCAGACGTTTCAGATTAAAATTTACTCTCAATTGAGTTTTCACCACAAAAATGTTCTGTTGAACAAGAAGATAAAGTGCAAAGGAAAAACTTTCCTATCGGCAATATTTAATGATAATCTTGATTCGGTTGTGAAATTAGAGCAGGTTTCCAAAGAGAGGGAAGTTATTTTTGTATATTGGTACTTACAATTAGACAAACTAAAATTATTAATCTGGAAATATCTGGCAGCTTTGCTTTGTTGTTCTTGTCCTTTTGTCCAGACCTCACATTGTCTCGATTACCCAATGTGGTAGCATTGCGTTTTTCTTTTATCATTTTTGTCACAAATGATTTTAACAAGACATGAAAGTTTTGACATTTATATCTGGTTACAAATGCCATTAATTACATGACAACTCTGCTTGGATCATTCCGCACAGACCTGTGTCAATTACACCTAAAAGGTAAGTAATTACAATTACATTGGTCTCGAAAGTAATTAAATGCAATTACAATTACTTTATTTTCCACTGTAATTAATTACAATTACAATTACTTTCCAATAGTAATTGAAAAACATTGAATTACCTTTCAATTACATTATTTTTTCAAACCAAACTTGAACTCCTTTCTTTTCAAGTGCAAGGAGCATCACAAACCTGTGAGTTTTTTGTGAATTAATTTAAACACCGAAAAATATTGGAAGGACGTGGGAAAATCTGCGAAGTATCTAATCTTAGAACTTCTTATATAGGTAAAAATGTAATTATGCTCTCGAAAGTAATTAATTACAATTACAATTACTTGGAAATGTAACTGTAAAGTAAATTGTCATACATACTGTACATTCCCCCCAAAAAAATCCGTTAGTACTGAATACTTACCTTTATGAATCCCATTGGTCCCGCTGACAATCCAGACACATGAAAGTCTGTGTCCATTGCTACAAAATAGCAGGTTTGACAAACTCCGCGTTCTTGTCTGAAAACAGTAAAAAAAAGATCTGCTGTTAATTCAACTTTATTGAAAAGCGAAAAAAAGTGTAAAAGCACAAAAAGTAGATATTTTTTAAAAACCAACTGATGTTATTCTCATTGCATAAATTCATGATTCAATCTTCAAAAAATATGCAATGACACACAGTGGCAAGGGAATGTTATTCACATATCATCACATTGGCATGGATGATGTGTTTTTTTGTTTAAAATTCGAATGTGTCTGTTTTAACTTCTGGGCAGATTTTGCCGCCCGTTTTTGTTGAGAAAAAAGGTTTGGATGAGAGCTATTTGTGACATACGTGTAAGTGAGAAAAATAAAGATTGATGCATTTTCAATGCGAAAATGTTTTTCTCATCGGCATAAGTTGAAGTTGGAGTGACAGTTCTTGACATTTTTTGAAAAAAAATTCTAGTATTTGCTCGTATCGAAAATTTTGTTACAAGAATTGTAGGGGATCTTCCGAACATTTGAATCAAGAACGCCTGTCTTGGAATAAATAGATGGCCAGAAGAGACATGTTCTTGTGGCAACTAACCATAAAGGGAAATCATATGTTCAATTGCATGTTTACAATTTCTTCTTGTGTTTTACTCTTACTTTGCCAAACTCTTCAACAGATATTACCTATGTCATTGGTCTTAAAATGTAACATTTTTCGAAAACCCAGCCCTTGAAAATACTGATACGTATTGGCAAGCCTGGACTGTCAAGTGTCTACCCCATCTGGTCCCTAACGTGATACGATTATCACTCCCATATGTTAAGACATCAGTTCTCTGGTTAATTTTCAATTTTGAAAAGGGTAGAAAACTATGACACGACCCTAGTAATGATGTTAATGAGACTGGCATTGATAGTAAGGATTAGAAATACTAAAAGGCAGAGATTTGCATTCAAATCTATGATTGCCTGACCCGGCACGGACTGTCTGTGACGTCATTCATCATGCGGGAAGCCGAAGTTCATGATTAAAGGAACCTTTTCTTCTAAGAAACACATCTAAACTATTTCGCTCATTTGATAGGGCAGTTTGGTTATTGAAAGTCCTCAAGTCTGCTGGAAATGTATCTAAGGTATTTACCCGATATGAAAAAAGTGAATTTCAATTAGTGTGGAGTTTAAACAGGGGCCGATTAATTCACATGATCGGGTGATTGACAACAAAATCTCAGTGATGTGAAATTACGGCTTGCGCAAGTTTTTTCACGGGAGGTTGCAAGGTAGGGTTACCTCTTAGAGAATGGGTGCTTTGCTCTTGTATATGAGCAAACACGAATGTGAGTTTGATTTGCAACCCTGCTCAGAAGTCACGAAAGTCAGGGATGCCTTGCCTTTTGGTGATCCTTAAAGGAAAAACGGGTTTATGAAGACTGGTAGATAGAGGGGAATATGATTTCACATCGGTAAATTGGCAACCCCCGCACCAAGTCAGATCACTACAAAATCAACAAAGAAGAAGCACTCTGGTTTGTTATTGAACTTCGTTAGAATTAGCTGAATTTTCAACTGAATGCTATTGACCAATCACCAGCGTGAATCATCGGCACCGTGTGTTAGCCTACGACGGCCAGTCTCTAGTAAGGGTCGCTAGTAAGGATAATCGGTTGGAGGATCTGGTAGTCACAGATCAAGATGCTTTTGAGCAGCCTGACCAACTCTTGAAAATTCAAATAGCCTGAGCAACCAAATTTGACGACAAACTTAAGAGCTAAAAGAGCCAAACTGTTTCTGAGAATATGCTAAAAGCAGGCAAGACCTAATGTTACCATTATCTTTCAAGGTTTCACGAATCTGGCCTCAAAATTTAGCTAACCTTTTGCCAAAATGAGAACAGAATTGACTGGGGTAAAGACATATCTAAGTCATCAAACAATCACTCTCAACATTGGTCGACAAAATGCTGAGGATTTTACGATCAAAATGATAGCGATGATATTACGCTTCTTCACAGTCCAGCCCTACTTTGCCCATCTGCCAGTCTGCGCTCCGTTACCTTAGCGGGAAATTTCAAAATTGCTCGCTCTCTTCTCGAAGGCAGATGAGACGCGGCAGCTGAGGCTGGAGTATGAGGAAAAGTGAAATCATCACTATCATTTTGATCGTAAAATGCTCGGCATTTTGTCAACCAAAGTTGAGAGTGATTGTTTGATGACTTAGATATGTCTCTACCCTAATCAATTCTCTTCTCATTTTGGCAAAAGGACTTTCACAGGAGGGATTTATCACGTTTTAACTGAAGCACTCTCGCTTCTTCCAAGCTAAGACAGGCGGATTGAAGTTGGGGTGGTGGCTCCAGCGGTAAGAAAAGAAAACGCATGCGATTACAGTGTCCCATTAGTCAAATTCTTAAAGTACTAACAGCTTTCCCAGACGTACTCAATTTCCTTACCTGATACAAATCTTTTGCTCTTGATTAGCCAAATGAGCGCCTCCATCGAAGTTGAAGGTCTTAAGTAAGCCTGTATTGCTCCCAAAATGATATTGGGTGCATCCTGAGGGGGCCAAATTGTCGTAGTCGCACGCATATTGAGTGATCTGCAACAATAGTGATAACACTATATTGTTGTGTTTGGTTTATTGTGTATTTTTTCAAACCTTCCAAACTTGTGAATATTCTAGTCGCAGTTTTGTAAAATTCAAATTTCAAGTTTGAAATCCAGCATCCTTTCAATCTTTATCTTTTTGATTTATTATTCAAACATTGCTGATGTGAATGTGAAAAAAACTCGTGCTAGATTTAACAAGCCTCACAAAGCAAAAGTATTTTGGGGACTATGAATGCACTAACTCATGTCCTTTGTATTGACAAGTATTTGCTAAAAATTGCGAAAAATTCGAAAAAGAAAAAAACAGCCATTATGAAGTATCTGTAATATTTGATTTCAAAAATCATATCGAAACATTTTCCATGAGCCACTATATTTCAGGACGGATTTCAAAATTATACCTTGGTTCCGAAATTCTAAAATGTGAGGTTTTTGCAACAAATATATTATTACATTAAATTTTCATTGTACTAATTAGACCGAAGATGTATTTTGAAATTAATCCTGGCTTAAGTCATCCTTGCATTTTTTAGGTATTGGGGACATGAAAGTAACTTTGAATTTTGGTGTTTGGTCATGAAATGTTTTCTCTTTATAAATGTACTAAAAAAAAGGTGCAATAGAAAAAAATCAAAGTTTGGGAAAAATTGGGAAAGACTCCAGAAATTAGGGTTGTACAGTACTTATAGACGGTATGAAAGGTATCTGATACTGTATGTCTTCAAGAGCATTCATGGGTTCTGTCTCAACCCAGGATTTAAGGTCAGCTGTAGCAATCGTATAGGTTTTACGTGCGTTCTGAGAGCACCTCCAAATCCTAAGGAATCCAGGCTAGTTCGATCAATGAAATCCTTCTCTCTTTTTTAACGGGCTCCTTCATTGTTCAATTAGTTACCCATTAGTCTTCGTCGGGAATATGTAGGAGCTGATCCTCTTAACAACATTTAAGGCAGGATTTGACATATTTTTAAACACGATTCCTGAACAACCCACTATTCAAGGGTTGTACAGATCTGCCAACAGTAATTCATTGGTAGATCAAATTTCGTATAAACGGTAATTATATAAACTGTATTTATCATTAACTTTGCAGGGAATCCCATTCCTTGTAGCGGTATTAAAAATCCGCTCCCTCCCCAAAAAATGACTCTGAAGTTACCTTGATGGACCATTGCCGATTCACAGAAGATGATGCGCCCAATTGAAAAGCCAATTCATTGCAATCATCGTTGGCATCTACATACACTGAAAACATAAATAGCAAAGCTTAACGTACCAATAACGCACTATTTTGTTATCATAATATCCATCACATTTATGTTTATGAAGCATCTTGAGATCAAAATTCAACTCTCTTGGAATTACTTTTGAGTTGTTTTGAAAACGATTGTTTCACGTTCACAAGAGTGACTAAGTTTGCTCCAAGAGATCTCATCTTCGATTCTCCTAAGGGCCCTACCCAAAGCAAGTTTTAAAAAAACCAGCAACCCCGAAAGTGGTATTTTTTACCACAAGTTTGAACTATTGATGACCTAATTGGCAAAATAATAACACGCTTCACTACAAGGGAACAGATCAGTCTTGCAGTCATAATCAAAGGACCAATCTCGTACTGAAAAATGACAGAAGTATGTAAAACAAGGCAACCCAAGGATAACTTTTCTAGACAAGAAAAAGCCCTTTCTTCACATTGTAATTATTTTTCTCATATACATCATTTTCTCATATACATCAGTGTTGATCGGACTCAAAAAGACGTTTGTGAGTTTAAATGTGACCTTTTTATTAACTAATATCGAGAAAAAATACCAACTGACAAAGATCAACAAAACAAATTTGTGTTCGTAATGGCAAGTTGAGAGTAAAAACTTCTATTTTGCCATTTATCAATTTTTCCACTCCCTTTATTGATCAATAGGGCTGGT
The DNA here is from genome assembly GCA_010645155.1 of Tigriopus japonicus. Taxonomy (NCBI): domain Eukaryota; kingdom Metazoa; phylum Arthropoda; class Copepoda; order Harpacticoida; family Harpacticidae; genus Tigriopus; species Tigriopus japonicus. The sequence continues at coordinate 26,197 of JAAGOF010000252.1, forward strand.
GGAAATGGTGATTTCACTTTTTTTGACTTTTTCAACTATTCCGGGTATTTTTGAAGGCTTTTCAACTATTACAGGTATGCTTGACTTTTTTTATTTCTGCATGATTACATGATTGCACTGATGTGGTTTGAGGTGGATATTAGGCAAAATTTTGCCATTTTGGTTTTTAGGGTCAAAAAGCTGACCACAACTAAACTTTTCAACAGGCAATAGACGTTGTTTGCCAAAAAATATGGCAGCACTGCCAACTCAAAACACATAATTGTAATTACTGATGGACCTCGAAATTGAACTAGTTCAAATGTTGCCAAATTGGTCCCTGTTTAGGTCCTTTCAAAAAGTTCAAAACATCCTGCCCTTTTAAACAGTAATAAACTTCGAGTCAAAAATGGCAGCACTCCCAACTCGAAACACATCACTACATGATTGTTCAGGGGAACGACTCCTTACTAGTGATGTGACTTGTTACTTGGGCAGGGCCAAGGAGGACGGTATTACGTGGAGTGGGATCAAGCGAGGGCGCGTTACTGCGTTGGTGTGAATTTTCCTGCGTGATAGCCTGGAGTTAATGAAGAAATTCAATATAATTCGGATTAATGTCGTTTTATTGACATAAGTCATAAAACAAAAGTCCACAAGGATTCAATGAGCAATCATTTGATGCCCAATTGATATGCATAATTCGTCCACTCTCAAGTCTTAACATGTATAATGCATCCACTTTCAATGTGCATGATGCACAAATAATTTGACATTATGCATAATGAAGAACAGTATCTAGAAGTATCTTATATAGATACGTTTTGTGAAAAGTATCTTGAAGTATCTTTTCTAGATAGTTTTTCGGGAAAGTATCTTAAAGTATCTTTATCTAGATACTGTTTTCGAGAAAATATCTTAAAGTTTCTTTATCTAGATACTTTTTTCGGGAAAGTATCTTAAAGTATCTTTAACTAGATGCTTTTTCAGGAAAGTATCTTAAACTATCTTTATCTAGATACTTTGCGGAAAATACTATATTATCTAGATACTTTTTCAAAGTATCTTGAACAGGTCTGTCTAACATGGTGGTGTTTAACAGTGGGGGAGTCTAGCATGGTGGAGTTTAACAGTGGGGGAGTCTAACATGGTGGAGTTTAACAATGGGGGAGTCTAACATGGTGGAGTTTAACAATGGGGGAGTCTAACATGGTGGAGTTTAACAATGGGGGAGTCTAACATGGTGGAGTTTAACAATGGGGGAGTCTAACATGGTGGAGTTTAACAATGGGGGATTCTTACTTTTACCATACTTATAGCATGTAAAAATAACATATCCATAACAATATATATCATCCATAAACGACCTTCAGCATGAGCCAGTGTATATTCATTGTCATAAAAATAAAAAGTACAGAGTTAACACTGTTTTTTTAAGCGTGAGAAGTCATTTTCAAATTCCAGAGACTTTTGTGACCACTTGTGAAATGTGAACGCAAAGCAGAACATTTATTTTAATTTGGTTAGATAGGTCACGGGCAAAAACTTTTTAAAGTTACTTCAAACGTAAATAAAAACAAATATTTGAAAATTTATTTTGACTTTAGTCTTAAATGTACTAACAGCAGTGTTGCTCTAAGATATTTGGTAAATCTATTTCGCGGATCTTTTTTCAACGGCTTTTTTGTTCAGCATTCTTGAAGGACCAAACCAGAGGGTTGTTACATTAATTTAGACAAACGGTTTCGTAGAATTTAACAATATTTTAGGTAAAGCTCTACCAAGCATGTTTCAAGTGACCTTACACCGTGTTTTTGCCCGTGACCTAATAAACAGAATTTAGATACAGATGCGGTATTGCATTCACATCTCAAAACTGGTCTCAAAAGTTTTTGAAATTTGAAAATGACTTCTCACGCTCAAAAAACACCGTGCTAAGATAAAGAATATTGAACTTCATACCTTATTTGCTAGAATTCAAAGTTTGTAGCAAAGTCACACTCTCAATTAGAGAGCAGATTAGCAAATAGGCGGGATCTCAGATTAGCAAATAGGCGGGATCTATTTGAAAAATGCCAGTTATAATTACTTTATAATTTTATTCCTCCTCTTATGAGACTTCCTCCAAGCCTGAAGAGGTCAGGTCCAAAATATTATTGCCCTACAATTTACTTTATTGCCCTACAATTTACTTTATTGCCCTACAATTTACTTTATTGCCCTACAATTTACTTTATTGCCCTATGAATCAATCATGTCTTTACAAATACATCTCAAACGCACAAATACTTGTTTGTCTGAAGCCCCCATCTCATAGACGGGGATTGATCGAACGAAGTAGTCGTGGTGGGCTTTTATCCTAAGGCACTGAGTAGCCAACACACCAAATGACGTACTTGAGGTCAGGAACCTCTCACCACAGGACGCCAACTTCAGCTGACGCATAGCCCAAAGAGGCCCTAAAAACGGTGCGGCTCTGCAGTGACTTTGATCGAAATTGCCAAAAGACGATAGAAAAAAGTGTTGGATTGCAAACATCACTTCAGAACAAAGTTGCAGCATGAGATAGCGCTCCTTTTCTGCCATTACTATTACTAATTATTATGATGCTTTCTGTTCTCAGGAATTAGTCAAAACTGAGCTGCTTCAGACCAATGTCTCCCACAAAACCGAGATTGGATCTCAATTAAACGCATTTATAACTTGAATATAATAATACCAACTTCAGACAACGGGTTCAATTATACACAGATCAAGTTTCATGAAAATTGAGCGCCTTTTTGGAAAACTGTGGCCCTGTTATTAAAAATGAAGCTTACAACCTAAGTATTCACACTCTTCCCCATAAGAACATCAATTTTAATCGACGTTTTATCATCTGAAATGCTTGAAATCCATTAGATGCCAAATATCAACATTTTTACAGGCCAAAGCGAGAGGAAGCACAAGATTGAACAAATTATTCATCAACTTATAGTTGAGTTGTTGATGATTCCCACTGAATGATTATTCATGCAGAAAAAAGTAAAGAACAGATCACCTTCATGGAGCACTAAATTCTTCACCTTGATGGTGTTGTTAGGTACTTATAATCTGAAGCATTGGTATTTCAGAATAAGTTAAATAGGGTTAATGACAGACCTGTTCAATTATCTTATCTAGATAAAAGATTAAGATAAAAGATAAAAGATAGTTTATCTTTTATTTTTATCTAGATACTTTTTCGGGAAAGTATCTTAAAATATCTTTATCTAGATACTTTTTTCGGGAAAGTATCTTAAAGTATCTTTATCTAGATACTTTTTTCGGGAAGCTATCTTGAACTATCTTTATCTAAGTAATGTGTTCTCTCAATCTTTTGCGTTTAGCTACTTTTCTTCATAATGCATAATGTCAAATTATTTGTGCATTATGCACATTGAAAGTGGATGCACTATGTATGTTGAGACTTGAGAGTGGACACAATATGCACATTGAGTGAGGAATCTGAGGATGTATTCATTAGAGTCTGTTCACTGTTCAATTATCTTATCTAGATAAAAGATAAAGATAACAGAAAGTTTATCTTTATCTAGATACTTTTTTCGGGAAAGTATCTTAAAGTATCTTTATCTAGATACTTTTTTCGGGAAGCTATCTTGAACTATCTTTATCTAGATACTTTTTCAGGAAATTATCTTGAGGTATCTTTATCTAGATACTTTGCGGTAAATACTATCTTATCTAGATACTTTTTCAAAGTATCTTGAACAGGTCTGGTTGATGATGAGTGGTGAATGTGATTTACCCAAGAGTGGTGTGCATTTAATTATCTCTAAGAGACAGATACACATAATAGTATGATGTCTAGACAGTTCATCCACTGATTTAGTATAAAATATTGAGTATTGAGTCCATAACACTTCCCTATCTGTTGCTCCTTAGGGCCTCTTTGGGCTCTCAAAAACAACAACAAACAGCTGTCTTCACATCCTCTTCTGTAAGTATATCCATGTTGAGGTGAACAGAGCCACCTTCTAAAATCGGTATTGAGGAGGCAAAGCATGCTAGTTGGATAGTACGAGTGTCCATGGTTGAACTGATTTTCAGGGTTAAAAAATTGTAACGAAAATCCCAAAAAGGATAAGTTGGTCAACAATACATCATATGCACCTACAAATGAAGTGTGTAACGGTCAAGATCCGACATCACTCGTTTCATTTTAATTGACGCCCCTCGGGCTAACGCCCTTGGGTCGCCGAAAACATGAAACTCCCTCTTTCGGATTTTGGCCATTACTCCCCTTCCTTTGCAGGTGCATGAACAAGAATGAGCACCCAGCCTAAGTGTGTTAATTTGGGTGAAAGCCGTCTGGGTGATAGAAATGCCGGTTTTGCTTATTTTTGTCATTTGAAGTGTTCTTTTCATTTTCATTGCTTACTGTGTTCGCCAGTATTGATTCCGCAAATAGTGGGTGGAGCGGTGCCTCCTGGATTGGTCACCGAGAATCGATCCGTCACACACTGAGTTGCCAGGGTGGCATCATTTGCTCCCGCAGCGGAAATAATACCATTGGTAATTGATCCAGCTACATTTGATAACGTTACGGGTCCAGAAATGATAAAACTATTGAAATCCAAACGGAGCTAAAAGAAAACATTAGCAACGAATTTGTTCACAATAATAAACACGAATTCATTTTCCCTCCATTTACTTGGCACACATTATCATCACACTTGCAGATTCTCAATCGACAAGCTCCAGCTGGAACACTCGAAGATTCAAAATAAGTGCAATTCTCATTGGAAGTTTGTCCACAAGTAGCAGAAACTAAAATGGGCATGTAATTTTTAATGCTTAAAGGTAAAAGAAGTATCAAAATGAGTCCATTTTCAACTTACAGGTGCAACAAACTCCGTAACCAGCAGCGCATGTTCCAGCCGAAACGCCATTTTTCTCCTTGCATTCAGTCCTACAAATGCAACAGTACAAATACCATGCCACAAAAATAGATTTTTTTTACAACAAAAATAATGTGGTCACAATACTCGTAAAGTATTAATGGGTCAATTTGAGTATATTGGGACAATGTTGAAATTTATAAAGTCAACAAAAATCGCGTTAAAATAAAACATTGGGGTACGAATTACGTGAAGCGTGAAATTTTTAGCCTTGCTGAATACAATTTTATCAGAAGTAATTTCCAGATAATAGTTGTGTTTTGATTTTGTGAGACAGACGTCCAATTTTGAGGCAAAAGCGAAAATGTATGTACCGGGTGATGCATAAGAAACGGAACGGCAAACCATGTCCGTAACTCGGCAATGGTTGATCTCACAAAAAATGTATAGAGATCAAAAAGATGTGGCAGATAACAATTCTTAAGATACACAAGTTGTTATTCTCTTTTTGTCGCCTTATTTTTTATTTTACCCAAATTTCTGAAGAGAGAAAAAAATCGGAGTCACGAACGCTCTGTTTTCGTAAAGGGCCCTTCAGGGAAAAAATCGTCGTCGCTTAAATATTGAAATTGGGTGAAATTGCTTTTTCTGACTTTTCAAGTCAAGTGTTTGGCCAATTCTATCCAATAAAGGTGAGATTCATACATGGTTTCAATCATGAGTTATTGACGATGGAATTAGGTGTTCCGTTTCTTTTGAAACACCCGGTAAGTAGTTACTGGAAACATGGTCGGACGTTCATCGACACGCTTCTTCACTTGGCTGAACCTCAAATTAAACACATAACAAACTCACTCTGTGTAGCACGTGCCATTTCTGTTTCCTGTCCCAGGACAGGGAGAATTGGAGAATCTAAAAGACAAAAGATGAATTTCCAACACACAACTTTGAGAAAAAGCAAATATTTTCCTAAAAATTATGTGTCTTCAATTTTTTGTTGGCGTGGTTGAGCGTTTGACAAATTTCCACAAAACTGAAGTTCTGCCCAATTCCAGCCTAGACAAATTGAAGTGAGCTATGGACCAACTTGCAACGAAAGTTCAATATAAGACTACTATAAGACTATAGGAATAAATTTAGAAATAAGAATGCTCAAAATTAACGTAAGAATGTTGAAAGGATTAACTATTCATGCCTTTACCGCCGATCAAAATATATGCACATACTCTGATGGTTGATTTAAGAAAAACTCTCGGTGCAAGAGATAATATGTAATTGTTGACAAACAATATTATTGTATTTAGCTTTGCCTATACACTTGTTGATATTTTAGTTGTTTGTTCGCTTCACCGCTTAACTGGTTGACTTACCCCTCGCATGGATAGGAATTCTAAGAACTAATTGGCAGGAGCATAGGAAAAAGCGATCAAGCGGCTAAGTCATGAAAATGGCACCCTAAAGAAAAACTGTCTATACCAGGGGTTGGCAACCGGTGGGCCGCGGCCCAAATGTAGGCTCAAGGGTGGTCGTTGGTAGGCCCAGGAGCTATGGAGAAAGTCCGAAATAGTGGGCCCGTGAACCATCCGTAGTACTGCTCTTGTGGGCAAAAAGCTCTTTGATCGCTAATTTGTGAGCCCCTGAACGTATCAATGCATGTGTTTGGTGGGTCCCTATCAACACGACTCAAATTTTGTGGGTCTTGACCCAAAAGTGGTTGCCGACCCCTGGTCTAGACTAATTTCAGACATTGGAACAAAGGTGCATTTCTTGTTATCTCCAATGCATTTCACCTAATTCAACCCTTCAATCAAGAGATTTCCCTATTTTTTCCCTAAATCAACGAAAATATGTTTACAAAAACCGAGTGTTCGAGCCATTGTAAAATTAGGGTTATTAAAACATGTTAATTCTATTTTCTGTGCGTCAAAATAGACAAAGTTTCGAAAGAGTAAAGCTATTCGGAAAATCAAGTAATTAATTTCCAGAGGCGCCCGGTTAGTATATGATATGTTTGAAACACGAATACCTTTGGATATTCCGTTGAAGACATGTTATTTCTTTCACTTACCGAATAATGTTGAATAAACTCACTAAAATTTGAAATTTAATGCAATATGGCCCAACAAAAAGGAAATACAATGACCTAAGTGCAACTTACGAGCTTTTCCACTCCTTTCATTTGAACCTTCAACCAAGGCATAATTGGCAACCAAAAGTGCCCCTGCCAATACGTAGAAGCTTGAATTCATGTTCAAGTATCTGAAATATAAAATGAAATACCTTTCTTGAAGTTCTTTGCATGTGAAGCTAAAAATTAACAAGTGTTGATAGAACTTACATGTTCCAATTTTTTTTGAAGTTATCTCTCTGAGGGAGCAAATTCAATTGATTCTTTTTGAAAGCTAAGAGCTGGAATGTGTGGTAAAAAAGTTTTCGGCCACCAAGCATGTCTAGATGGCCGGCAAGAGCGCCCTCTCCTAAACAAGAACTACGGATGAAGTATGGACATCGGAAAAGATTTCTTTTGTATATCACATGTGGATTAAGAAAAGAAGTGAAACTCTTGATTTTGTTTTTGCGAACGAATTAAAAAAAAATTCTTAATTTGTTGGATCTTGTTGGCATTGGCATTCTTGGCCAACTCTTTTTATATTTTGCATCAGTTAATAAATATTGTTTAGTCTGATCAGCCCCGGTTCGATTCCGGGCTTGCCGAGTCTTAGTGGTCTGTGGTATTAGGTTACATGCAATAGTCACGGCCCTTGACGGCTTAAATGGGCGAACCTGGGGTCATACCCGAGGGTGAGGTAAAAATTAATGCTTATTGGCTTGTCCAAGTGGAGCGGCAATATCCCCATATGGAGGACAGCCTCTATCAGATCACAGCTGCGAAGCTGCGTTCTGACTCCAACACAAACAAACAAGCAAACAAACAAACAAACAAACAAACAAACAAACAAACAAACAAACAAACAAACAAACAAACAAACAAACAAACAAACAAACAAACAAACAAACAAACAAACAAACAAACAAACAAACAAACAAAGCTAGAGTACCTCTTGATCTCCCAGGATTCCTCTATAGCTCATAGTGAACGTTTGAGCACCGATTTGAGACGATCTGAGATCACGCCTTGCTGAGGGAGCTTTTTTTCAAGACTGTCATTTAGCCCAGAATTGGGAAGAATATTTTTAACGTTGATTTAGACTAAGTAAAGTAAAACTAGAGAACGACCCCACCATGGGAAATCATGCCAAAACTGATGACATTGGTGGTGATGAGAGATGTTGATGTTAGCTCTACTCATAGTTATCCACATTTGTCTAAATCTGTGATATTCTTGAAACCCCTCTGTGATATATTTTAAAGACAGATTATTTCATCTATTTTGATTTTTTGTTGTTGATGTATTTGATGTTGATTGGTAGCTAAAATGAGAATGTGTTGCTCAATCTTTGCCAATTTTTGAGATGCTTTTATTGCAATGCAGTTTTTGCTCCAATCCAATACTATTTTTGTAGTGTTTTGCAATATTAACAATAGAGTCATAAATTGTATTCATATTTGTATATACAACACTTTTAAAGCTTTTCAAAAATCTTATTACCTTACGGAATTGTTAGGTACAAAAAATGCACCTAAAAACCAAGCAATGTCTTTGTTTGAATGGCTCATCTCTGGAATATCTTATTTGTTGATCTCAGAAGGGCCCAAACTGAAATCTTTCATGCAGAGTCTGATCTATCAAATGTTTTATCAGAGGAGGCTTAGGTACACATAAGGCCCTGCTCTTAATCAATCATTTGTGACCTTCTTAGTGCCCTCCCATCTTCATTTCATTATATTTATTCAATACTCTATCTCACCTTGACAATGATTGGGTGGACAAAACAATAAACAATATTTAAAGATTGAGTGCCTTTTCTTCCATCCATTTATGTGCGGAAAGCCAATGACACAAAAGACATGCTCCAATGTGAAATGTAAACATGTCCATATTTCAGCTGGAACTTAGAGGAAACAGAGATCAGCCAAACATTCGTCTCCTAGTTTTGGTTATACAATGGGCACAAATTGTTTGTTGAAAAATCCACAAAAGTATCAAAAAGGTATTATTGATTTGATATTTTAAAAAGAATAAATATGGGATTAATGTTCATTCACACCACCATGGACAGTAAGCATTAATCACTTCTTAAAAGACTTGATGTTTTTGGTTTTTTCATATTTATTGGCATCCTCAGGAAGAAGGAGTGTCATATGACTTTAGTCCTGGCAAAGGGTTCATTAAGTGGACAACTCCATTCCAATTGAACAATTCATAACCCATCCCCTTTCCCCATACTTTTCATTCATTCAGTCATCCTTGCCTAGTCCCTGTCCCATTTTCTCTGTCTTTGAACACCCTTGTCCCAAACATACATAACCTCCTCTCTTCCATGGTCTATCTTTGTCTTATTGAAATTGAAGGTAAGTTGTTGAGGCAATTTGGGAGTATAGTAGAATCATATCTGGAAACATGGAAGAAGCATATGAGGTGACATAGAAATAACCATGCGCAATCAAGTTTTGGTACATAAGCTGTGATTGAAAAAACACAGCTTATGTAACAAAACTTGATGTTGCATGATTTTTTTCTGCTCCATTTCATTTACTTATTCTATGCTTCTACACATGCTTCTAGGATACTTCTAAACTACCTGAACAGCCGACCTATAACCGCCCCTTCCCATCCACAACGATCTTCTCCTTTGAAGCACCATTTTTTGTTAATATGTGATAATATTTTTGAACTGAAATTCGACTATCCACGTCCATACTTTTTGTAGTTGTTCTTGCACTTACTATTTCAGACAACTAGCGATTACGTTGCACTCGAAATACCTTTCTTTACTTTTAGTGTTGCGGAAATAACTGCGTTTTTTCTAATCATAACAATAGGTCTAAGAGTTATGGGTTAAAGCAAGTAACTTTCCGGGGTACATGGTCAAAACTTTAAGGCTGTTCAGGTTATGAAGTTTCTCGTATAAAATCACAATTTTCATGAAAAATGCGAATTTTACCAGAATCTCAGAGAAAATAAAATATTTAAAACATTTTTGGGTCTGCCATAAATGGCATTGAATTTAATCAAAATAATTTGGGTCGCTCATCCATGAAATATTTTATTGTCTCTTCTGTTTTTATTTGTCCCAGCTTTTATCTTCATTACAGGGTCGGCGGTGTCAGCGGTCCATGTGTGTATTTTGGCGTTTTTAGTACATAACCAGTGTCCGTTTCAGGACAGGTTGGGATACCAAACACTCCCCTCCAACCCAAAATTTTGCCCTCCTCCCCTTGAGAGACAAATGTAAGGCACTATGCCAACTTTTCCAATTATTCATAGATGTCATGATTCCGCCCATCTATGTCTTAGGGCTCCTACAGGGATATGCATAAAACAAGTTTAACTCTTTAATACTACAGGATTCTAAACTGTAAATATGAAAAAAATCTATCGAAAACTACAAGACCTATGACTATGATGGTTTTAAGGGGTCTACACTTGGGCTGCCGACCCTGTAAATAAATTGTGTGGTGAAACCAAACCAAAATATGCCACTCAAAGGATAATTTACCCACATTTAGGTTCGTGTAGGAATAGATTGGTTCTTATTTTTATTTTGTAGCTCCCATCAAATATTGAAGATCCCTAATTGAACATGTTAAATGACGAAAACAGAGGTAGAGCAAAAAGTTTCCCCAAATGTCTGTTTTGGACGGTTTGGAGACGAAAGGGCTGCTTTTAGTTTGACTAATATCTGCCCATTTCATCTGTATTTATGTAGGTCCAGGTATTGTTAAATCACAAAATTTGATCACTTTTTCTTATTACTTGGGGAGAACTAATCAATATAAACATTCACTAATTCCATAATTCTGTTTGAATGTTTCAAAATGTGGGAAAGGTAGATAATTACTTAAAACTAAGATTCTTAATAATCTTGCAGTATAAGAAACCATTACATTTTAGTTTCTTGAAACCACAAGCATTTTTTGAAGTCTTAAATCTATGTTAAAGCTTTTTAAAAGCCTTTTTATGAATAATGAATGATATCAATAAATCATATCAGTGGTTTACACTGCCACGTTTAATTCTTTAAAAAAGTGCACGACAGAATAATTGTGTATTGGTTAGCCTTGCTAACACTTCGTTGAAAAGTAGAAAATGAGTATTTTACGGTACGTGACAAATTTCTTTAAGTTCCAAAATGTACAGTGAAAATCAGCGTTATTCTTTCTTTGTTATCTTTGTTGCGGACTTTCACATTTTCGAAATTTAACCGCTCACAAATGATCATAAACAATCCCCTACAAGGCAACGAAGATTCAAGAACATGCAATAAATCCAAATTTAGAAGGTATTTTGCCGAAAGAGGCTCGAGCTAAATTAGAGGAGCTCTAGACATGGAAGAAAATTGCTGTTAATGACTTTAGGAAGGCATAAAGACTAAAGGGGCCCTCGAATGCTGACGTTGCTTCTAGTACTTAAGTCTAGGGTAATTCCCACAGCAAAGCTCTCACTGTGGTTGAGCAATTCCTAAATTGGACGCAATATTGGTAGAAAACTATCTTATTAAACGATTAGGAACCGGAAAGATAGGTTCTGATATCTAAAACTTGAACATTCATGTACTGTGTAACAATGGAACTTACTGAATCTGATATGCTTTTTAACAATTTTTCGAAACTAATGGTGTGAATAGGCCTGAGAACAATATTGAAATGCGTTTTACTTCACAAACATTTCAAATGAAATCAAGGCTGCCATGTTTTGAGGAAGGAGTAACATTTCCGCTGTACGTGTTTTTTTCTACTGGAAATGTGCCTGGGATGCAAAAAAAATGACAGACAATATCACCTTTAATTTCGACTTCTGTCGATGAATGTCTCCATCACATGGACGCCTAACATCCTCCACTTTACTTTACCTCCAAGACTTTATGTTTATTGCTTATTGACTTTCCCACTTGCTTTGCCTTAAAGCTTTACAACAGAGATAATCGCTTTGTTAATGATGGATCTTGAACCACATCCCTTAAAAAGAGTTGGTCGCTGAGAAAAGAATAGTCCCACAATTGGCTGACGATGTGGAATTAAGCTAAAAAAAATCTCATTTGCGCAAATGAATATTTGAAAACGCTGTTGTGGTTATGGTCAGAGGTTTGAACATATTTATTTTTATCTCAGGCCTATTACGTTGAGCGCTGGAGAAAATTGAGACTAATTAATAAAAGGAAGGAGACGCAGTCTCCTGTACTAAGAGAGGTCCCAGGTTCGATTCTTCTCCCCGACCATTCTCAAGGAAACTTTTAAACGATGATCCGCACCCACAGACGGAGGGAGCACTATTCTGATACCGGACTTAAAATTCCCTTTTGGAAAAAATCAAACGATGTGATGGCTGGGCTCACTGGCTGGGTAAAGCTAAACACTCCAACCCTGGCACCCATAGTCCAACAAAATCAGTTTTCAAACAAATGTTTGAACTTTCATTTGGGAAACGCTTATTTTGGTTCTTGTTTCAGCATTTTCTGAAGTGCCTTACACTTAAAGACCGAGATCTGGAGTGTCAAGAGCAATATGGCTGTACCCGGGATACAGTTCCGTGCAATGAAATTTGGATTGTCAGAATTAGATGTACTTCTATTTAAAGGCTACGGAAGTTCTTCTATCAAGCTAGTATCATCCATGAAGGATTTGGGCTTTGTGTGTCAAGAAAATGGAAAGTTTGATCACCAAAGCCAAAAAAAAGTGGGCAAGGCCTTGCAAACATGTCGCTGAATGTATCGCAATTTGGAGCCCACAAAAATTATAATGATGTCTTTAGTATACACTTTGACAATTCACTCTACTGTAGAAACGGTTTCGGCAGGTTTGAAAAAAGTCGAACGAGTCCAAAGATGTTTCACTAGAACATAAATCACAAGAATGAGAGATCTCTCATTTTAAGAGAGATTCCAAAAGTCCAAAAGTGTACAGAATTTAGAGAAGGCATGAAAGGTACCTGCATGTCTCCAAGAGCATTCATGGGCTCTGTCCTAACCCAAGATTTAAAAACAGTTGTAGCTCTCGTGGATGTTTCATTTACGATCTAAAAGCACCTCAAAATCCCAAGGAATCTAGACATGTTCGAACTAGAGGGCCAACAGAGAAATGACAATCCAAAATATTCGTGAGTCACCAAGCCTGCATTGTGTGTGCGATGGGATTTGATGTTGAACACGCTAAGTTATGTGATTCACAACCCGAACTTGCATTTTTAGGGAATCGGTGGCAAAATTGCTCATTCAACTGCTATGGTCGAACAAGAGCAATGTATGATTAATCAAGTCACTTTCCACCCTTGCTGCCACAGCAATGAAGTGTGCCCAAACCAAATCCCCACTGACAGTACTGGAGTGACATTTTTCTGTTGGCCCTCTAGTTCGAACAATAAAGCCCTCCTCTTTCTTTTATCAGGCTCCTTCATCGATTCAATTTTTGCCCATCATTCAATAGTCTTCGTAGGGAATATGAAAGAGCTAAATCCTCTAACACCTTTGAGGGCAAGATAAAAAATTTTCTAAAATCTGTTTTCTGATCAAACCATTGTTTAAGGATTGTAAAGATTTCAAGATCACAAAAATATTCCCAATGATTTATATCTATTAATATTTTGCTCGGGCACACAGGTCTCAACAAATTCAAAGTTTTGTTTACACGGACAGTTTTATATGTTGTTTACGGTAGATTATGTTGATATGTTATTCTTCAAAACTTCCTGTTTCTAGTTCAGCATTGTTAGCAATTTTTGATCAAAATTAAAGGAAAGCAATGTTTGTTGATGGGTTCAACAATTTAAGGTTGCACCGAGCGCAAAAAATAACAAAAATATTTTCTAAATTAAGATGCAATGGGATTTCTTAAAATTTTGTGACGCCAAACAATTTAAATAACAATTAAATGGTTCTTGAGGGGTTTTTATTGAGGAAAACAAACACAAAGATATTTTGGAGTACAGTCGAATCTCGGTATGAAAAATCTCAGTTTAAGAAACTTTCACGAAATAAAAAACTTTTCCGTGCTGACCAAAATTTTACCACATAAATATTCTTGATATATAAAATTTTCCATTTTTCCTCAATCTCGATATAAGAAACATTTTCAAAGTTTTGACCTATTTCTCTTGCATAAATTGGTCACAGCACAAAACAAAACAAAAACGAAGCAATTCTAAAAGAATCGATGCAGTGCTTCCATATTTTGTTGCGCTTTTGCGCAGACTTTGCGCTTTTTAGGGTGCCTTTTTACGCAGTTTTTTGGGCTCTCGCGCCTTGCGCCTTTAAAAAAAAAAACAACTTGCCTTTTTAAAGTTTCAGTCAAAAGAACGAAAAATTGCATTTTTTACCCTAAAATCGCTAAGAATTGTCAAACATGTCACTCAACAATAGCTATTTTAATGACATTAAGCATAAAAAAATAATTTGTCGATTATTATAAAAATCATGTAAGCCCATTTTGCCAACAAACTTGCAAGGCTTGAGAGTGAAAAAAATTGTGTGTCTGCCAAAGCAAAACCTAGTGGAAAATAAGCAATCCAAGGAAGTGACTTGTGAAGCAAAGAAAGTCTCAAATTTGAAGTAATTTAAGGTCAAACTGAGAATAGAAGATTTTTCGTTGAGATATTCCAAAAAATAGCAAAAAATCTTCGTCAGGATGAAAGCGTGGAAGGCTCAATTTAAAAAAAAAATGCTTGTCCCTTTATAGATTAGATAATATACCAATCATGATGACAAAATTGTACTGTCTTCTTTCATTTTTGTGTGTTTTAATAACTATTTTTTAAAAGCTAAATTTTTGAGTCATTGTCGGATTTTGTTGTAATAAAAGTAAGCTTATAAGGTTATATAAAGGTGAGGTATACTCCTCTGGTAGTTTCCTTGTATTTTTTTTCGTTTCTTGAGCCCATTTTCTTGAGTCTCGATATAAGAAAATTCTCGATATAAGCAACATTTTGCCGATGACAGAAAAGTTTCTTAAAATGAGATTCGACTGTTATTTGCAACATCAACATAGAAAGCCTCTTCTCCATTATGGCCTTCGAAACTGGGTGTGAGTTATCAGTAGAGCAAGGATTGAAAAGTTTTAACTTAAAACTTAAAAAAACTGTTTTTGGACATTTTGGCCCAAAAAAACTTTTTTGGGGTTTTATAACTTATTTTGGAGTTATCTTTAAACTTTGTGAAAATTTTAAGAAGAAAAACTTTTTTTCACGTTTTTCAGACCTAAAAAAACTTTTTTTGAAATTTTACTCCGACCTAAAAAGATGTCATTTTTTTCTAGGTGAAAGACTTCTTTAGATAAATTCTTTAATCTAATATTCGAGAAAAAATAATCCTGGCTTAAAAACAATAGACAAAATAATTTTTGCCCCATCAATTGACAAATTGAGAAGATAAAACCTTTTTTGGAAATTTTGTGTGCAAAAACTAAAATTTTGTTCATTTGTATCTGGAAAAAACATTTTTTGCCCTTTTTTAGCTGAAAAAAAAAAACTCTATTTTACCATACTTCCAATTTAAAAAGTTCTTTTTTTTTGACATTTTTTCAGTTTTTTCCCGCCCTCTAGTTATCAGGGTAATTTTGACGACTCACTGACGAACGATTAAAGTAGACCCGTACCCCCTTCTTTTAATTTCTAAGGACCTGTGGTTCCACTTCAAGCAATATATTCTTACCTTACCTCATTAAGAACGAAAGAAAATCCACACACTTCTTAAAAACTCGATTCTCTGAGGATTTCTTGTTTGAATTGGACTTGATTGAACTAAAAATAAAAAACCGCGAAATTTGACTTCCCGTTCAGAGGACCTTTTTATGCATGGAGCATTTTGAGAACATTCTACATGGATTACCACAAATTTAAAAAAAACTTCGCCTTTTGAGACCTTTGAAAATGATAATATTCTAAATTTGTCCTAGGACTTGAAAAAAAAAAATGTGATCCCTGTCTTGTCATCCAAATGAAAATAAGAGAAGGAAGTGAGGAGCCTCATTCAGAGGAATCAATTTCCTGTGTATCTTATCTTAAAATGGAAGAAGCACTGAATTTTCGGGACCGGGGGGCTAGCGATGAGAATTATGATATAAAAAGTAGGATGAACCTACCCTATCGTACACTTTGTGATTCCGAGTGGCTTTTAAATTCTAAAATAAATGCGACCTGGCTGATGTTGGGTAAATTATGCTTCTCAATTTTCAACTTAATCAAATATTAGAGTAAAAAAATGTGCTCTCTCAAAGGTCAATGTAAATTTTTCTGCAAATGAATGAGCTGAGTCTTCTGGTCATTGTTTTACCTAGGGACCACTGTACGTCAGGACGAATTTCAAAAATACACACTGGGTCCGATCATTGTACTAAAATGTGAGGTTTTTGCAACAAATATATTGTTCCGTTTAATTTTCATTGTACTAATCGGACCCAGTGTGTATTTTGAAAGTAATCCTGGCTTGAGCCATCCTTGGTTTTACCACAAAAGGGGTGGGTGAACTCATTCATTCAATGCTCTATTTTGAACATAAAATTGAGAGGGTATGGGAGTGATTACCGTATCATTTTACGGACCTGCTGCAGTCTCTAACTGCCGTTAGCAGCGTAGGCTTGCCAAAAAAATCTCAGTTTTCAAGGGTCAGATTTTCGAAAAATGTTGCATTAATGGGCAATGAAATGGTTAATGTATGTTGAGAAGTTTTGCAAAGTAATTTGAAAACAAACGGAGGATTTGGAAATCTTCAATTAAACAAATTATTTGTTTTTAGGTTTAGTTGCCCCAGGAACCGATCTCCTCTGGCCATCTTGTTATTCAAAGTCGGGCATTCCTAATTTCAAAGTTCGGAAGAACCCTCTCAACTTATGTAATGAAGTTTTAGATAAAAGCAACAAAACATACTTTTTTGCACATACAATGTCAAGAATTGCTATTTCAACTTCAATTTGTGCAGATAAGAAAGGCATTGTTCCAATCACCAGGCCTAAACCTTCGTTTTAGTTACCTCGCATGCTCATCAGAAACACGGGTCTTCCGAACTATTTTTCCCGCCAAAAATTATGACGGTAGTAGGAATTGCTGTAATACCTTTTTAATTTGATCGACCTGAAAATTGAAATGCGTTGTCTTGTTGATAATTCAAGTCTCATTTGCAAAGAAACGCAATCGATTTGATCCACATGAAAATCAGAATGATCATTTCTAGACTGCCACTCCAGGAAATTCAGTTTTTCTCGCAAAGGGAATTGCTTTTTCGCAAAGTCAGTATTACTGTTCGTCTTGAAAATACGGTTGCAAAGAAACGCACGCCTTGGTTTTGAGGGAGATCTTCCGCACTGTTTAAACTTTTGGCATAGTATGTTATGCCAAATATCATATCGGAAAAACGTAAAGTTAAAAATGATTCAGAAAGCTAGAGAGATTCCTTTAAGAAACGACTTTCAACTAAGACAAGGTTACGTATTAACCTTGAAGTATTCTTAATCTTGAATTTAGACTATTTGGCGATAATTCTGCTTCAAAGGTTTTTGGATTGGAGAAAAATCGATTTTGTTTTCTCCCAAAATGCATTTTTAGTGTATGTATGCTTTCGGTTTCGGTAGGCATACACGAAGCCAAGACGGAATTATCGGCCAAAAGCAGTTTCGGTCCATCACAATCCCCAACGCAAATCTTTTAAGTGGACTTTTTGAATCCAACCGTAGACACGCAATGAAGCCGGGTTAAAACTACATTAGACGATGTTAAACTGGTTGATCAATTAACCCAGATCAAGGGTTTGTTGTGCGTTGAGGTTCAGAGAATTATCACGAGATGGTGCTGATCCACGCGTCAAATTGGAAAAATCAGAGCGAGTCATATACATAACTTTTGAAGTCGCTCATGTTTGAAATCAAGATGACATGATCTTAAAAGTTATTGTATCGTGTAGAGGGAATCATCCCCTCCCAAATCCACATGTTTTGGGCTGATGTAGTTGATTTGAACTCAAATTATGGGACTCGGAAGATTCTCGTTGCCCATCTAGGTTGAGAGATGTGAGTTTATGCTGACAATGGTTTTGGTTGCGCAACGGGGCTTAAACAACAAAACAAACGATCAGGAATACGGGATTTAAAAATACGACATTTTTCATAGCATGTAACTCATGAGGGTAGTCTGTGAAATGCGAAAACCCTTGTTCTTTCAATCTTGGTTTTCGCATTCCACAGACCACCTTTGCGACTTGGATGCTTTGAAAACTGCCGGATTTTATAATCCCGGATTCTTGATCCTTTGTTTTGTTATTTAAGCCCCGTTGCGCAACCAAAACCATTGTCAGGATAAACCAGGGACCACTGTACGTCAGGACGAATTTCAAAAATACACACTGGGTCCGATCATTGTACTAAAATGTGAGTTTTTTGCAACAAATGTATTGTTCCGTTTAATTTTCATTGTACTGATCGGACCCAGTGTGTATTTTGAAAGTAATCCTGGCTTGAGCCATCCTTGGATAAACTCACATCTCTCAACCTAGACGGGCAACGAGAATCTTCCGAATCCCATAATTTGAGTTCAAATCAACTACATCAGCCCAAAATATGTGGATTTGGGAGGGGATGATTCTATCTACACGATACAATAACTTTTAAGATCATATCATCTTGATTTCAAACATGAGCGACTTCAAAAGTTATGGATATGACTAGCTCTGAATTTTCCAAGTTGACGCGTGGAACAGCACCATCTCGTGATAATTCTCTGAACCTCAACGCACAACAAGCCTTTGATCTGGGTTAATTAAGACAAAAATTTAAAGGAATAATTGTTATGTACGGCAGAACCAACACATATTTCAATCGAAAGTTAGTCGACAACTAAAAACTTGTTTCTCTTTCTCTAGCTAATTAATCTCCAGGGTTCCCATACCCCTAACAACCCCACACTAGCTTTGAACTTGAAGCATCTTGAAAAGCTAGCAATCATCTAATACGACACTTGTTATTGAATTGTTTACGACTCAGTTGACCTTTGCATTCTACAAACAAAAATACAGAAAAAGAATACTTCAAAACAATACTGCTTTCTCACTTTTATTGAATTTCAACACCATAGTTTCAATCTTAGATAGATTAGGACTCGATTGCTAATTTATATATGCGGTGTAATTAGAAAACGCAAAAGTAAGTGGGTTTTTGACGACTATTTATTTCTTCGCAATTTGATAAGTGGTTAAACAATTACCTGCTGCTTATAAGTTGCTAATAAGTTTTTATTTTTTATTTTTTGCAGTGGACGGCAATTGCCCAGGTTGTCGACCAAAACCATATCGTTAGATGTTTGCTCGCACTAAATAAGACCAAAGTTCTTCAGTAGGAATTAGCCTCTCTACCTGAAACAACCATTGTGATGGGTTCCAAGTTCATTGTCAATTTTCTGACACTTGTCTTTTTAGGAACTTTTTGTTTCAGTCATGAATTGAAAGACAACTTTAAAAATGCGACCTCAGCACGCCAAGGAAAACGTAAGTTGGTTTTTACTAATACAGATTTTTCATAGCGTTTGCAAAACAGGTAAGAGTGTTTGAAATTTGGAAAAAATCGGGCTATAGAGTTTCAGAGTACGAAAAAAATCTAATTACTTCCAGCTTTCAGATTTAAGGTAAGTTTACGAAGCTCTTGGTTTAACATATTTTAAGAAAAGTTGATAAATTAATTGAGAAGTGAATCGTCGATCTTTTTATCAATGCTGCATGAAATCATCGGAATTCACTAACAAGAATTAAAACATGGAATTCAATCAGCACAAATCCTATCACTGAAGATATACCAAGAGACTTGAGTCATCCCGAAGAAAATATCCATGTGGACAAAGCCAACGAAGATTGATAGATACTCTTTCGGACAAACATTGAAGAAAATATTGTCAAAGTGGGATCCTTTCTAAGTTACATTGACTGCTTCGAGTTTCAACACAGATATGACATTATTCGAGAAAAGCACCATCAAGACACCCTATTACAACAAGAACATATGAGTACATGAAATTCACAATGATTGGCGAAAGAACATCTAAGTTGAAACGACTACCGTTCCAAGACAAAGAGTAAGTTCCATTTCCATTTTTTCTCACTGTTGGTATGTATTAGAGAATTTCCATATTCAACAAGCAACTTATAATTGAACTTTCATAACATCAGGTGACATTTATTCATTCATGCAATGCTCAAAAAATTACTTTGAAAGTTTCAAAAGCTATTGCCTGTCAAGTTCTGGCAGTTAGGTCATTCTGATTGTCAAGTTGTCGGGCTAAAGCCCTCTAACTTGTCACCCTGCAACCGAGCTCTGGAGCAGGGCAAAATTTTCTAACCCCTCAATTTTTGGATTCCCATACTCCAAGGATTCACACAGTCAAGCACTATCTTGAGGTAAAAACATTTATGGGTGTTTTTGCTAAATGTTTGACGAATTGCCCTGGGTAAAAACGAGCTCTTTGGGTGGTCTTTCGGATTGGAAATCGTTAGGTTGTTTTGGCCGGCCGATCTTGTTATCATATTTTGGTCATTGATATGCAGAATTGGTCGGAAAGAAAAGGAATGGTTCCATTCTTTTCACTATGTGTAAGCATCAGTGTTTCTTTACAAACTAAAAGGTTTATGGTCGGGAAATGTGTTTCCTCCACGAGGGAAAAAAACGTTTTCCGGTCGGATATTTCCGTTCCTGTGAGGAATCTTGTAACTCGATTGAGAATCACCTGAATTCGCTCCATGAGATTATTGTGTGGGTCACTTTGTAGAATTCTAGCCTCGCCATAAATTGCCAACCCATAACGAATGTTTGAGATGATGAGGTCATAGACCACGGGAAGAAGATGCTTCTTTGGGATATGAGCACTGAGGCGTCCAAGTATGCCCAACCTCTGTATGCTTTTTTGGTTGACTTGATCCACATGTTTTTGACAACAGAGGTCTTGGGTGATTTCAAATACCAAAAGGTTGACGGATTGGGATGCTTGGATCTTGTTTCCTCCAATGAATATTGTCGTGTGGGGTGCTACGGCTCCACGTCTCCCCAAAAGAATAACCTTGGTCTTGCTTGTCTTGGCACAGAGACAATTTGAAGACATGAACGCTAATATGTTATTGGCTTCCAGTGCTAGGTCATTCACAAGCATGGACCTATCACTTCCGGCCAGAGACGCAGTTGTACGATGAGATGATGGCTTTTGTCCACAGGGGAAGATCTGTCATGAAAATAATGAACAAAAGGGGCGAAAGGATGCTACCCTGAGGAGATCCAAATGGGATGCCCAAGGGTTCTTAAGTTGAGTCTACGAGACACACTCTTTGTGATCTCCCCGTCAGGAAGGATCCAATCCACTCTCGAGTGTTCTGGTTGAAACCCAAAATCTTCATCTTCCCAGAGAGGATCTCCTTGTCGAGGCAAACAAAAGCTGAGCTGAGGTCGAAGAGGAGTACACCCACCTCACCATTCTTTTTTTAGCTGGCTCTTCCAGAGCGTTGACATGGAGAGTACAGCCGATGTGGTCGATCGATTTTCCCGAAAACCATGTTGGGAGGACGGGATCAGTTCATTCTTTTCCAGGAGGTCAGACATTTATTCTCGTATAACGGATTCGAGGATTTTGGAGGCCACTGGTAAGAGGGCTGTTGGTCGGTTGTTGTTCATGTCATTTTTGTTGTCCTTCTTGTGAAAAGGAACGATCCTTGCTTCCTTCCACCTGGATGGAAACACACCAGAAGAATTGGACGAATTGACAATACTGTATGTGTCAAAGGTGTGACGAGGAAAGCGGCGCTCCTTTTCAAAATCGATGTGACAATGCTATCACAACCAGCACTGGCAGTGTTCTTGAGGCTCGTAAGATGTTTCCGTACGACATTTTCAGACACTATTTTAAGGAGCACTGTGGTCTTTTCAGTTTTCCCCGCATGAAATCACTCAGCCTTTCAAAAGGATCTTCTCGACGTACCGGGTTAACTTGATCACGAAGCCTCTCAATCTTTGACAGAAAGTATTGATTAAACTCATCACACATTGCTTTGGGCTCAGGGACTTCTTTGCCGTGTTTTCCGACCATCCTCATTTGGGGGTTTGTTCCATTTTTAGTGAGTTTATTAACTAATTTCCATACGTCAAGCCCTCCATCCTCTCCTGTAATCAGGCGTATTGCTTCTGCTTTTGTATCCCGACGTACCATGTTTGTGCAGTTGTTGCGTAGCATGGTGTACCTCTTCCAAGACGACTGCTTTTCCTTATCTTTTGCCCCGTTTCTTTCTGCCATGAGAGCTTTTGTTTCCTCTGAAAGCCTGTGGGAATAATTGGGGAATATTTTGAATGTTCTGATAGGGGGAAATTTATGTAGCGACACCGTGATGAACTCTTCCATAGATGAAACCATCACATTAACATCGTTCGTCTTGCCTAGTTCTTCCCATGGATGTTGAATAAGGTCATCGAAGAACTTTTGGAAATTAAAGTGTTTGTATGAGCGTTTTTTACAGTCCTCCATTTGGCATTTTTCTTTGCTTTTGGGATGGCAAGCTTGATAAACACAATTACAGGATCATGGTCACTTAATCCATGTGGCACCCTTTTTGTCTCAATGCCCTCCATGTCGTTTGACACTTGCACGTGATTAATAGCGGATTCAATGGCTTTAAGTCCGGCTCTAGTTTGCCTTCTACGGACAAAACTATTTGCAAGAGAGTTTTGCTTTAGACCATAAAGACATTATTGAAAAGACATCACACTACATATGACTAAGCAGAATCTGATTATTTCATACAACAGTGCATAAATATGTTTTGAGGAAAACTTACCGCACTGGTTTCCGCTCATCAGTTGGTGATTAGCTTATAGCTTCATATTTTTCTCAGCATCCTCCCTCTAGTGTTTAAAAAAACTTGATAGAATAACTATCCATGGTACAAGTTGCAGGGCCATTGAAATTACAGGGTTGGCTCCTTAAAGCTGGGCAAGGAAAATTGCAAATGTCGGACAATCAGGGCACTGAATCACAAAGCCATTGTTACAAATAGTTCTTATAACACAATCATCCAGACCTAATGTTTTTGTACAATTTCTCTAGGAGTGGCTCCTACTTTTGATGGGGCCTTGAATTCAATTGGCAATAAAAGAATAGATTCGTCGCCAAGATGTTTCTCGTGAAGTTCTTGTCATTCAGTCTTCAAATTGCAGAAATCAGCATCTTCCACATTCATCCCTTTAGTTTTTTCAATTGAAGGTTTAAATTGAAAGGTTCATGGAATTGAGTTTTGGAAAAGAAAGTTAATCAATAAAAAAATTGACCTTGCCTTTAAAACCAGGCAAATAACCATGTCTGCAACTAAGGATCATTTTTATCAGTAATTTGTGTAAAATCTTAAACCAAAAACACCATCATTGAGTTCCTAACCTTCCCAAATCAAGCTTGTGCCGTTTATTACCTTCTAACACCTCCAAAATGATAGAAATCTGAATGAAGGTCAAGTTTGATATCAAGTTCTTTTCTTTCTTCTCAAATCCCAATCCGATGGACTTGTAAGAGAAAAATATATAATAATCTATCAAATCTATCCAATGATGGCTTAATGGAGAAGGTAACAGTAACAAAAATGTTAATGTTTTTATGTAATTTGCTAACTCCATTATAAAAACTTCATGAGGAACATGATCACGGTAAATCCCTTCTTTTGTTACTAATTGAATTAAAAAAGTAAGGGCCCTTTGGAGAAATTGTATAAAAAATCGAGATGAAAGTAGAAATAAAACTATGTGTGCACGTTAATATTTGATTTAAAGCCCCTGATTGTCCGATATTTACAATTTTACTTGGTTTCCTTGGTTTTAAGTGGCTAACCCTGTAAATCCGTTGGCCAGACGTTGATCAACTCTAAATGGCTTAACGCCATACACCAAAACTTTAGGAAATAAAAAATCAAAATACGAGGAAAATCCAGACTAGGGGTAGACTGGGCTTGTAACTCCTTGAAATGCACGATTTTTGGATTTATGAAAAAAATCGAATTGAAGATTTATTTCTTGTGGGCAGATGTTATTTTACAAATTTTGTCCTTAGACAAACTTGCTCGAAGCTATGAAGGTATATTAGTTGACTCCTGTATACATACAGTAGAAAATAAGGGTTGAGAGTGAGCAACATGACAAAAATGATGTACTGTATCTTTCAAGGCTAAGTTGTCTCAAATCGAAATTTATCATTTTTTTCTGGACAAATGTTCACCAAACATAGCAATATGAGTATGAGCTACACCTTTACTTTACAAAATATTGGATTTTGACGAGTTTCTCGCTCTTGACGTCCAATTTTTTAAACGTGCAGGGGTCACCCAAAATACCTTGCCTAATTTAATCATAGCTTCGAACAAGTTTGTCTGACAACAGTGTTTGTGAAATAACACGTGCTCACAAGAGTTAAATCTTTATTTCGATTCTTGGCATTAATCTGAAAATGGTGCAATTTAGCGAATTACAGGCCCAGTCTACCTATAGTCTGGATACCCCACATAAATTTACACGACCCATAAGAATATTATAAAATTTGTAAATAAGGTAAATCATCATACATTTTATTGGCCAAATTTCGTTCATCTGTCTTTTTTCTCGGAATTTTTCAATTGTCTCTGAGACATAATTTTTTAACATTACCTAAACGACATTGAATAAAGTTTCAACCTGACAAAAGCAAGCTTGCATAATCTGAGTTAAACACGAGACCAAAAGATCATTCCACCCACAAAGTGCGACAGTTTTTTGGTTTTTTTAAGGTAGAATACTCCGCATGAACTTTTTATTTTTGAACACTCTAATATTGCAATGGAGCTCTAAAAGACTCAAAATATGAAAATAAATCAACTTGAAGACGGAAGCGGCAATATTAGCAGCAAGTTTAAGTTGAGGCGTGGAGTACGTTGGAGATGTCCTTGGTTGAGGAAAGCTCTGAAATCAAGAGCCTCTGCCCATGGTTTGCCTCAAACTAGTGGCAATTTACGTTATCTACGGTTAAACTTCTTCATACATGAAACATTATGATAAGTACTTGTCAATTTATCTAATGAATTATTTGACGTTAAGCTTCCCTTATCAGCTAGACACCAGAACCACCGCCCAATGTTTTGTGATGTGTGTACTAACGTCAATAAATTTCGTTTTGAAATATATTTGTTGTTGCAAGATTCTATCAGCAAAAAAAATGTGGAAAGGAAGTAATTTGATCATTCTTTCTTTTTCTTTTAGTATTTTCATTGTTCAATGTTGTCTCCTTTAACAATGGGCCTTGTGCTAGTTCAAGCTCTGTTGGCAGGTATGTAAATATTTATTTGCATCTTTTTTCTAGTGCTAAATTAAAGAACTAGTTCATTCATAGAAAGGTGGACTGTTGCCTAAATCGGCACCAGGACGCCATCTGCTTTTAGTGTTTCCAGTTTTTGAGGTGATGACTACCCTTGAGCGACATTGAAAATATTGCAATGTTCTGCTTTTTCCGCATGTCAGTTACTCTATTATGTTGACTCAAATTGAGCATTGAATACAAGATGTAGAAGCCAAAATCTTTGAATGTTTTCTGTTCATGACGATTAATTTTACGTTCTAAGTTTTGGAGAGACTGGAAGAGCTTTGATAATGGTAGTTCTTGCTAGAGACGCTCTAGTGAGAGACGGGCGAGGTTGAGACCGGCGTCAATGACGTCATTCAATTTGCATCATGTGATTGGCTGATTCCCTTTTGGGCGCCGTTTTCAACATTTCCAAACAGACGGAAGCCTCAGCAAGCTGACGCTCAATCCAGTGCCTCCGCATCTTACTCTGAAGCAAAACGTTTGCGTTTTTCTAGAGGCCAACCTAATGTGCTCTAAAATGTGTTGATGCTTCCAACTTATATTTTTCTGCTCAAAACATAACTTGAAAGTTTGCAATTTAAGACTCTGAACATTGGGCAAGGTCATTGGAAAAGCTTTTAGTAAACATTACATTTGACGATTTTTTTACGTAAAAAGCATGGAGAGCCTGTTTATTTGGAAATGTTTTTAGTTCAAAAAATCGTTTACTTTTCTCCATGGCGCTTGAGTCGAAACCCCGCCCGTCTCTAACAATAAAGTAGTTCTTGCATCGATTTTGGCACAACCTGACCAGCCTACAAAGCGCAAAAATCGTGCCAGTACTGTCCACGTCTTTATAGTTGGCGCATAGTTGGTGCAATGTTTACGCACTTTCCGCATTGGCACGATGAGTTTACGCCATTCAGATGGTGTCGTGTCAAATTGGCCACGTTACATGAAAACGTCTCCCTAGTCACTTGTTACTCGGGGCAGTGCGCATCGTCCCGACCACAGATCAAATAATGACCATTATATGGTCTCTGGTCCGCAAAGTTCACGACCCGGTCACGAAAATTTGTCGTGACCAAA
Organism: Tigriopus japonicus; assembly: GCA_010645155.1. Classification (NCBI taxonomy): domain Eukaryota; kingdom Metazoa; phylum Arthropoda; class Copepoda; order Harpacticoida; family Harpacticidae; genus Tigriopus; species Tigriopus japonicus. Next base: position 52,564 of record JAAGOF010000252.1, read on the forward strand.
ATTTTGAGCATTTCAAAATTCTCGTCCCGACCTGGCATGCACTCACTATGAGTTCTTTCCACAGAACATATAACGGCCATTATATGATCTCTGGTTCACGCACACCTCACACCCACAGACCATATAGTGGCTGTGCTCACACCACTTTACGACTAGTTTGCGCACTGGTATGACTCAAGTCGTGCCAATGCGTGCCACAAAATCGTGTGGTTGTCAGCCCGGCTTAAGAAAAGAGCCCAAGGTAGCGTTTTATCATAAGACGTGGTGAAAATAATTTGCCAGTGGGAGATGCTTCTTATGTAATGATTAGGGACGGGCAAAAAATGCAAATCAAAAGAAGCTTTTGGTTACCAAAAGTTGCACAAAAATCAGCCCAAAATCGTAAAATAAAATGTAGAAAAAGGTCAAAAGCGCAAATAAAATTTAAAAAATTCGCAGAAAAAACTGAAATTTCTGAAACAAATGCCTTCAGATACTTTCTTGTCATCTGCTTGTTATTTTTCAATCTTGAAGAGCAAAATTTAGATATTGAAGTCGCAGTAATCAATACTATGGTATAGTGTAGTCTCAGCGTAGGCTAGCCTACGCTGAGAGCCGGGAAGATTTTCAAGATATGTTTAACTTTTGTTGTTCAAAATGGTCTTCTTTGTTTTGATTATGCCTAATGAGAAAGGTAAACAAACTGCAAAGAAGGAATTTCCGATCGTGTTGGGATGCAATCAAAGCTGAATATAAAAGTACTCAATAAAAGGGAAAATGTTTTGACTTTTATCAAAATACTATACGAAAAGTAAATGAACTAAGAAAAACGTTTCTGTTGAAAAAATATTCTTGTATTTAGTTATATTAATTGTGCTCTAAAAATACAAGAAGGCCAATATTCAGTGAGATTTACACCAATCTTGTGTCTTGTTTGACTAATAAAGATTGTCTGAACTTTTGTGATGAGTGTTAAATCATATTTAGTTTCCAAATTCGAAAAAAAAATCTTCCAAAAGTAAATATTCTCAAAGAAGAAATAGCAAACTCTCAACAGTTCGTTCGTTCATTTTAGGCCGAGTTCGTAAAAAAATCGTGTAAATAAAGGCGAAAAGTGCAAAAAGGGCTTATGTTCCCAAAAATCTTTTGATACTTTTTGCCCTTCCGTCGTAATAATTTTTGATTTCAGAAAGGTTTTGCTACTGAGCGAAATTTGCATTTAGTTCAAAGAGTTCTTTGTTTGAATCACTTTCCATTGAATGACAATGGAGCAAATGACAGATATTGTTCTTTTATCCAACTTTTTTTCATCATTTAATACAACCTTGGATGTCAAAAAGTCATATTTATAGCCTTCGCTTTATCTCAAAGAAGCCAGGCGTTCTGTTCACTTTGTGATCATTTTCCTGATTTCTTTTTTGACCTTCAATCGTTCATGGTATAATGTCTAGTATTTTACTTTTTCATTCATTTTTTTCGCAAATGAATGTCACGATCTGTAAAAATTCAACAAAAGAGTGCCATCTATCGTTCAATGCAATCAAGTTGTGAACAGTAACGTTTGTAAAAATGTATTTGAGTCACAACAAAGCCACAAAGCAACATAAAAAGCTATGGCAATATTCTAAATATTTTATGTACCATGTCCTATAATGTACTGATTAAAAAATTGGAGTTGCCCGTGAGGAAATGTATTATAGGCTAAGCAAAAAACCCAGGGAATAGGTCAATCAGCGTTTTCTAGTCCTTTTTTCACAAATGGGCAAGTGCGTTCATTTTTTGCTCCCTTTTGTACGAAAAAATTGATTTATTCTTATTTGAAATCTTAATTCTGATTGTTTGTCTGATCGTCCAGAAAAATTTTGTGGCTCTTGGATGTGCTAAATACTCAATAAGGCCTAGAGAAAATTGCATTTACTTAAATGATCCTTCATTGTAAAGGTTCTGGGATTTCTACTACACAGCAAAAAAAGAGTACATATTTTTTTTTTACGGACCCTGTGTTGGAGTTGGAATCACTAACTGCAAGCTCTATTTTAGTGGAACCAATGGAAATCGTAATGGAACGTGCTACACTGCCAGTGAATGCATGCAAAGAGGTGGAAGTGCCTCCGGAAATTGTGCAGCTGGGTAAACTTCTCCTGGTTTTTTAATTACTTGTATCAACATGACATCTAACTCTCCTTTACAGATTTGGAATCTGTTGCGTGTTTTATTTGTCTTCAGGTGGATCCACCTCGCAGAACTGCACTTATCTTCGAAATGATAATTTCCCTTCTGGACTGACGGGAACCAATGGGCAAAGCTTCACTGTCAACAAATGCTCTTGTGGTAATGTAACCCGAATTAAGAGTCACTAAAATTCAGAGCCCTTTTGCAGATAATGAAATACAAATTGGTATATCATAGTTTTTCATAGAATTTCCCTTGCCATTAATGTTTTTGAGTGCATTTGAGCACGTTGCACCATAAGTAAATGTTCCAGGGTATCTGGTATTGAACTCCTTGGACTCCTCCTCTTTGGAGGACCTCCGTAGTCTCTAAAGGGTGTTTGACATATATGACAACAAAGTTGAAAAAAAACGGTCAGATAAATCCAAAATAATTTTGCAATGGCGTGCAAAGGAAACCCAATTTCTCCAAACATTTCAATTTTGAGACTATTTTGAGAGTGTTTACAAACAATGGCCAAAAGATCGACAAGTTATTCCTTTCCTTTTCAAATTGCGGATTTAGTGATGCCGCTACAAGGAATGTAATCTGTTTGTAATATGAAAAAAACCTGGTATCTAACCGATAGCGGTAATCGAACCCACGCCGTTTGCGGGAGGAATTACAAGTTGCATGAGAAACGACTGCTGCTCTAAACTGCATGGTAAAGCCGAAAACTTCCTACGAAAAACTCTTTTCATGTTTCTTTCATTTTAATACAATTCAACAATAATTATTTCCTTTGAGTGACTTAAAATATTTTTTGAAAATACTGTTTAACCAGTTCACAAAAGTGGGGGCACAAAGGTTAGTGCCTTGGAAACAGACTTCAACAAGATTCGGATTGAGTGAAAAGACAATTCTTTTCTTTTTAGACGTTTGTTACTTGAGATTAGATTTTTTGACATTCTCCATCTTGGGAATGGCTGACACTTTGGAAGGCATGGGAGGGATGTGCTTAGATTCCCTTTCGGTTTCGGTGAGTATTGATGTTTTTGGACCCATTTTTTACACAACGAAAGACTTGTTGAAGGCCTAAGAGCAAAAAATATCCACTTTATATCCTAAAACTGGTATTTAAAGATTGAGTTTTAAAATTCTAGTCCAGTTCCAACGAACCCATTCCAGAGATTTGTGGACAGAACTCGGGACAGCACAGTAAGTAGAGATTGAACCACTCTCACCTTATTGGCCAGTACATCCAATTTTTCATGAATCTATTTGCACCCAATTTAATATAGTTTATGTTGACATGGACAGAGGATGTTCAGGGAATGTCAAACTGGATTTTTCTTTTACTGGGATTGCATCAACGAGAATATTTGAGATTAAAGCTACTCAAGTTGAGTGTGGATCTCGATCAGCGTAAGTTTTTTGAAAAAGTCATCTTTATCCTTTTCCAAATACCAGCAAATTAGCGGATATTGAAACATGGAGTATTTGCCGTGGTGCCGTTAAGTCACCTATCTAAAATATCCCTAAATGTTGTTTCCTTGGGCCCTCGAAACAGAAAATTTGTCCAAATATCTTTCATTAGTATTTTTCTCCGTTGATTCTAATGGTAGCTTTTGTCAAACTGCCTACAGAAATATGTTTGTTGTTTTTTGTGCACCACTGATAACTATTTTTTTTTAAAAATGGAGGAGCAGAACACAGCTGACAAAGAAGATGCACTCAATAGACATCATATTTAAAAAGGAATCTGTTATTTCATGTTTTAATGGTTTAAAGAGATTTGAAACTACCCTCGCCAAAATTCCATTTCCAGTCCACCAGATGGCTGTCTGCAATATCACACTAGCTTGGATGGTCGGTTTACGACATTTAACTACCCCCCTATGGATGAGAATCATCTCAAGGAACAAGAGTAAGTTTGAATTTAAAAAAAAGGGTTTTTTTTGTTTCGCCCCAACCAGTATTTATTTTTACTATTATAGGTACGCCATTTGTATTCGCCAGGAATTAGGATATTGTTGTGTCGAATACACAGTGTGTCCGGATGATGACGCTTTGGGATTTACCCTTGGAGTTGTAGATACGATGGCTAAGCTTGAAAGTGACTGTGCAACTCTTGATTATGTTGGAATTGAAGGCAAGTAATTTTCTGCTAAAGACTCCTATGTAGTAAAACGTCGCATGAGACCCAAAAAAACAAAAATGCGCCCAAAAGCTCTAAAAACGGACCAATTCAAAAACTGCAAAGTCCAGCAATTGCAAAGCCTTGGAACATACACCAGAGATCGGTGATGGGGCGGCAAGTGCCGATTGTCATAAATGAATTAATTATACATATCTGAGTTTTGACCGGGCCCAAAACTACTCTCTGGAAGGGATTGCTTAGGGTTATTCTGCAATTCAATGCTTCACGATGAAGCTCATAGAGGACGCTATCTGTTGCGAACATAAACGCTTTCTTTTGCTTCGCGTATCAAATCTAACGAAAAAAAAACGCCTTTGACATCTGGAAGGAAGAGATTCAAGCAAGCACTGTCGCTTCGGTCTGCTTACTCAGCAGAGGTTAGTTTTTTAGACGCCAATATCGATCTCAAGATCGGAATTAGAGTACAAAGTGCGATCTTGAGATCGATCTTTTGCGTCAAAAAAAACTAGCCTCTAGAGTCGAATAGTCTGTAGCTTCTTTGTGCGATAGTGCGGTTAAAAAGGCCGAATAAACGGCAACGCTCCCGGTTTTTATGCCACTTGGTCGCATAGATAAAAACATTTGGTTTCCCCTCGATTTTGGAGGAACAAAGGAACGTTACAGATAAAAGTACCCCCTCGATTCGATCTCGATTTTGGGTTGAGATGGACTGTTTAGCATCCCAAAGTCTCTCACTTTCAAAGATGGGCCAAAAAAGAGGTCTATGAGCCTTAATTAAACCTGCAATTAACACTGGTTACGTAGGTTATGTAGTAAAAACGCCAAATCACAAGGAAGCCAGAGTGGCCGCGAGTACTACCGCGTTCTTGTAAGAGCGGTAAGAGTGTAAGTGCTTCCCCAGACGGTAGAGGTTCGAATCCTGTTGGGAGTCGGATTGAAGCTGTCGGGAGAAATCCTTGTTTACAGGGCATCGCATTCCTTGTAGCGGTAGTAGAAAATCCGCAACCAAAAAAAAAAATCTACACTCGCGCCCTCGACCCCGTAACCCAAAAGACCTCTCCTTCATGAGCTTTCGAATTTTCCAAAATTCGTCATTGGCGTGTTTCTGGTGTGTATGTACACATTTCAGATGTAGTGTTATAACTACACTTTTTCATCAAAGGGTATAAAGGATATACATCTTCTTAAGAGTAACTTATATTTCCAATCTTAAATGAAAAAACGTGTTGAGACATTATGCCAAAAGTGATGTTCATTCTTGCTGCAAGGATGTACAGTACCTATTGGTGTTTCGGATAACTTACAACTTTTGACTCCCCATTCATTGGTAGGCAACAATAAAAGTACTTTCTCATTTCTTAAGGGTCTTCCTCTACTTGCCATCAATCTGGAGTTCCCACTACCGTATTTTCGCGATATTGCGGCGACAAACTCAATGACTTTAGGACTGGTGATATCCATGTTCCAATTTGTGGTAAGTTTCTGTTATGTTTTTGTGATAAATTACCCGAAATGCTCTCATTTCTGCCAACTTCCTTTCCCTGCTCTCAATGAGTTTCCCATACCGCCAATTTTATAAAAGAATGGCCACAATATCCGCCCGTGGCCATACTGATGACTTTCATGACGACTTTCTGTTGCTTAATTTGTTTTACCCCACATTTCGGCTGACAAGAAAATGTGCGGTTGCAATGCCATTCAGCAATCTAAGGTTTATCAATGGATTCTTCTCTCAATTACAGATTGCTCTCCTCCTTTCCATGTGCAAATTTTTACGGATAAATTATCGGATTTGGGTGAGGGCGCAGAAAATACAAAATTAAGCAGAGGCAAGTATTTTTATTTATTCTGAATCATCGTCAATGTTTTCAGAGTTTTTAAAAATCATTTTGCATTTCAGGGGTGTGCTTAGAATATGTTCAGATCCCATGCAACTAAAAGGACCTGCCCCCCCTAGTTTAGACGGCCTAGTTTTAAAGGCAAATATGATGGGGGTGATGACGACGAACATCTCTTGACACTTTTTTTTCTTGACATATTGCATCATTAATCCGCTCAAAAGAATAAAAATAAATTCGTGATTCAAAGAATCCTTCTACCATGTTGTTGTGCTTCAAACTTCAAGCAAGCATAACTGCACCAAAGGATTGGACATGGTCGTTGCTGAATGAATTTGAAAACTTTAAGCTAACGGACAAAATCCACTTTGGTACCAAATAAGGTTATTTGAGAAAATAATGTGAGTACTTGATGTGATTACTTGACCATCCTTATTTTATCTAGAATTCCTTTTCAGAAAAAGTGCCGTGCCAAAGAGGACCTTTTATTGTAACTTATTATCACCATTAGCTAAAATTACCAAAATGACTGGATCTCAAAGTACTTGAACAAGCCTATCGGAATCTTATCGACACCTGTCTGAGCATTTGCATCAGTCTTGATTTGAAAAAGATTAAGACTATAAAAGATTTGACCAATATACCCCCAGATCGAAAAAATATTTTTCGTAAGAGATGTCGCCTTAAAAAAGTCTTGCTCAATGGTAGGTTTCAAGAGACTCCCCCACGTACTCAAGTGCTTGGCCGAGCTCAATGATCAAATCCAAGCTTCCATTAACTCTGAGGAAATAAAGCAAGAGTATGCGGTCCTACACCAACTCCAATCCAATGGGGCATGCAAATAAAAGGTTGTGCGAAACGTGTGAAATTTTTCCGCCAACGGGTAAAAAATTCACTTCGGCAGTTCGGCCAAGGTTGGCGTAACGATGGGGTTGGGCTGATCATGTCTCAATTTTAGCTTCTTTAGCAACCATTTCAATGTAAAAGTGCCAATATCGTGTTTGGGGAGTTCAATTACAGCAAACCATTTTTATGAGCTCATTTATGGCAAAATATGCTGAAAAACTAGACATGCCTTTTCAAACCGAGAGCTTCAAAGATTTTACTTTCGCGGAACAAAAAGAGAAAAAGTGTTGCCATGGAAATTTGAAGAGGCTTCAAAGTCGACTCTATCATTGGAAAATCCAACATTCGTAAGAAGAAAGGATCGAGAAAAATTACATCTCGTAAGCCCGACGTTGTTTCTTTGGTTGGTTTTTGAAGTTGCTTAAGCTCCAAGGTCTAGGTCTATGTTTTTGGGTAAATTGGCAATGTTTGTTATTTAATCCAGCAAGCCTGTTCCTTTTATTTTCATCGTTTCTTGAGAGGCGTTGAATTGAAAGTTGAAAAAACCACAGAGTTGGCAGAGAGGAGACGCTGGGGCAGACAGGCCTATCATTTTGTTGGACAATTTTCAGGCCCCAGCTGACCTTTGGCTGTGACGTTTCCCAAGCAGTTGTGCCCAAACAAGTTCGTTTCGTTTGTAGGGTTGAAGTAGGGATGGGCGAGAGGCAGGTGTCGGTGCCAAGGTGTTGACACCAACTTTTTGGGCTTTCGGTGTCGGCATCAACACCAGGTCTCTGGTGCCGACATTTTAAGGCTTAACGTTTTTTTGGAAAACGTACTGCCCGCCCAAAAACTTGATCCCAATTTTGATTGTAAATGTGAAGGACTAAACAAAATCCAATATCATTAATTTTTGTTCCATCATAAAAATAAATGCTTACCAAACTCCAAGAACAGACTTGCAAAGCAAGAAAATCACACACCCAGCTAGGTTATTGTAAAATGTAAGCTTATTTTCCCTCTCTCCATTTTATGTTGAACTAACATGAACTTAAATGTCTTTAGAATGGGTAGGTCTGTCAAAACTGGTGCTCTATATTACAGTCCAGAAGGGCATATTTTGTTTAACTTAATTATGAGGAACACGCTATCGGTGTCAATGTCAACACCACGACGTTGATGGTCAACTTCAACACAGATGTTGGTGTCGGCGTTGGTGTCAACCTTGCCGTGTTGGTGTCGGAGTCGAGTGCAAAATTATCGCTGTCACCCATCCCTAAGTTGAAGTCAGGGTCACTTGTTGTTTGTTTGGGCACAACTTAAGTTATAATCTTCGGAAATATCAAGTTTTCACATGCAACCTTCGCTCTTCAACAGCTGTAACTCGTCCAACAAAAATTTCCTAATATCCGCCCGGTGGAAAAAACAAAACTGAGGAATTTTTATATGTAATAATATATATTGTAATAATATGCAACTTTTTTTTTGTTTATCAGTTACTTCAAGCAATGAAGTAACACCAGGCCAGTTGTTACGAAATTACAAGTAACGAAAGTACAGTAATTCGGGTAATAGTGACGAAGTGAGGTCCGTACCAATGGACAACAAAGCAGCGCTTCCAGATACCTCCAAATCGAAAATTTCATAGTGACAAATTCTACTTATCAGAAAACCACCTTCCTGTCATTTGAATCCTGTTCTAACATCAAAACGGAAACAAAAATATCTTTGAATATTGCCCACAGGATAGTTCTTTGATTTCTAGATGATCTCAATGCGCGAACAAACACTCTTTAGAGAAAATCTTTTGACCTGTGACATCGGACATGCCTTAAATCATTAATGTTTTGGTTTCCAAATTTGTTGGCTGAAGTGCCAGAGTACACCACTAACGCACTTTGTTTTTATTAAGCCAAATCTGACCCTCCCTTAGATAAATTTGGCACAAGGAAGCCAGTGTGGCCGCGCGTACTAATGCGTTCTTATAAGAGCCGAGTGTAAATGCTTCCCCATCCTGATTTTTGCATTTTGACATGACATTTGAAGAATTAACTGCCCCATAATGTGTCAGTTAAGGGGCCGGTGTAAATGCCATTTGAGCTTCAAATTCATTAGTACAATTTGCGCTTTCAATTGATCGTGATTCGTGTGCGTTAGCAATAATTTATGTACTTTTGAGACATTTCCAATGTGGTCAGTTTCTGTTGTGAGCCTGGACCCCAAATATGTTCAAACTAAAAACCACCCGGTTCAGACGCGCTCGACTTTAGCCCAATAATCCAAATGCTTCAGTCAATACGGTTTCTATTTGCAAAAATATTACACTTAAAACATAGATCATTTATCAAGCACACAATAGATCAGACTTACGAACATATTGGTGGTCCAGGCTTACAACCAGGGTGGGCATTTGATTTTTGGACATTTTGTCCACCCCTGTCCAAAAGGTGTCCAAAAGTGTCCAAAAATAAGGCTGTCCAAAAATAGGAGTGTCCAAAAGTGTCCAAAAATAGTAATTCGAAAAATAATGGTTAAAAACATTCTTAGAAAAACAAAGTCAATTCAGCATAAGAAACTTACACTTAATACATTAGATGAGCCAATAACTTGAAGGCCAAACTGGACATTTGAACTTTCCACTCTTTTCATGTGACCACCGAGCATCGTCCAAAATGTGAGAAAGAATGATCGACTGAAGGAATGAACGAACAAACGAATGTGAGACGGGGACTACTAATAACACGCTCACACCACACTTCATGTTAAACGTAGTATGCGAGTATATTTTAAAGCTAATTGTGTCTTGATTTGTGACAAGAGAAGGTTACTTAGTATTTTGAATTATATTCCAAAGTTTATCATTGTTGCAAGTGTTTCCCATCCAAGAGGTAAGAAGTCTTTTGACCTGACTGTCCAAAAAATGTTAACTATAATAAAGCACACTCAAACTGATATCAGATTGCAATGTGGGTATTATAATGCTTTTGCCAAAGAATTAAAGCAGTGTTGTTTTACTTTTAAAAAAGACAAGACTCTTGTTTACAGATGAGGAAATAAAATGTAAATCTTGAAACATTTTGAAGAGTTACACACATTTTACCATATTGTATAAACAAAACATTTATTTTTTAAACAATTTATTAACAAGTTATCATGGCAAAGTTTATTTCTCCAAGTAATGTTCCCATTAATAGAACTATTTTTGTTTAAGTACACAACCATGCATTCTTTAGAATTCAATTACTTATGTAGTGTAACTGGTTTTTCGTCTGATTTGTACAACTTTCTTTTACGTTTGTTGGACTTTTGGACACTTTTGGACATCTTTTGGGGATTTTTGGACACTTTTGGACATTTTTGGACACTTTTGGACACTAGGGTGTCCAAAATGCTCTCGATGTCGAAAAATGCCCACCCTGCTTACAACGGAAACTGACCAAGCTTGAATTAAGTGAAAATACATCAGATTCAGTTAACGCAAACTAGGGTAAAATCGGGTTATGAAACATATTTGAACTGAACCACGTGCTAATTAAATTAAGAATGACATTTACAGATCTGACCTAATTTTGATTATTTTTCTTATTGTGGACTTACATGAGCGCCATTTTAATAAACTTGAAGCAAACTTACATAAATAAAATTGTGTGACTTTGCAGGCAGACCATTTGGGAGTTTTTTTTAAGAGTATGTACTCTTAAAATCTTAAAAAAAACTCCTTTGAACTCTTAATCAAAATATCTTTGAAATGATATTTGTCTCTTGTGTAGCCAAAAATCTACTTGCTCACCTCAGTCCTCCCTTTATCTTTGGCTCATTCTTCAAAACAAAAAGAGTGTTTTTATTGTAGTCCCACATAATTGTTCCTAAACGGTGCCGGCCACTTCAAAATTTCATACTTTTGCCTTGAACATTTGAGTTTTCATAAACCTAGGGTGGTTTTTCCGCCTTTTTTTTTTAGTTAAACTCAAATAACTCAGCACCTGAGTTCATGTGTTTTCAAAGTTGACTAATTAGCTTTACAAAAAATATTTCATTTAATAGGTTTTTAGGGAAATAGCTTCATCTAGCTAAGCCTGAATTTAAACTATTCATTACACAACAGTTTTTCTTCTAGGTTTCCTGGGTGTAAAACATATCTCGGTGTCTTATGAACTTCTATTTATTCGGTATTAATAAGGCTCAAAAGAACTAAATAAAGGCTAGCGGGCATGCTCCAAAGTTATTGATGATAACGGATTGTTGACGGCGAAAAGACACCTAACAACTTGCTTGTGAATACACCAAACGGAACCCTTGGTCAACCTTGGCTTTTGACTCTAAAGCGTGTTCGAAATTATCGGATCGAAAAGTGATGTGGAAGGGACGTTGCTTTGCTGAAACATCGAAAAATATGTAAATTCCCAAGAATTTCCCCCAAACTTGAAATTCAATGTGAAACTTACTGCATACGGTCTTGTCTAATTTTCCCTTGTCTATTGTGGTCAGTTTGGCACCACAAAATTGGGATCCAAGAGCTGGGTTTTCTTTATCAGTTTGTTTCAAGGCTCCAGGAATAGCTAAACAATCATAACCGTTGATGCCAACTCCTGCACTTCCATATCCACAACATTCGGTTTTCTGCAAGTTACCAATGAAGAAGTTTAACCAAAGGTTACAAAAACCGGATCTAGACGGGGGCAAAACGGGCAAAATATCCTGATTTCAGAGCTATCCTTAACTTTCAACTTGTTGCCAAAATGGCAGCTCCCATCTTAAAATTATTTTCCGTCCACCTTAGTACAGTTGGTATTCAAGGGAAAGAAGGTTTTCAAATATTTATTCATAAATATGTTTTCTGTGACATTTTCTCGTTTCCTGTCTGTAAATAAATTAAAAGAAAAAAGATCATCAATGAAACTGCAACAGTGACTTCTAATTTGTAAACTGACCTCAGTTTTTTGGCATTTAAAAACGACTTCTTTGACTTAGAAACCTCGTGGTGCTTTTTGCATCCTGCATGTGCTCTAACGGACTTTTAGAGTAGGATTTAATTAAATACTGCGCGATTTCATTACCAAAACCTTGAGTCTTGGAGGAGTGATATGGCGGATTTCCTGTCTTTGATTCTCGTGCCTTTGCTCTCCAAATAAACCATGGGTCGGGGCGAGGCCTGGGACAAGATGCGTCCCACAGGCAAACAAAATACCCAAGACAAAAACCTTTTCTATTAATATGACGGTCTGGACTAGAGATGCTTGTCTAGACCGGGGCCAACTCCAGTTAATAGCTGAGTTTATATACCCTGTGACAACTTGAGTTGTGACAGAAATTTTTCGCTACCACACGCCATTGACTTCAATTGCAAACTCGAAAGTAAATAAGTTAGGACAAGAAATCCTGTGGCAAAAGTTATGAAAGAGTTTTGCGACAGGGTTTACAAGCTTAGCTTTCTTTGAACGATTTCTTGTGGCAACTTACGTACTTTCGTGTTTGCAAATGAAACCAACGGTGTGTGGTAACGTAAAATTTCTGTAACAACTCAAGTTGTCACAGGGTTTCAAGGGGTTAGGAGGGAGCATGTTGGTCAAATCCTAAAGATTTTTTTTTCCATTCGGACCCAGATGAGCTCAACTGTGTGCAATTGTTCTCTGAATTGTGGTAATAGATTGAGCTGAAATTTTCGCAAAACCTGTTAAGGTAATTGGGTCACACATTAGTGTATTCATTTTTTGTTCACGGTTTGCCCGCAATTCAAGTTCAAAGTGCATGTGATCGAAGTTTTTGAATCATGCTTCTAACAGAGCACTAAAGTCCCAATTCTGAAAGAGGGAGGGACTACTGAAATCAGGGAGAAACAAATTTCATTTGACCAAGAGCATTTTGGCTTTAACTTAAACATTTAACAATAAAGATGATCTCGAGGAATGTAGTTGTTGCATTGTGAATCTATTTTTTTGAAACTTTTCTTCCACGTAGTTTGTTAATTGAGTGTATGTTAGGGCGTTTCTCCGAGTCATCAGTAGTCCAGATAGAAAGGAGGAAGCCATCTAGAGAGCAGTCAACATAAGAGAGGAAGGAAATCACTCGTAAAAACAAAAGATTTTGAAAATGACAATTCTAAAAGTCCGTTAGATGCATGTGCAGGTCCTTTCTTGCTTCCAGATTGCTACTCTTCTTTTTAAATTCATCTCTATTCATTTTTGTCAGACATTTATCATTATATATTTTGTATTTATGATCCCCCTAAAAAAGCCAATGTTGCTTGTGGGAACTGAGCTCAAAATAAAAAATCACGTTGATTTCACAAGTTGAAGAAGTCACTTTTAAGTTCCAACACTTTTTGAGACCAGATTTGTACTTGAAAAATGAAAACTCAATTTACTGCAAACATAATATTGAGTCAGAAGACTAAAGCCTATTTCTAAATTGAAGAATTGTGATCCCAGACCATGAGTTAGATCAAGCATGAAATACTTTGGGTCCTAACTTTCAGGTTTTCCCTTTGTCATATTGTTTCAGAAGAACCTAATTCCAATTTCTGACCTACCTTTAACCCCTTGGAGATCCAGGCAACTCCAAACACTAAAGTTCTCTCATACACTGTTTTCCAATATGCTGCCACTGCATTTGTTCGCAAGTGAGGATAATCACTCTTCCAGAAGCCATTGCTATCATCATAGCTAGGGACAGGAACTTAAGACGAATAAACTTATTTGTCTTTTTTCGTCTTTATTCGTCTTTTTTACCCTTATTCGTCGCGACAAATTTATTCGTCTAATTTGGATTTTATTCGTCTTTTTTCGTCTAATCCGGCAATTTCACTCAACTTTTTTCGTCTAATTGGTCAAAAATTGGAACTTTTCTTAGATTTGAAGCTTTTTTCTCAAATTTGGAATCAAATAGACATTTTTAAAAAAGTTCAACGCCAAAACTTGGGAAACAAAATATGATCCACACTTACATTTTAACTTGTAGAGTTTCTTGACACAAAGAAAGAAAATTGGATTGAAAAGCCTATCTGACTATTCGAAGAATTAATGTCAGCAAATCTGCTTCTAAAAATTGCTCTATTGAAAACGTTGAAATAAGGGCGGTTTTGAGCTCTTGTTTTTTTTAAATTTTTAAGTCCCACTGACCATTTCTTGCTTATTCGTCACTTTTCCGTTTGTTAACTTTGTAGATTTTGCCGTTTTGCACAAGGGTGCAACTATTTCCCTTCAATTAGGCCGCACATTTTGTCTACTTTATGGGCAGCAGTTTTAATCCTCTTTACAGGCAATTCATTAGTCTTTTTTGCCGTGTAAGTCAGTTTATTTCGTCTTTTTTTGTCGTATTTGTCAGGTTTTTTCGTCTTTTTTGTCGTATTTGTCAGGTTTTTCGTCTTTTTTTGTCGTATATGTCAGGTTATTTCGTCTTTTTTTGTCGTATTTGTCAGGTTATTTCGTCTGTTTTTGTCGAATTTGTCAGGTTTTTTCGTCTTTTTTTGTCGTATTTGTCAGGTTTTTTCGTCTTTTTTGTCGAATTTGTCAGGTTTTTTCGTCTTTTTTTGTCGTATTTGTCAGGTTTTTTCGTCTTAACTTTCCCTCTCTATTTATCAGCATTAAACTGATAACTGATCATATAAATCAGTATTAAAACTCCTGCTTTTTCGCCTTTTCAAAACATTTTAATAATCTTTGAAAGCTTCATTTAAGTGGTAACCCTACTCATTGTACAACAGACACTGAAAATCATCAAGCCTAGTTTCAACTAATTGGATAGCAAGCTCCTTCTATTCCATGGAATCCCCAAATCTTGGAAGAACGTTTTTTGACTACAGATTTATTTGGAGCAACAGAACCATTTGGTTTCTATATAAATGTACATAGAGTTATGCAGTCTTTTTGGACAAGGTGCCTCTGGGTAGGTCTCGAAAAAAGCCACTATCTGTTCTTTTTTGGGAAAAATTGTAAGATAATTAAGAGGCAAAACCGTTAATGTAATGTTTCCTTGCAACTGTTTTCTTTTAAACATGAGCGTCCTTTTATTGTAAAACGTGTCTTCGTTTAAAAATGGTTTGTAGAGATAGATCGGGCTGAGATTTTACGGGTCTGGGTCAGAGTTTATTTGATGACTTTTTGGATCGGATCGGTTCCAAGCTGAAATTTAAATGCAGACCCGGCACAGATCCGAATAGGTATGAATCCAGATTGAATCGAACCTGGCCAAAGGATCTAAGGGAAAAACACTTGGGGAAAAATGAGGCATTGGAACTTTCAAGTTACTTTTATAAAAGTTTTATGATTCGACTCCTCCAACGTCGGTTCCTAACATAACCTAACCTTGTCTTTTTGTCAAATTCGGTAAACTTGACTAAAATGGAGAGCCTTGACACTGTAGATACCATTCAATGTGCTTGTTTAATTTTAATTATCCTATGGGCCATGTTCAAAGCAATATTGAGGTCGCGTATGGAAACCGTTTGGCAAAAGTTCAGGGGGTCGCCCAATGCACTTTTTTGCGGTTTCAAATAGGCTCAAAAACAGGGTTGTGAAAAATGTTTTCAAGACAAATTTAGTAGCCAAAGCCTTGAAATTTTATGTGCTGATTATTTTTTAAAATTGGTCTTGTAAATCAAAAATTAAATAGTCGCTTGCATTCTTTTTGGTATACCCCTCGTGCATAGTCATAATCAGTTAGGGGTCCTGCATGCACTTACAGCTGTGAATCCGGTCGTCTTTGTCGACATGCCAGACACACGAAAATCAGTCTCCATGGCGAGAAAATAACATGTTTGACAATTTCCGCTCTCTTGTCTGAAAAAGAATCATTCAAATTTCATTGAGTAATTCATTCAAATTACTATTATTTTCGAAAAGAGTAAATAATTACATTTAGCATTACAAAAAATGAAAAGAAGTTTTGCATTTTCCATTCTAGGGCCAACTTGGCTAAGGATGGGTCAGAACTAGGGTCGGGTACATCATAATTTAAGTTTGATACGTGGGGGATAAGTTCTTGTTCCGGTTGATTGTCAAAACGAAGAATGCAAATTTAGCTCGACAATTTCAATTAAGCTTTTTGGTGGGTTATTCTGTACTCTGACGCATCCCTAACTATTTTGGCCCCAAAATGCCCAACTCAGTTCTTTCGATTACACTCTTCCATTGACTAAAGGTTGAGGGGATTCAAGTGCAACCTGCTTAATAAAGTGAAGTAGAAAAACAAACTATTTTACGTAAAAAAATGATGACAATTTTTTAAATTCTCACCTGATACAGATTTTCTGCTCTTGATTTGCCAAATGTGCGCCTCCATCAAAGTTGAATGTCTTCAATAACCCTGAATTGCTTCCAAAATGATACTGGGTGCATCCTTCAGGAGCCAAATTATCATAGTCGCAAGCATATTGTGTAATCTAAAGGAGTAAAATCTGCCATTCATTTCTTCATTTATTTTGCATTTCTTTTTTATGGGATTTCAAGACTATGAACATGGAAGCCCTATTGGATTAGTAATTGTTAATTGGTCTGATATATTTTTGTAAAAAGGAAACTCCAGTTTTTCAAAAACTGTCTCCGCTAAAAGTTGTAAAAAAATAGAAAAATTTAGCGTTCTGACAAAATGCAAAATTGTTAAAAATATAATAAAATCAAGAGAAAATTATACTTTAAAAGGGTTGATGATTTTGATAAGACTCCAATTTTCATAAAAAAACTTGACAGTTTTAAGTTGTAATCGCCAATCATATTTCAAATAGAATCATCAAAGGGAAATACGTAGCGTTTAAAAGTGCTTCCAACAAGAAACACGTAGGACAAGATTTGCTTTCAAGTGAACCATTTATAACTTTGAATATTGCTCAAACCTTTTTAATGGTGGGATGGTAAGTAAGCTCTAATAATGCGGACAGAATTGTTTTTCTCTCCCAGAAATTTAGAAATGTAATACAATTTGTCTTGGATTTTATATGATTCAAGTGTTTAAAAGGAGATACAAGGTTTTATTTTGTCTTTTTTATTGATTTGAGAGCAGTCTTTTTGAATTTTTTGGCAAGCACATGTCGCATTCTTCTCGGTATGTCTATCTTTTCTGAAATTTTAGCACCTAAGTGATATTAAATCTACCTTGATGGACCATTGTCGGTTAACAGATGCTGCTGCACCCAATTGGAAGGCTAATTCATTGCAATCATCATTAGCATCCACATACACTGAAATTAAAGAAAATAAATGTTAAGGATCTCAAATCCTGGGAGCTGAAAGAGTTTAAGGAAAAGCTCCGTTTCATGTTTGCATGATAGAATGAGTTCAAACATGTGATGTTCATCCATGGTGAGCTTGTTAATCTCAGCCTCGTCTACAAAACGACGTAATGGGGTGTTCGTACTGAATACAGCTGTTGAAGTTGAATAAAGTCAAACGTAGATGTCGCCTCACTTGACAGGTCGAGAGGAGTATTTTGCAAAGGAATTCTTACTAGATTTGAGATCTCAAATTGTAATTATCCTCTGAAAATGATATCAATATGAAAAAAAGATCTTGTTGTATCATTAATTATGGTCAAAAAATTGACAAATTTGCACATAAAATATAGATGACAATGCGCTTTTACAGAATAAGCCTAACTTATTTCCATCGTAATTGCGTGAATAGAGAAATTTTATTGCGAACCGGTAAGGAGCATCTATAATCTAGAGTTCTAGGAAGAGAAATGTCACTCCCAAATCAAGGGCCTTTGTTATGATTCCATTCACCTGAAAACTCACTCTCATGGCATGGCGGCAAATTCAAAATACCCAGGAGATTGAGGCATATACAGTTGAAGATCAGGGTTACCAAAATCATAAGAAACAAAAATTTTTCCAGAAATTAAATGGAGGTATTCACTCACAAAGTGGATCAGCTACAAAGTTTTTATGTTCAAGAGATAAACAGATACAAGAAAAAGCACCAATGATTACCTAATGTCATCATTTACATTTCACAATTTCTACATAACTTTCCTTGTTTTAAGATTTGGTCAACCTAACTGAGGGTCCATTCTCTTGATGCACATAAAATAACACGCAATTACTAAAAGTGGCTGAACTCAACCTTGGCATTCCCCCTTTTTTGGAGACTTTCTATTTCAATTTCAAGTAATCTAATTCAAGATCTGATCTGTTTTGAGTGTTTGGAGGAGTATCAGGTTTCAAGTAGTTGCCAAATGACTTATCTTTTCAAGCCACATCATCTGCAAATTTGATTAAAAAATCAACCAATTTCTGCCTGGGCTGTCAGGCCACTCTTCTTGTTAGAACACATTACGGCAATCCTGCCCAACTTCAGGCTAGTGAGGGGGATCAAAACTGAAGGCAAGCGGCTGGCTGGGAGTGTCATTTCTCTCCCTAGAACTCTAAAATGATCTAAAATCAACACAACTGGATTAATTTTTTCCATAACTTGGAAGAGCTGAGCCGAAAAGTCACACCATATGTTGTAAGTGGTTGAGAAATTGAAGCACGAGCTTCAAAGTCATCGTGCTCAGGTCACCTGAACTAAGAAAGATCTGATCGAAAATTTCAAGCCGTATGACAGAAACAACGATTTCCGTGGAGCAACCTTTCCCAACCCGCCAACAATTCCAGTCATTGATTTGTCGATTTCGGAATTTAAAACCTTTGCGGAGTCCGACCGGACGATTTTGGCCCCACTCATGGAAGAAAGAATCCAGAAATATATCCTTTATGGACTTGTTTTCGTATTCCTTTATTCACTGTTTTGCTCGATCATAAGGTATAAGTTCAAGGAAAACGAATGGCAAGGTCAATTGTAGCCGTTTTCTGATCTTGGGAAGGAACTTTTCTATTTTTCTCTGGCCGTGTCGATGGTGCAATGAAAAAGGCTAAGCTACTCCTTTAAGACAAAGGTTAGCATTTTGGGCAAAAATCTCAATTCAGAGTGCGAATGTAAGGCTACGGTCTGCCTACAACCGATCGAGTGTCCTAAATCTCAGATCTCAGGTGTTTCCACATGATTTTGTTAAATTCGCTGACTTTATTTCCAAACTCGCGCAACTTTATATCTACACTTGAAACTCGCTTTTTAAGAAAAATGTCTCACTGTATTGATAAAAATGTTAAAAAATTATGAAGTAGTATTATTTACTTTCATTTTTGGAAGAAAAAAATCCTTGAAAAACTGATGAAATAGTATCTAAAACGGCTTTCAAGATAGTAAGACTTCCCTAGCAAAATTCTCTTCTCGCCCAGTCAAATGTGGCGCCGTCTATGAATGACTTTGTACAACTTTAGCAGCGGTCTGCTTTACGAACACGCCATTGATGATAAAAAACCTCGCGTTTCCAGGCCAGGAGTCGATCAATCGGATGCGGTCAGCAATGGAATGATGTGCCTGAATACGTCCAGTCAGAGTCGGCTTGGCCGGCTTGGCCACACTTCCAGTGAGGGAGACTCCAAGTCCCACGAGGGACCCTTGCGGCGCAACTCTGAAGTTGAAACCGCGGGGTGGGCATACTGAAGATTTTGTTGGAAAAGTTACAGCTGTCGAATTGCAAAGGTTGGATGTGAAAACTTGATTTCTTCCATAGCGCATTGTGCCCAGACAAACAAATACAGTATGCACAGTGGACTGTACTACAATTCTATATAGACAGAAATGTCACTCCAGTTAAGTCAGTGGAGATTTTTTTTGAGCTCGATTCAGCAGTCCAGCAACAAGGGTGCCAGGTAACTTGATTCTTTGTGCAATGGTCTTGCTCGAGCATAGCTGTTGAGAGAGCAATTCCGCCACTGGCTCCCTGAAATTCCAAAATCAAGTTTTTAAACACTAGTACAACACTAACTAGTTGTGCTCAGTGTCCAATCCCATTGCACACACACAGTGCAAGCTTTATTTGTTTAATTTATTGACCGCCTTCTCCTTTTTAAAGATTTATCATCCTCCAAGTCCAACAAGGTCAAGCCCTTAATATTATTGCCCAACAACCTACTTGATTGCCCTGAAAATCACGTTTTTGCCTTAAAAATCACGTTATTGCCCTACAAATCACGTTATTGCTCAACAAATCACTTTATTGCCCTGAAAATCACTTGATTGCCCTGAAAATCACTTAATTGCCTTGAAAACCACTTTTTTTGCCCTGAAAATCACTTTATTGTTATGAAAATCAATTTATTGCCCCGAAAATCAATTTGTTGCCCTGAAAATCAATTTATTGCCCTGAAAATCAATTTATTGCTCTGGAAATCAGTTACTTTGATAAAAGTATATCTCATACGCAGAGTAATTTGTACGTCTGAGCCCCCATCTCATCACTGAGGAATGATCTTGTGCAGTAGTTAGTAATATTGGTCTTTTATACTAAGGCACTGAGAAGCCACCACACCAACTGATGAACTGACTTGTTGAGGTAGGCAAAGCTCCTAAACACGTATTGAGCAAGCAAAACCTACATTCAGATATTACGAATGTCCATGGTTGAACCAATTTTCAGGGTTGAAAAATTCAAACAGAAATCTCAAAAGGATAAGTTGGTCAGCAAAATACCATACGCACCCATAAATGAATATGGACGGCAGTCGGAGTCATTAGCATGCTACAAAGACGCCGACACGACAGCTGACTCAGGCCAGCCAAGCCATCCCTCTACTTGCACTCACTGTCTTGACTATCAGGGTTGTGGGAGGAGTCGTCGAGATACAAACGTATGTACGACCGAGTTGAACTGATGGATACAAGTTCGAGATGAGCGAACAACTGCAGAAAGGAGCTGCCACTCCAGAGTGATTTGAAGGCATGAACTTAATTTCACGTGGTTGTGGCTCTGTTTTTTATCAAGATTAGGGAGGCATTGGGTGTCTTGCAATTCTAGTCTGATTGCAATTTATTGGCTCAGTTATGCTGACTCCGTAAGTCAAAATTTTACCTCTTGGTTTCTTGAGTCTGAAACATACCTCATAGTTTGGGAATTTTCATACATTCCATTCCAGACTTGATATTCTTATAACCTCCAACAAGGGTGATTGAACATGCTCAAAATGGCATGGCCTATACACGTCTACAACACACATTTTGACCCAATGGCACGGCTTTAAGTCCACTATTTCTGGCAAACCTGAAATCAGTTGTTGAGTCGGCATTGTGTGGCATGCTTGTGACTCCGACTAACGTCCATGAAGGGAGTATTGGTGAATATGGTTCCAGGATAGCTCGGTACATGGGATAACTCAACACAGGAAAACTGGGTACAACAGAAAACTTGGTACAGCAGAAAACTGGGTACATCGGAAAACTCGGTACTGGAAGATTCAGTACAGGAAAACTGGGTACATCGGAAAACTCGGTACTGGAAGATTCAGTACAGGAAAACTGGGTACATCGGAAAACTCGGTACTGGAAGATTCAGTACAGGAAAACTGGGTTCAGCGGAAAACTGGGTACAGCGGAAAACTGGGTACAACGGAAAACTGGGTACAGCGGAAAACTGGGTACAACGGAAAACTGGGTACAGCGGAAAACTGGGTACAGCAGAAAAACTGGGTACATCGGAAACTGGGTACATCGGAAAACTGGGTACATCAGAAAAACAATTTTCCGCTTCAATGAGGACTTCATTGTTCGAACTAGTCTCGATTCCCTTGGATTTGGAGGTGCTCTCAAAAGGCAAGCAAAACCTCTACGATCACTACAACTGATCTCAAGGCCTGGGTTAGGACAGAGCCCATGAATGCTCTTGAAGACATAGTACAATATCAGATACCTTTCATACCTTCTCTGAGTACTGTACAACCCTAACTTCTGGAGCCTCTCCCACTACGAGAGCTCTCTCATTTCTGTGATGTTCCTAATAAAACATCTTTGGACCTGCTCGACCTTTTGCAAACCTGCTGAACTCATTGGAGCCCAAATGGGTGAGGCATATTCAAGATGCAGCTGAACATCTTGAATATGCCTCACCCATTTGGGCTCCAAATCCAAATCCAAATTTAGTCTACCAGTCCAGTGAAATTCAGTGGTTCTGTGAGCAGACTATGGAATACAACAACCCATTACACGCGAAAACTCTTTAAACTGGGAGACCTTTACCACTTGGATACATACACTAAAGGCCACTATCACCTGACAAATCGGAACAGCAAAAGTTTCTGGACCCCTCAGTACCTGATTTTGGACCAAGGCAACCAAAAGCACGAACCAGGTGTAAGCTGTGAACAGTATTTCCTGTCTTGACTTAACCAGGATGATCGCACATACATGTGTTGCAACTTAACCTTGCTCAATCGCAGGTTAAAATAAAATACAATGAAAAAGTTCTGCTAGAGCAAAGAACGCAAACTCAAAGTTTTCCCAATCTGTTGGGGCTTTTTATCTCTTTGTGATGATACCGTTGGCCAATCAGCCAATGCAAAGTCAATCTTCCCTCATCTTTTGTTTCCTTACTATGCTCGCCCGTGTTGGTTCCACAAATAGTAGGCGGAGCTGAGCCTCCAGGGTTGGTTACGGAGAATCGATCAGTCACGCATCGAGTAGCTAGGGTGACATCTTTTGCTCCATTTGAGGTAACGATGCCATTGGTAGCTTTTCCAACAATATCCGACGCTGTTACAGGTCCACCAATTATAAAGCTGTTGAAGTCAAGGCGGAGCTAAAATTGAAAATCTTTAATCTTTAAATCATGATATTGAATATTTTTTGAGCTCATTGGAGATTTTACTTGGCACACATTGCCGTCACACTTGCAGATTCTCAAGCGACAAGCTCCCGCTGAAATACTTGACGATTCAAAATATGTACAATTCTCATTGGAAGTTTGTCCACAGGTAGCAAAAACTAAAACAGGCGAAAACTTTACATTGGACGATGAGTTTTCAACAGTAATAAAATGCCAACTTACAAGTGCAGCAAACACCATATCCAGCAGCGCACGTTCCAGCCGAAACGCCATTTTTCTCCTTGCATTCCTCCCTAAGAAATTAGCAAAAATTTCTCTTTTCCCGTTACATTTTTTATGAATTCTGTCGTTTGACAATATCTAGTATGTTTGAAAAATGTTAGAAAGAAATATTTTTCAGCCTACGTTACATTAATGTCATCTCGAGCTATGTCTTATCATCCCTTGTGCTAGTGTCAAAGGAATTTAATTATAACTAAAAAATTGAAGATTCCCAAAATTTCAAATTATTTTTCAATAGAACAATATGTTTTTGAAACGACTTTCAGACGTGGACAATAAATTGAATAATGATTTGCTTTCAAAATATAAACTAGCCTCTTCTCAGTCTTTCAAATCACTTTTAAAGTTTCAGTCAAATTGTCCAAACACATCTTGCCAATTTTTGGATCCACAGTCCAATAGGAACAACATTTCGTTCCTTGTATTATGTAACACATGGTCAAGGGAAATATACACACATAAAAACTTAAAATGAATTTTATCTTTTAAATGGACGAGTCGAAAAAAAACATTAGCAATGATTAAGCATTACATCAAACTAGTAATGGACCAAAAGGCTCCTAACCGAAACTGAAATTTTCCCCGAAAGAGGACTTAACCGAAACCAAAACCGAAAGCAATTCACTTAAGAATTATATGGTTACAAAATTTACTTAAAACAATGAAATTGCTCATGTGTTAGATGTTGGGTAATCGCAAATTTAATATGTCCGAAAACTTAAGTTTCAGAAGATTTTGGATAAAAAAAATCTTTGATTTTGTTGGCAAACTGACATCCATGACATAAATGCATGTCTGCTTTTGATTTTGAAAAGCATAATTGAAACTAAAATCGAATAATCGGTCGTAATTTCGACCAAAAACACTTTCGGTCCATCAGTGCATGATCAAACACACAAGTTCAAACTTTTGTTTGTCCATTTGGGGAAATACTCACTCTGTATAACATGTGCCATTTCTATTCCCTGTTGCCGCACAAGGAGAATTGGGAAATCTAAAAAAAGATTTGAACTATTATAATTAAAGGAATGAGGCGTTCTTTGAACATCAGACCACAACTGTCCTAACCTCAATTTTTGTTAACATTTTTTTTAACATTTTATCGATAATTCATCGACCTAAAAAACTAATGCACAACCTATATCAGCTTCCGGTGGAGCTTAACCTATTAGCATATAACTAGGGCCCGAAAAAATATTTGCAAAAAATGACAAAATATCCAATAAATATTTTCTTCAAAAGCTCTAAACATTTGAAAAAAATGCCGGATATTAAAGAAATGTTTTTTGACAACGCCATTGTATGGTATTTTCGTCTGTGTGCACCGATTTTCCAATTTCATTTTAGTGAATTTTTTTGGTGCATTTGACCGTGTTTGGAGGCACACTTGACATGTAATTGATTTAACAACATATTTTTTTGTCTCAACAGATGGCGCAGTTTTTTCTTGTTTGACAGAAGTTTTGATTGTGAATGTCTATCTTAGTACAAAAGCCATTTTGTAGAGATTTTTGTATTATGGGTTCGTTTTGGGTAAGCACATGGTCATTCATTTATTTTTCCAAATTTTGCCTGCAATATTTTAAAAAAAAGAATATTATTGACCAAACACCAGGCAAGCAAAGTTAATTTAGAACTTCAAGCGAGAATTGCACCCATCATTAAGATGCGTCCGATACCGTCAAGAAACAAAACAATCTTAAATCGGTTCTAGGATAACTCAGTACATGGGATAACTCAACACAGGAAAACTGGGTACCACGGAAAACTCAGTACATTGGAAAACTGGGTACATGGACAACTGAATATGTCTTAAAGCTAGATAAACATACTTAATCTGCCAATATTGCTTTCATGTACCCAGTTTTCAGTTCTACCCAGTTTTCAGTTGTACCCAGTTTTCCGTTGTACCCAGTTTTCCGTTGTACCCAGTTTTCCGTTGTACCCAGTTTTCCGCTGAACCCAGTTTTCCTGTACTGAATCGTCCAATACCGAGTTTTCCGCTGTACCCAGTTTTCCGTTGTACAGGGTTTTCCGTTTACCCAGGTTTCTTGTGTTCAGTTATCCCATGTACCGAGTTATCCTGGAACCCAATCTTAAATCACTCCCCACGAAGTATCTTTTCTAATTTGTAAACAAATTAACACACCAAAAGTTCGTGATAGGGGTAAGCTTAATTAAACATAAATATACATGGAATTGTTTTTTAACGTTGAAATTTGACAAAAATCTTGAATTTCAAGTTGATTGCAAAAAAGGAAATATGAAGTTGATAGTCATTTTTTATAATCTGGCAAAAGTTTTTTTTGAAACTAACGCTTAAAGTGTTGTTTGCACTTTAGATACTCATTTATTGTGGTTTGATAAAATTTGCTTTGAGTTTTTAAACTTTTAATACTTCGGTCATTGTTTGTCAAGCCAAAGTTTTTGTTATTGTTCTTTTTACTAACAAATTAAAAACCCTTATTTCTACCATACACATACGAGCAAAAATTTGTAAAGTATGTAAAAACATAAGTTCTAGCAAAAGCCATTCGATTTTTGTCAATTTTGTATTTCTGGGAAGACTTCAATCTCCAACATATGAAATATGAATATGAATCTTACTTATGAATCAACATATGAATCTTAGTTGATTGGAAGTGACCACATGAGTCAGTACTAAGCGCCAACTTTACATACTTAGAAACGCAAATGTATAATTGAGTCTTAAAGTACCCCATTATTTTCTTTTTTCTAAGAAGCAAGAAATGTGAGCAGTAAGATTTACAGTAACTGCATGATAATTGCTAGTGTATTTTAGGGGAAATCGAATAAAATTGTTTTGAAAATCCAGTTTTCAGTCACCCCAGATTACTTAGTTTGAATGTTGGGATATTTTTGAAACTAATTGTAGTGTTTATTAAAATACATTTTTTTGTCCTGAAAATGGTCCAGTGCCCAATTGAAATTCTCCAGATCCGAAATGTGGAGGAATTCAGCTTTTGGAATACAGAAAGACTTTCTCTTGAGATGGCCTTAAGTCTCAAAATGTCGGACAAAGCACCTTGAGACTTTTTAAATATGATCAGAGCCCTCGGCCAAAACTCAACTTTCAAATTGACTCAAAATCGTCCAGGAAACATCACTTTCTCTGACAACACCAAAACAGTCAGCTGTTAAGTTTGATAGAAATCATATGATTCTTTTATTTTAACTTCCGTTAGAATGTTTTAGTTTACAACGAACCACAACTTTCTCCTGACTTTTTAACCGACCAAATGAAATTTTGACTTACCGAATAATGGTGAACAAACCCACTAGAATATTAAAAATCAAAATAATCCATGCAAAGCCCAAATAAAAAGGGCCACTTCACTTCAACTCACATGCTTTACCACTCTTGGACGACGAAGCATCAGAACCTTCAACAAAATGATAACTTTCAGCCGCGAAGGCCAATGCCAGTATAAATAAACTTCGTTTCATGTTAAGAACCTAAAATGGAAAAAATATGTAGCTTTTTGTAATTGGATAAGACTGATAAATAGCACAGAAAATGTTCCAAACCCTAGAGGCTCTCCACTCTTCAAATTTATTTTTCAAGTCCCAAGAAACAAGTTCTGGATATTCTAATGTGGACGCTTTGAAGGAGCAAAAGTGATTGGTGATAAATGGAAGCGAAGAGGCGAATGTGGAGAGGTGTCTTCGGCAGACAAATCAAGAAGCCGAGCCTGAGTCAACGAAACAGCAGAATGCGTGCCCAAGAAACTTCTACAAAAGCGTGGATTGTCAGGGACCAATCGTTTCACACATAAATGCAACCAATTAACAGCTTTGCGTTGTGATTGTGGTCTCAAATACTATTGCGTAATTACAGTAGCATCTCACACCAATTGTAGAAAAATAACAATTCAAAACCAAAACATGTAACACGGGACCGAGATACGCTCGGGTTCATTGGATCGATCGTAGGTCCCTTCACTTCAAGAGCTTGCGTCGCCAGACCCATCTTACGTAGATTTCCAGCATGGTTGCCAGAGCGAGATTTATAATGCTACTTTTTGGGCAAAATCTTAAGTCCTTTTCCTTGACAATAATCTTCTTTTGAGTGGCATCATTTAGCTTAAATGGCACCCATTTTTGAGAAATGATCCTTTTCGAAAACATTATAGCCCTCAAAGAAGCAGAGTTGACATGAGGCCAAAAGTGGCATCAAAGATTATGTCCTAGCAACCATGCTGGAAATCAACGCAAGATGGGTCTGACAACGCAAGGTTTCCACTAATATTTTTCTCGGTTCATTGCCTCGAATAGCGTAAAGTGCAACCCAGAATGAGACATAGTTTTTACATCACACGTACCCCGTATACTATTTGTACATTGTATTTATTTTTTAATACCGCTACAGGGAATGGGATTCCTTGTAAATGAGAAAAATCCAATGAGAAAACTAATTTCGCAATAAACACTATTTGAAAATCAATTATGTTTCCGCCAATAAAATTGAAACTTTTAAACTACAATTTTTATCAAATTTTCACCCTCATGGAATTTGTAAATGAATGAATTTTACAAAAAACCTCGTTCAGTCATTTCTGTTTTGTATGAAAATTGATGGCCCTAAAAGTAGCTACATTACCCTCTCTCTGTTTGATGTGATGATGATGATGATGATGATGATGA
>JAAGOF010000252.1:80236-95478 GCA_010645155.1 Tigriopus japonicus
ATGATTTATTCAGGGACTTATTTAAAATACAAAAGTCGTGGCTTAAGTAAAAAGTGCAAAATAAAATTTAAAAAAGCGGCATCGCAAAATTTGTCCCAAAGGTTTTTGCCGTTTTCAAAATAAAGCAAAATATCATGTAGCTTGACATTGCATCTAATTGATTAAAAAAGTCATGTTAATATGACGCGTTAGTTAGTGTGGAAATCATCATTTTTTAGTAAATTTTGTCAGTTTGTGTGCCTCGGATAAGATTGCTGGTTTGCCGTGGAACAGAAATCCAAGACGTTTCAAGAAGTAAGGTCAGCTAACGATCACGCTCGTCAACCATCAGCTGACTTCTACGTTGTGAAACGTCTGGAATTTCTACTCCACAACAAAACAGCAAATTTATCAGAGTCGTAGAAGAATGAAATTTACGGTAAAAAAAGTTAAATCCGTTTTTGTGGTAGTTTAATAAAAGTACTCTGCAATGATGCTCTTGAGATCTTTGGTTAAGAGACGGTTACCAAGTCAGTTATTTTATGTGTTGTAGTGCCCTTGAGAGTAATCAAATATTAGCGAATTACCATTGAGAGAAGTTGACACCTGAGTGACAGAGCCTATTTTTTAAGGCCTGCCAGGCCTTAAAACTTGATATGAAGGGGAAAGGCGGCATTTATCAATTTAAAGGAAGAATAAGGGATAGAAACACAAAAACTCATTGGACTGGAAACTTTGGTCTGTACATGTTTGTTCAAGTACGATTATTTTGCAAAATATGTGGTCAAGTATTGCCAACAGATCAAATTATCCTAAGAAAAATGAAATTATTCCTTGGCTTTGAAAGTTTGCAATCAATGTTTTATGTTGAGTAGTAAATAGCAATCTATGGAAACAGGATCTCTCCAAGTTCATAAAAAATCATAAATTCAAACAAAATAAACCCAACAGCATGAATGTTGATTTCATTTTGGACAAATCGTCACCTAAAATGTGTCAAGACAACTCCTTAAAGCTTCCCTTCATATTTTTAAGCTGTTTTATAGGATGAAATGTTTGGACAAGAAATTTTTTTTTGGAGATGTGCACAAAAAGGTTTTTTTTAAACGCTTTCATATGATAATCATATGAAGTAATTGACACATGAAGCAAAACGTGCAGAGACAGCAACAGAATTTAAAAACAGACTAAGATACTGTTGATTTTAACCCTCGGACTAATTGTTTATTCTCATATTGCACTTTTTGTGACAAGAGAATAAATTACTACTATTGCAAAATCGCAAAAGCGTTCTCCAAAGCCAACAGGGTTATAAACATGGCAGTCACAAACGATTGCAGATTCTACCAAATGCAACTCAATTTTAACATTTGAACTCTGTTGGCTGAAATACGGTGATAATTTTTCACCCTAGTCTGAATTGCAAACCCATATTCGCACTTTTGAAATGTTTGCAAGTATGACAAACATCTCTCACCTGAAACGTTTGTACAGGGTCCGTGGCTGGTTTGTTTGGATTGGGTCATGAAACGATTTTTCGGCTTCGAGACCGGTTTTGATAGATTCATTTTTAACCTAAAGTGTCTGAATTGTTTCTGAAGTTATGATGAAAACAGTTTCTTAAACAAATTCTTTAATTCCCTTGGTTAGCCACATCCTAGGGTTCCGTTTTTACCTTTTGTTGGTAAAGGTTCCTGGTACATTTACGAATGCTTTGGATAGATAGATTCCTTGGTATCGAATCGGGATTGCAGCGAGTCGATCTGAGACCCGATGTGATCCAGAGTTATTTCGGACCTTTGCCTGCACTCTCAAAATACATTTTGACTCGTAGGTTCAAATATGAAGCCACAAAAAGTTGCACATTGAGATCAGATGCACATTGCCATAAGTAAAACAATTGTTTGCTTTGCTTTTCACCGCCCAGCCAAGGGCCTCGAATCGATAGTCTTCAACTTGAAGTGCTAATCAAAATATACCTTCGTTCAATCAGGCCTACCAAAGTGTAGAAAACAACTCGGAGGGACATCTTTTCTTGCATTACAAAAAGTTTTAAATGTGCATTGTTTATCTCCAACAAAATGCTCCTCACCCGACCCCGAGTCATATATGCGAGGCTTAGTATGAAATGAGTCCGCTATTTAGTTAACTAATCATCAGGCCGTAAGCATTGTGTAGAAAATAAATTGTTAATAGTAGTTCAGATCGTTGCTCATTATTTGCACTAAACTTAAACGCTTGCTTAATTCCACAAAGTATGACGCGGTACAAAAAAGTCCTTTCAAGTTTGAATGGATTCCCAAACACAAATTAGTAGTTTGTCTGCTTCGGACCCAGAAAACCACAAGAAACAACTTTAATATATCACCTTTTTAGAGTCAGTTCTGCACCCTGACATGAAAGTTTTGTCGCAATTTTGACCAAAATATCTGAGTTTTATGTGAATAGATTTGAACGATTTAACATCCAATCTGCCCCCAACTAGTCTCTCTATCCTAGGAAATAATATTTGAAATGCTATCAACCTAATTGGAATGTGTGGAGGGCTGACTGCAGTTTTAAGGTATCTTTTCGTTGCCTAACATGTTGATGAACGGTCAAGATTCTATGAGCTTTTGAATCATGGCGGACAGCAATATTTCACTTCCCTTTGTAACTTTCTTGTATTCAAAGATGTCTATGTTCGTGGAAACGATTTATATTTCCTGTTAAGATACCTTGATTGTAGTTGGGTCAATAACAAGCAAAATTCACAAGCACGGTTATTGAATAAAAGCTCTTAAGCAAGCCTTGTTCTACAGCTAAAATAGGACTTATCAGTGACTCAAAAAGTAATTTATTGATGTGTTCATTTGATTCCATGAAATTATATCAAGCTTTAAAAATATTTCCCATCAAGAGAAATAAAGCATATTTTACTGCTACTATCTAGGAATGTATGATTTTGTATCTTACTTCTTACTTAAACAACTGAGTTTGCTAAATACTTTGCTTGTCCCCAGACTGTGTTTTTTTTTCAAAAAAATGGTTAGTTCTTCCAAATCAGGCAGCATGATAACAAATTCAAGAGAAAATTTAGAGCAAGTACACCAAAATCAAATCAATTTGATGGTCTTCAAGTATACTCTCAGCGCAGCTGTTGCTTTTTAAAGACAGGTGATCAGCTGAGATGATAGTTCAATGATATGAACTGATCAATGATCCCCTCAATGATAGTTTATCTAACTTTATTTTGGTATTAGCTCATTCATTACATATTCATTAAGTCTAAACATGCGATGTCTGACCTTTCGACTTTTTGGTTTTATTTCTGATAAAGTTACCCAATGAATTTACTCTTCATTCGACACAAAAACTTTTCATATTTTAAAGCTTGTCAACTGCTTTCGTTTTTTCTCTTGATTTCATTTAGCTGTGTTATTTGATATTTTGTTCCTTTACAATATTGGGTCAATGTTTGTTTTTGCCTACTAATTGGTTTTGCTGAGAAGATTTGTTATTGGTGTCAAAAAATTAATATTTTCCCAGAAAAAATACGAGTAGTTTTTGAGAGAATAGTGAGTTCAAAAGATATAAATTAATTACCTGAAAAAGTGAAAATAATCTTTACAATTATATCAATCCAATTTCAATGTTCAATTATAAGGTACAATCAAAATATTACAATCAAAGGTATTTTTAAAGTTTGCAAAACATGCCGTGCTTCTTTGTAGTGATGGAACGAAAAGGCTCATAACCGAAACCGAAAGTTTCAGCCAAAAGAGGGCTTAACCGAAACTGAAACCGAAAGCCGCTGACTACGAAATTGTATAAATTATAAATGCAGAATCCACCTCAAAAATTTAAATTGCTCATGTGTTCGATGGAAACTCAAATTTCAGAGGTTTTTGGACAATTTTTTTTCGATTTTGTTGTCAAACTCCATCCTTTATGGTGCATGTATGTTTTCGGTCCATCTCTGCTTCTTTGGTCGAGTCGTTTGTCGAATTCAGCAATGTTTCACAGAAGTTAGAGAAATATTGGTTCACTGTTTTCATTTTTATAAGGATTTCTGGCCGCCAAAAACAAGGTTTTAGCAAAAATCACGGAAAATGCATAAAGTGCTAACACGGGAAAAAGTGCAAGTATAGCTAAAAACGGCAAAAACTATAAAAAGTGCATTTGCATGAACAGTGCACCCCTAGTTGTTACCATTTTCAATGGACAGTTTTTAACATTTGTCTAAACATTGCATTTTTTTTTTTAAATTGAAGCAGGCAAGGGTCAATTGTGGGTGGTTGATTTGGCGCCGCAGATGCGGGTATCCACCAAACATCAAGGTTGGTGAAACCTGGGATCGAACCCGACGGGTGCTCGGTCGCACCAGAACCACTGCGCTTCAACCAACACCCATGTTAGATATATTTGAATCCTACAACTTTGAGATTAGAACGCAAAGAAAACAAAGAGCGTTTAATTTCACTCTGTGAAGCGGATACGGAAAACATATTTTTGTCAACTTGCATTTGAAGTTCCAAAACTCGACCAGTTGCTCGTTTTTTTGCACTTTCGGGGTCGTCAGCCACCATAAATTTCGCCATTGGTACACACCCAACTTGTTATCTAACCTAAATAAACCTAAGCTGTGAAATACATTTGTCATCCAAATGGCATTGTCATGGCCTCGCTATATGAACGGGTCATAGATTACAACAGTAAACATGGTGCCTTTGTGGCATATGATCACACAAGAAATGAAACGCACGCCGTGGTGTCGGGCTTCAAGCACTGTTGAAAAAATCATCTATGGTTTGTTACAAAGCAAGAGTTAGCTCGGCTATCCTCCAAAGTCATAAAATGCCATTACTTGAGCGGTTGTTTTCTCAAGTAACCCTGATGTAAAAATGTAGGACATCTCCCGAATCCAATGCCATAATTTTCACTTAAAACTGTTCTAGTTTAGTATTAGGGGGTTTCAAGGTTCAATGTGAACATAAAAAAGTATGACATGGATTATATGAATAATAGGAAATGTTCAGTTTTATACCACCGTATATCGATTATCATGTAAGGTATGTCAAGGTAAACAACAGAAAGAAAGACTTATCCTTTTCATTCAAATAAAAAGAAAAATAAATCATACCCTCTGAAAAAAATCAATACTCACATTTAAAATTTCTCAGCCAATATAATTTTGAAACAAAGTGCACCAAAATAAATTAAATTCATCCCCATAAATTTGAATTCTATTATAGGTCCATTGAAAACAATTAAAATATCAGACAATGTAAGTGTAATTGTAATCAATTAGATATTTTGAGGTGTTGTTTAATGTATAAGAAACAAGTAATTTGCCCAACTCTGACTGGAATTGATAATCTTTGCCTGTCAGAAATGCTTTAAATCATTTTCTTGAATGTTTGTCCGTCTAATTTGGATTCAAATTGAGAGTAAGCAGTTTCAAAATTCAACAAATCCATATTGGCACTTTTTTACTTAATCATTAAGCCTTGAAGAGCGCAATTGCCTGAGCCTAAAAGTGTCTAACACTTTTTGACAGAAATCAGACCTCCAAGAACAATCCTTTGTGCGGATTTGAGTTTAGGTTCTATGTTATTGAGCTTAAAAATGAAAGAACATGCTCAGTGAACATAAATTAAGGGCAAGGATTTTACCAAGACATCCTGAGTTGGTCTTACCACAAGATGAAGCGGATGCACGGCGTTCAAGTTCAAGACCAGTTTTCAGGTGAAGAGACAGTGCCGCACATGAAAGTGAATTCTGTGAATTAGGTCACGGGCCAAAAATTGATATAATGACGCTTCAAACATGTTTAAAACACATTTTCTAAATTTTTCTTTTCACGTATTACTAAGGTGGTCTCATGGTTGTCTGCACCCAAAATATTAACGAGCTCTATTGAGCCCTTGTCCTAATTTGGATGAACTAAAGAGAGAGGAGACGTGGTGTCGTGGTTAGCGCAGTTTCCTGTAGTGAGAGAGGTCGGTAGTGAGTTCGATTCTCCTCCCCGACCTCTCTCAGGGAAACTTTTAGACGCTAATCCACACCCACAGACGGAAAACCAATCTGATACCGGACACGAGATTGCCTATCGGAAATGATTTGGAAG
The DNA here is from genome assembly GCA_010645155.1 of Tigriopus japonicus. Lineage (NCBI taxonomy): Eukaryota > Metazoa > Arthropoda > Copepoda > Harpacticoida > Harpacticidae > Tigriopus > Tigriopus japonicus. The sequence goes on from JAAGOF010000252.1 coordinate 86,325, forward strand.
ATGTGATGGCTGACTTCGCTGGCCGGGCGAGGCTCAAACCTCCGACCCCAGCACCCACAATAGTAAAAAAAGATTGTGTCCTTCGAGAACGGTGTTCAAAATACCCAATCAAAATTTAATGGCAAAATAGATTTCACCAACATTTGGAACCAAGTGTGTCTAACTGACAATTGTCATAGAGAAAATTTTCAAAATTTTTCAAAACTGGTCTCAAATGTCTTTGGAACTCAAAAATGACATCTCCAGCGCAATTAAACGCCGTGGATGGCCACTACCTCCCTAAACTGAAGCTCGGCACGGCGTTTAATTGAGCTGGAGAAATCATTTTTAAGTTCCAAAGACATTTGAGACCAGTTTTGGGGTGAAAAGACAATCCTGCATATGAAGTCGAGGTCGGTTAATTGGGTGGCGGGCCAAAAATTGATACAATGTTATTTGAAACTTGCTTAAAAAATAATTTTCTCAATTTTTCTTATCACCTATTCCTAAGATGGTTTCATTTTTGCCTGAACCGGAAATATCGACTTAATCTATTGAGCCCTTCTTCAAATTTGGGGGAACAAAAGTCCGATTGTGTCCTTCGAGAATTGTGTTCGAGAATAGCCATTGAAAATTAGAGTACACAAATATATTGAATCATTACCGAACCAAGTGTGTCAAAAGAAAATTTTCATAAATTTGTTTTTTAGCAAGTTTTAAGTGACATTATTTCCAATTTTGGCCCGTGACCTAATTAATTGAACTCGGTTACATATGTGGCATTGTCTCCTCACCTCAAAACTGGTCTCAAATGTCTTTGGAACTTAAAAATGACTTACCTAGCTCAATTAAACGCCGTGTCGGTGTACAGGGTTAGGCAGAATTAGTAAAACATGAATATTGTGAAATAACTTTCATGTTTTAATGTTTTCAACCTATTATTTGAAAATGTGGGTCATGCCCAGGGTCTTAATTATGATCTTAAATCATTATCAATCAATAACTATTCAGCTTTCCAAATGACGATTGACCTGACAGCGGTGTGTTAGATTATGATAAAGTCATTAAAGGGATAAAAATGCCCATTTTCTTTGAATTAGCCAATACAAAGTTTTGTTAAAGGTGATATAAGAATGCAAGATATGAAGAAACATGAAAATAAATCTCAGTGGATTTTAATCATTGGTGGCTCTACACCGGGTTGCTACCGGTCTAAATTGTCGTTGCAAAATCTCCAATCTACTTCAGTTGGAATTTGCCTCTTTACCTGAAACAACCATTGCAATGGGATCCAAGTTGATTGTGACCTTTCTGGGACTTGTTCTCTTCCTAGGAACTTATTGTTTAAGTCAGGAATCAAAAGCTGCTAAAAGAAATACAACTTTGGCACGTCAAGGAAAACGTAAGTTTCGTTTTACTGCACGATGCATGACATATTTGTTTCAAGACTGTTTAATCAAAACTGAGGTTCCACACATACGTATTAAACAGGAAGCAAGGTTCAGTGCTAAATCATTCCGGAACGTACTCGATTTCCCTTTGCCTTTATAGTTTTTTCGTTGTTCAATATCGTGTCTTTTAACAACGGACCTTGTGCCAGTTCAAGTTCTATTGGAAGGTAAGCAAACAAATTTGAATGCTTTCAAAAACAGTTTGATAAAAATAATTAAGAGTCTTGGATATTCCATAACCGTAGAAATTGGTTCGATAAGGAAAAACAAGTACATTGGTGATATCCAACTTGCTCGTCTTATTACAACATATTGATGAAAAGAGGCACGTTCGTAACTTGATCAATAGGTTATTTTTCAAAAATGGAAGCAAAAGTTCTGGCGTTCTTTTCTCGTTTGTAACATCCAATAACTCTTAGATGCTTATCCACATTCGCAAAGAGAGAGCTATTCTTAAATTGCACTTGCCATTGACTATTTACTTTAAAAATCAAAAGGAATGCAACCAATTTGCCCCTCCTTAACCTGCCAACGAACAATTGTGCTTAAGATACTGAATTATTCTTGCTTAAAACTTCCTTTTGAAATTTGAACGCAACCATTTTAAAGATCAAGTCATGCAGGGTTATTTATACTCATAAGTAGAGGTCGGAAAAAATTTCGAAAAAAATTCAAAAAAAAAAGTTTTTAAGTTGGAAACATGGACAAAGAAAGTTTTTTTTTTCAGCTTAAAACGGGCAAAAAAAGTTTTTTCCATATACAAATAAACAAAAGAAGTTTTTTTTTCTCGACTCGAGGTGGCCAAATCAATTGTGAGACTATCTTAGTGCGGAGACCAGAAAATGTTATACACCATAAAGAAGAAGGGGAGGGGGCACGAGCAAAATATTAGTAGAGAGAAAAACATTAGCAAAGAAAAAGATCAAGATTATTGTAAATTGGTAAAAAAAAGATTCTCGATCAAATATGGCACATGACACATGGATCAAGAAAAATTGAATCGAAGTAAAAATCATATAAAAAAAGTTTATTTTTCACAAAAAATTACCAAAAACGGTTTTCTCTTCTCAATTTGTCATTTGATAGGGCAAAATCTATTTTGTTTATTGTTTTTTAGCCGGGATTCTCTTTTCTCGATTATTAGATTAAAAGATTTCACTTAGAGAAGTTTTACACCTAGAAAAAAATGACGACCTTTTTTAGGTCGGAGTAAAATTTGAAAATTTTTTTTTGGGTCTGAAAAATGTGAAAAGAAGTTTTTTCTACATAAAATTTCTTCAAAATGTAAGAATAAGTTTAAGTTTAAAATAAGCTATAAAACCCAAAAAAAGTTTTTTTCGGACGAAAATGTCCAAAAAAGTTTTTTTTCTAAATTTTAAGTAATTTTTTTAAATCCTCGCTCTACTCATAAGTCATTAGAAATGTTTTGTAAGTGTGTGACGATAATCATGATTGTGGAATGCAACGATCTCAAACTCTCTTTTAGTGGTACCACTGGAAATCGAAACGGAACGTGCTTTACTGCCTCTGAATGCATCCTAAAAGGCGGAATTGCCTCCGGAAATTGTGCGGCAGGGTAAAATTATCCTATTCAGAATAAGAACATATTTTTAACTGCAAGCCAAGACTGGTTCAAGCCTTCAGTTTTAATCCAATCTTTCGAAGTGTTGTATGGATTCAAAATGGTCACTTAAACACATTCAGAAGAAGAAATAGTCATTACGTGACTGAAATTTAAAGCCTGAAAGGTAACAAATTTCAACATTTTGGCTATATATCTTTTAATGTCTATTTTATTTAGATTTGAAAACATTCGTGAACAAAATTTTAACAAGTAGCAAACAAGAGTACATAATTTGGTTATAACAATGAACTGTATTTCTGTGCCCATTGATCTCGGAACCACAATCAATTAAAGTTGATGTTCCCTCAATGGGTGCGTTATGACCTTTAGAAACCAAAAAAACTACCTACAGAGGATCATGACGTTTATTACTATGACCTTAAATTTTTACTTCAGTAGTCTATATCATTTTCGAAACGTGCCTTCATAAGGCCTCTCCAAAGGTTATGGCCTCAGTACAAAAACAATGTCGCAAAAAAAAGAACGTTGCACGTCAATTACGTACATGACCAACTCTTTCAAGTCACAGTAACTGAAGTGTTAATGGGTTTTAGTGATGCAACTATCCTTTACAGGTTTGGGGTTTGTTGCGTGTTTTATTTGTCTTCTGGGGGATCCACCTCTCAGAATTGTTCTTATCTTCGAAATGACAATTTCCCCTCTGGATTGACTGGAACCAATGGGCAAAGCTACACCATCAACAAATGTTCTTGCGGTAAGATGAATTGTTTTTTGAGGGTGATGGCCCAAATGAAACGCTATAAAAAGAGTTAACACAATTTATACGACAATAAAAACATTAGGAATAGACTATAAATGTCATTGACATCCAATAAAACATTTGTCCGAAAGAGTATTTAACCAATCTAAAATTGAAAGTAACGAGCCAAGAATCATTCAAAGTGTAGTGTGATGAAAAAGTTTGAGCCCTAGAACACAGGAATAATTCTTCGATCATAACAAAATTTTAATAAAATTTCTTTTTACTTTAGACTTTTAATATGTGTATTTTACAGCTGAAAGGATGAAGGGGTTCAAAACTTTTTTGTCACACTGCAGAGAATTCATGTGACAGGCAAAAACTTGAATATACTTTAGAGGCATCAGGCTATTAGCAATATAATCTAGACCTCAAATAAATCACTCACAACCTTGAGATTTTCAAATTGTTTCTTTTTAGATGTCTGTTATTTGAGATTGGACTTTTTGACATTCACAATCCAAGGGATGGCTGATTCTGAGGAAATTATGGGGGGCATGTGTGTGGATTCTTTAAGAGTAACAGTAAGTTTCAAAACTAATATTTTTAAAACCATTCTGCCTTGCCAAAGTTTGTGACACTTTAAAAGTTGCTTTAACATTTTTTACTGACTCTAAAAATGAAGCGATACTCCTTATGGAAGATAAATACAAATCCTTCTTTTTTAAATTTTATGCTAGTCAAGCTCCGGCGAGCCAATCCCAGAAATTTGTGGGCAGAATTCAGGACAGCACAGTAAGTATATAAAAGACAAGGTTGATGCACCAGTTTTCGTTTTTTGCTTGGAAATGTGATGATGATTTTATTTGTAATTTGAAATAGTCTTTGTTGATATGGACCGAGGATGCTCAGGGAACGCCAAACTGGATTTCTCTTTTACTGGAATAGCGTCAACAAGGATTTTTGAAATCAAAGCCACTCAACTCGAGTGTGGATCGCGATCAGCGTAAGTTCTGAAAAATTGGTGCATTTTTAAAGGTACCAGATAGTTTCAAAGAAGATGGTGAAGCAAACCGTATTGGAGTATTGTGTTGCAACATAAGGTGGGTTTTAAGACTCCTCTAAACGTTGCTCATAATTAATTACGGAAGACGAACACAATATACCCCATTATGCTTTCCCGGGCTCTTAACCTTTCAGCTAATAGCAAGGACGAAGATATTTTATGTTCAAATCATAAACATTTAGCACTAAAGTACGGGCCAAAAAATTCAAAATGTCCAAAAGATCATCCTCACTCTTCATTCAAGTGACTCGATTCGATCCCGTTTTTAGTCACAATTGTTTTCAGGTCAAAATTAAATTGTTAATCTAGCAATTTTAAAAGCATAATCACCATAAAAGCAAGTTTCAAGAAAAAACATCCTTAAGACCTACAGTATTGTGAGGAAAACTGTTCTTATCGTGATTCTTCCTAGGATAAATTTTTGAAAGATAAAATGTGCATTTTACGGAAATAAATTTTCGCAACTTCCGTAATCACTGATTTTGTTATTTCCAAGTTTCCCCTTTTTAGACCCCCCGACGGCTGTCTGCAATATCACACCGGCTTGGATGGTCGATTTCAAACATTTAACTACCCCCCTATGGATGAAAGCCATCTTGAGGATCAAAAGTAAGTCTGATTGTTTGGCTGATTTTGTAATGATCTAGTGAATATTCTAATCTAGCGGTCGGTAACAGCTTCGGGCCAAGGCCCACCAAATGCGTTCATCTTTTTAAAAGGCTATACAAGGCAAGCAGTCGTAGCGTAGGGGTTGAGCATTCGCCATATCCGCAATATACCCGCAATATCCTTGGTTCGAATCCCGGGCTTGCCGAGTTCTAGTGGCCTGTGGTATTAAGTTACATGAAATGGTCACGGCCTTTGACGGCTTAAATGGACGAACCTGGGGTCATTCTCGAGGGTGAGCTAAAAATTAATGCTTGTCAAGTGGAGCGGCAATATTCCCATAATGTGGACAGCATCTATCCAGCAGACTCTAGCAAAAACAAACATGAAAACAAACTAACGGCTAAGTAACCCTTAGACAACTTACATTATATACTTCTTTAATCCTAAAGGTCTTTTCAACATACAGTTGACTCCACTGTTATTGCCCCCTTCTTGGTGGTGCTCTTGAGGACATTGGATATCTTTGAAATGACTTTACACCCTTTGTCACTCTTATAAGCTTCCGCTAGCATAATACCGGTGGTCAAGGCTACCCTCAGCCTTGACCATGTTGTTTTGGAAGATGATGAAATTTTGGCCACTTTCTTGGGAATTTTTGTTAGGTTCTGGAGCAAATTTTATTTTCATTTCCATCCATTTTATACAATACTTTATGTATGGCCATTTTCTTGAGTGATTCTTTCAAGGGGGTGAATAATTTTGTCCACAAAAAAATTCAACTTTGTTGTATAAAATCGAAATTATGAAAAACAAATTTGTGTTTGAATCACTATTCCATCTTGGTTTATGCTTATGCAGCTGTAAACCATACAGTGCTTGGCTCTCCCAATGTTCCCTCCTCCTTGGATATATAAGGCAAATCATTGATTTTTTTGAAGTTTTACTCCTTTGTGGCAATTGTATACTTTCCATACAATGAGCATCGCAATCAAAGGAAGCAACAGTAGCATTCGTAAACTTTGCAAGGACATCTGGTTCCATACCTCCCGTGTACTTGGAATGGCCCCAGACTTGAAATCCCAGGGCCATGCAGAAATCAAAAACAGTCAAACAAACCCGGAATAGTTGAAAAACCTTCAAAAATACCCGGAATAGTTGAAAAACCTTCAAAAATACCCGGAATAGTTGAAAAACCTTCAAAAATATCCGTAATAGTTAAAAAATAATGAAATAGACCCAAAGCAGTCAAAAAAAGTCAAAAAGGTTAAATAACTTTTTCCCCAGCCCTAGCAATAATTAAATTTTCCCACCATCAAAGAACTATGGTTGACTCTTCGGCCCACTATTTTGGACTTACCCCATAGCTCCTGGGCCCACATGTGGGGCACATCTCAGTGATTGCCAACCCCTAGTTTAAATGGATCAACTCTTTGCAATTTCAGCTACGGTATTTGTATTCGCCAAGAATTAGGATATTGTTGTGTGGAATATACCGTGTGCCCAGATGATGACGCGATGGGCTTTACCCTTGGAAGAAAAGATGAGAGCAAGGCTTATGTTGACAGTAATTGTGCAACCCTTGATTTTGTTGGTATTGAAGGTAAGTGCTTGAAGAATAGTGCCGCTTTGTTAATTTAGCTGGAGAAGTCAATTTAAGTTCCAAAGACATTCGAAACCAGCTCTGAGGGATAAAGGCTATATACCAAGTATATTTAAGTATAGGCTATAGTTTCCCGCCAAAATTACCCGCTAAATTTGTCATTGGTCAACTTCACATTTTACGATGGCAATTAATTAAAATCTTTAGAAAGGGGAAAAAAGAGGCCTTAAAGTTTCTTTTTGTCAAAAAGTAATTATGTATGCTTTATTGCGATGTATGAACATCAGGTTCGTTACAAAAGTCAAGATGGTGGTGATAAGGGTGTAGGTGTTTTTTACAAGTTCGGCATACGCATGCTGCTGAGGCAGTCAAATGGTACGCGGTTTGATTATCACAGAAGGTTTGATGGTCAGAGTCAAAAATACTTCGGCATACTTGGGTTCGATATCCCGAATTTAAATAATTCAAATTTTAATCCGAATAAAAAGTTCAAATCAGAAACTTTGTGATCTTTTTTTCCATGATTATTTTACGTGGGCTAAATAGCTATGTGTAGAGTAAAGTATGTTTTAAGTTGGCACTGTTGCCATTATTTACTCAGACTTTAATATCCATTGCCTTTCAAAGGATCTGAATGTGCTATCTGACTTATAACATAAACTGTTTTGACGTCTAGCTTATAAAAACACCCCCCTATGTGAAGCGCAACCTCCCGTTTTTTTAAGCTAGAGTTTAGACGGCATTATTTCTTTCAGATGTCTGTAGTCTTCTCAAGTTCTCCACGCATCTAGTCTCATTTCTCACACATTTCGTTGATTTTTTTGCCCTAATGTTCAACATTTTTTTGCTCTTTTTGCTCAAAATTTCAACATTTTTTGCCCCTTTTGCCCTATATTTCAAAAAATTTTGCCCTTTTTCCTGACATTTTAATGACATTTTTTGGACGTATTTCCAACATTTTTTCCCGGGCTCTACTGATTAGTGTAATGCTAAACACTTACGTCACAGAAAATGCTTCAGCTTTAATTTTTAAGAACCTTTTAAATGAGATTACATTTTGTATTATTATTCCGTGACCTAATCAACAATACTTGAAAACATAGGAAGCTTGCTTTTGCGACCCAAAACCGGCTTTAAATGTCTTTGAAACTTGTTGAAAGAGAGAAAGTATTATTATCCTTTAATATTAAAAAATGTCCACCAGCGATGAAGAAAATGGGTTTATTAAAAAATTAGCCAGTCTCAAAATATTTCAAAAAAATTAAGGTTGATGAACAACTTCTCATCGGATACCTACTGTATATTTGGCTTGGATCCATTATACTGCATCCGCATCCTCCCGTGAATACTTTTTTGTTTGACCATCCAAAACGGGATCAAAAAGGCACCAAGGACGATGAAAGCAAGGGGCTGAACCAGAAGAAAAAAGTTCTTGGAGCCACAGATATTGATAGATACGACATACTGGGCCAGTCCAGCCTATCATTTTGTAGGTCGCTTTTGAAGTTGAACAAGAACCACTGTAGTAGAGGACGAATTTCAGAGCAGTGACTATGGCGTCATCAACACACCTTGAGGTGGATGATCACTTATCCATCATTAATTCTAGGTTGAGAGAAGTTCAACATTCATTTACGAGGGATAGAGAAGTCAGTCAGGGATGCCACTTAAACGTGTTGTTCCAATCTATTCATTTCTCTCCATTAGCAAAGCTCATTGGATTAGATTTTGTAAAAAGATTGAAAATTTTGAAGCTATTGAAAGATTTCCCAGAATCAATAACATTCTCTAACAATGTTTCTTCTCCTCATGTCAACCCAGGTTTAGTTTGAGAATTATCTATGTGGTGTCAGTGTTTGTTCTTTTGACAGGGTGACCACTGGAACGAAAGGTTCAATGAGAAGGGCAAACAATTTGGTCACCTTAAGAAACGTGCGACCATTGTTCATTGAGCTTCAAAGAAGATGCCACTCAAAAACCTTGTGGATTGATTTACCAATCATTCTTGTCATTTTGTGATTTGCAAGTGTCCCATTCTAGTGTTTTAGTGGACAGAGAGATCCACTTGTGCTGATTGAGAAAGAGAATTTGGATGGGTTGTGTGTGCCCTTTCAAAGAAAAAGAG
>JAAGOF010000252.1:96661-198139 GCA_010645155.1 Tigriopus japonicus
ATCTACAAGCTTGGACTTCATAATCTTCTCAAAAACCTTTGCAACGCTGGAGGTCAAAGAAATGGGCCTATAATTACTAGGGAGTGACTTATCTCCGCCCTTAAAAATTGGAACGACATGAGCTACTTGAAGGATTTCTCCCGACAGCTTCAATCCGACCCCCAACAGGATTCGAACCTACGCCGTCTGGGGAAGCACTTCATCCTTCTTTCGTTCTTCCAATCAAAGACCATTGCTTTTCCATTGACAAGAACTACTTTAAGTCTACGTATTGTGTCACTTATTTGTTTGTTCAGCATGCTTTTGAGCCTTTCATCTCTGTCAGATTATTCAATGGATAGATGGATGGACAATAAATGGAATGTAGTATTCCTGAAAAGGTTCAGGGAATTTGGTACTCTCTTGTCGCTACTGCAAACTTTGGTGAGGTGATTAAACATGAAAAAGAATGGGAAAAAGCAATGATAATGATTCTGGCAATGATTTTGGCAAGGAAGCCGGAGTGGCCACGCGTACTAGCGCGTTTTTAAAGGGCCGAGTGTAAGTGCTTCCCCAGACGGCGTAGGATCGAATCCTGTTGGGGATCGAATCGAAGCTGTAGGGAGAAATCCTTCAATTTACAGGGAATCGCATTCCTTGTAGCGGTAGTAAAAAATCCGCAAAAAAAAAAAAAAAAAAGATATCATCGCCAGTTAGACAAGAACAAGCACGTGAAATTGAAGTGGCAACCGTCAGATACAGAGACAGACTACTTTTGGCTGAAGGCTCACAACTTAGAGAAAGATCAACTATGAGAAGACCAGTCAACACAAGACATCAATGGTTAACCAACCACAAGAGAGCACCCTCATGCCTGGATTGGACTACATCCACAAAGATGATAAAATTTCTGAATGATATGAAGATCATCGGGATTATCTTGCAACCTCAAGATGAGATATGAGTCTAAATGTAAATTGTCTGATTGTAAAAATAATCAAAATTCATTGAATCAGAGGCAGTCATCATGTATGTCCTAAATTGCTAGTGTCAGACACAAGCTGTAGGTCCTTCGACCTTGAAATGAATCCTTCATAGAGCCATCCTTGAGTTGACCTGGGCTGCTCTGTTTCAATCAACCATCAACAAGCTCTCCTAACTCAAGCCTTGTCACTGGGAGTATACCTGTTTCTGGTCATAGTCAAATTGGAATCACTCTCAGGGTTGGTTCAATCCAGTCTTTGAAAAAGGGTTGACCATGAAAATCATTTGCAATTTGCCTAGCCCTGCCTCAATCTGCATGACAAATCGAGGGCAACAAAATCAAAAAACAACAGTTTCAGATGAGATAAACCTTATCTTATCATTTGGATAGAAATCAGAACAAGGTGTTGCTTGACCTACCCTGCCCAGTACATCAGTATTTATCGGAAAATTTGGGCTGATTAAGCAACCATTTTTCAGCTATTGTCCGGCAAAAAACTAAGTATCTCGCATCTATTCATACCTATGCTTGGAGCTAACCCAATAAGATTAATTTTCTTTTGTCCAAGTTGTTGGTTGTACTTTCCATTTATTGAAAAATCAACACCGTCTATTATGTGGTTTTCATTACCAAGTAATGATAATAGTTATGATTCTCGGCAGGATCTTCATCTACATGTAACCAAGCTGGAGTTCCCTCGACGGTCTTTTCAAGATATTGTGGCGACAAATTCAATGACTTCACAGAAGGATCGGTACATGTTCCAATCTGTGGTGAGTTTAAATAAAAGAGAATTGGGTGGTATTAAACATTTTTTTAAACATACTTCCTTACGTTTGTCCACCGTTTTCTGAAAATTAAAAGAAATCATTTCATATTTAAATTTCAACCACTCCCCATGACGGGTTGGGTTCTTTTCTTTTAATTAAGCCAAGGAAATCGCAAGACATGGAAGCCTCCACTCAGGCGTTCAGCTGTGAATTTTTTATGAATCGAATTCTATTCAAGTAAATGACTTTGTTATATAATGATGTCGTTTGATGAATTTCAGCATGATAAGTTACTCCAGCCACTCGAAACAACGTTTCAAAATTTGCTACAATCGCATTACATACGCGCCGAAACGAGAGAAAATTTGACCTTACAATCGTCCTTTGGACGATTGTAGATGCAAATTTTGGGAGGAGGAGCGAACATAGCTTAATGCTTCAAATTACTCTAAGTGCCATAAACTTCAGTCAATGAAGTTTCGCCGCTTTTGCCAGTAGCAGAGAAATCCAGGACAACTTTGATTAAGCCCATAAAAAGATACACAAAGTGCACCTCATAAAACCTTGGAAATTAAAATGTTGATCCCCTCAAATGTAGTGAACTCAAGTGGCATTTATTGCATTTCTTGTGATGTAAACGTGGAGAAATTCCTATAATCTCCCCTCACTTTGCCAAGTTTGAATGCCTCTCGTACATCCCTAGTGATTTAAAATTTGCAGCGGTTAACGGCAAGTTGTTAATCATTGTATCAAGAAATATTCTTAAATTTTGGGGACATCAAGATTTTTGCATTATGAAGTTATTACTGGCGGTTTAAAATGTCAACTTCAGTTTCAAAATTAGTCACCCTCTACATATGAGAAAGGAGAAAAAAGGTAAAAGGCTTAGATCAGTTATAATCACTAGATAGCATGCAAGCTTTAGTCTGGCTGATTTGGCAAGCGGGGCGGAATGCGTTGAATTCATGAGAAAAATGTCGCCCTCACAACTGTTGAGCGGGCAATTAGTATGACCATACATGAGAATCAACACCAACTTTTCAAAACTCATTTGTGAACCCACAAGCCAGTTTTTGCCCATATATGCATTGGATTAACCCTACATAACGCCCTAACCAGTGATCGTAACCAGTGCTTTTATACCTAAGTCATAACCGTGATTTTTTTTCGGATGAGGTGAAGGAGGCCACGTGATAACCATGGGGGCCTGTTATTGTTGCGTCGTTGTCGATGTGGGATGTACATCGAAGTACCCACCAGTAAAACTTTCTTTAAATGACACCAGGCGTCTTCCACTGGACAAGAACTCATAATTGAATACCAATCGTATGAATTCAGCAAGTTTGGCAATATGTAGTCACCTTTTGAGATGACGGGGACTACCTCTTTAGTTGATGAGCGTTGGCAATTATAAAATGCAATCTCCATCCCAAAATGGGCTGCAACAGATATTTCTTCGCGTGGAATAACATGTTTGATGCATTCAGAGCAATTCGTCAGAACCAGGTCTAATTGGTTTCCATCCCTATGAGTTGGGAAGTCAACCATTTGTGTCATGAATCCGGACGTTAACGCGTCTAAAAGGTCATTGTCCATCCAGGATCTCCCTGTGAACGAAGACCAGTTAATATTGATATTCTCGTGTGGTTGGTGATACATTGATCTACTCCTGGTTAACATTATCCTTAACTCAAACTGCGACTTTTGAATATTCCAACAGAAAACCGCATTGCACATTTTGCTGGCTTTCATTTCCTTTTGGATTTTTTATCTGCTGATCGGAATCAGTCACAATGTGTGAATCCACATCAGGCGCTGGATCAGTGTTTTCAAATCGGTCACATTCTTTGGTGCCACGGTTGGGGCAATCTGCTCTGATGTGTCCCTCTTGCTTGCAATAAAAGCAGCGCTGAATTTGGCTTCTATGGATAATTTATATTTTCCACCCGTCGATCTGTACGAAATCTGGGACTTCCGCTAATGGGATAATTCGAACCCTCCTGTGTCCTGTAGTTAATCCACTCAATCTTGAGTCATGAAAGTCAGAAAATCTCTCCATCTGAACCCTGGATATAACCTTGGCAAAAGCTTCGGCCGATTTAATTAGATCCTCATTGCAAATTTGCTCGGAAACGTTCTAGCGTTAGGAAATTCATCACATTCAAAGTCCAAGATGGTGAAATGATGTTTCTTCCTTAATGCGTTCGCATAACTCGAACGACTTTCCTTGGCAACAACGTTTGCGATGTTGGGCGAGAGAACGTTTTCTCCAGAATTTTCCGTTTGAGACATAATGCCCCTTAGGTCCCACTCGACCCAGAGGTCACGTTACCTCGAACAATGGTAGCTAGCACTGGGATTCACAATGACACAGATTTCTGGACCTGTCAACGGCTCATATGCTGTAGAGTGAGAGACGGGCGATGTTTTGACTCAAGCGCCATGGAGAAAAGTAAACGATTTTTTTTAACTAAAAACATTTCCAAATAAACAGACTCTCCATGCTTTGGACGTAGAAAATTGTCAAATAGAATTTTCACTGAAACCTTTTCAAGTGACCTTGCCCAATGTTCAGAGTCTTAAATTGCAAACTTTCAAAATGGTTTTGGAACAGAAAAATACCAGTTGGAAGCATCAACCCTTTTTACGGCACATTAGGTTGGGCTCTAGAAAGACGCAAACGTTCTGCTTCAAAGTAAGATGTGGAGGCACTGGATTGAGCGAGGGCTTGTTGAGGGTTCCGTCTGTTTGGAAATGTTGAAAACGGCGCCCAAAAGGGGATCAGCCAATCACATGATGCGAATTGAATGACGTCATTGACGCCGGTCCCAACCTCGCCGGTCTCTCACTAGAGCGGCTCTAATATGCTGTATCAGCTTAGCAGTTTGCCCAATCACTTTGTCTCAAATTCACTAAGTATTTGAGGAGCACTTTTCATGACGTCCGATCAGGTCGAACGCAAAAACTTGAGTGTATTGTAAAAAAAGTTCCTAGTTGTAGTACTCATATCCATGACATGGTCACCTAGTGACGTCTTCGTTCTTTCAAGAAAGTGGCCACTAGCAATAAAAAAGAATGACCCAAAAACATTACTGAATTCCACATTTTACTCATCACTTGCATTGTTGACATTTGCCTGGCCACACATTTCAAATGTTCCCGCACTTTTGCCCGCTCAACAATTGGCGACCAGAGACACATTTTTAGGCTTACACTCGGTCTAGTATTAGTAGAAGTCAATGGGAAAAGGAGAAGGCAAGAGGTTAACCAAATCAGAGTGATCAATTTCAGGCCTTCAACAAGGAGATGGAGGGAAGCTTTCAGACTTATGAATTTTTGAACACCATTGTGACAAGACAAAGCAATTTTGGTGCATTCCAAGAACACAACTTTGAAGTTACAAAAAATGGCTCCAGAATGAAATGCAAAAGATCGAGCAGGTCCAAAAAAGTTTCACTAGGAACATCGCAGGAATGAGAGAGCTCTCGTATTGGGAGAGGCTCAAGAAGTTAGGGCCGTACAGTACTCAGAGAAGGTATGAAAGGTATCTGATACTGTATCTTTTCAAGAGCATTCATGGGCTCTCTCCTAACCCAGGCTTTGAGATCAGTTGTAGCGATCGTAGAGGTTTTACGTGTGCTCTGAGAGCACCTCCAAATCCAAGGGAATCGAGGCTAGTTCGATCAATGAAGTGCTCCTCTCTTCTTTATCGGGCTCCTTCATTGTGCAATTTATTACCCATTAGCCGTCGTCAGGAATGTTTAGGAGCTGATCCTCTAACAGCATTTAAGGCAGGATTGGACAAATTTTTAAAAACTATTCCTGACCAACCCACTATTCAAGGGTTGCACAGATCTGCCAACAGTAACTCATTGGTAGATCAAATTTCGTATAAACGGTAATTATATAAAGTATATTAATCATTAACTCTTTTTACAGGGAATTCCATTCCTTGTAGCGGTATTAAAAAAATATGCCCCCCCCAAAAAAAAAATAATAAAATAAAATAAAAAAATGAAAAAAAAACACCAAACACTTACAAAACTTGCATAAAAAGCGAAAGAAGTTACTACATAGACCAGGTGTCTCAGTACTAGCGGTCACTGCATGTTTTGAACTGCAAGACTCTCAGTTCGTCACTCTTTGCATCTCTTTGATTTAACACGCGACCGAGTTGTCCTCGGGGGTTCATGGACTCGATACCGGGTTTTCCCTCTCCAAGTCTTGTGTAGTGACCTCAGTGTTTGGCAAATGCTCAAACGTTGCGCTACGACTGTTTGCCTAGCACTAATATAAATATAAATTCAATTAAAGCTCGAATATATAAATATGAGGAAAATACACTTTTTACATCATATTCGGAAAATTAGCTCCCGTTGAGAAACGGCTGAGTCAATTCCTGCAATTTTTTCTGTTTTTATTTTTTTTGTACTGTTTAATTCCCAAAATGGGAATATACCGCTTTAAAATGAGCACGCAACTTTTTCTCTTTTTCTTTGCTCCTCTGGTTCTTTGAAGTTTGTCCTATTTTTTAATTTCAGATTGCACACCTCCTTTCCAAGTACAGATTTTTACAAACAAGCTTTCTGATGTTGCGGCTGACGCAAAAAATGCCAAAATAAGTCGAGGTAAGAACTGCTAGGCTCATCATTTGATTGAAGTTAAATCCAGTTTTACCATCCTTGATACTTATTGCAGGTGTGTGCTTTGAATATGTCCAGATTCCCTGCAATTAGAGAAACCCTCTTCCTTGTCTTTCCTCAACGTCGACAATAGGCCAAATTCTGAACCTACAGGGTCGGTGGTTCAATTGTGGATTTGGCGTTTTTTGTACATAACCAGTGTCCGTTTCAGGTCTAAGGTCTAATTGAGGCTCAGAGACGTCTTTTTCTTGGCCCATCCTTAAAAGTGAGACATCTTGAGACAGCAAACAATCAAATCCAACTCAAAATTTAATAATTTGGAATTCTTAAATTGTAAATTTGAAAAAAAAAATATCGAAACTAAAAGACTTATGATGGTCTTAAAGAGTCAACATTTGGGCCGCCGACCCTGTAAACGTAACGTTGTGTAATTATTGTAATATTCTATATAATAACGTGATGTGTCAATAACCAGCTCAAAAGAATTAAATAAATATCAGAAATATATCCAATCAATGGTTCTTCTTCAAGAATTTGCTTAAAGGCAGCAAATTAGATCTTCAGTGCATTGTTTGGACAACTCAAGCTCTCACTTACGTGCTTGAAGTGCATGTGCCATCATAACTTTTTTTTGGGGGGGGGCGGATTTTTAAATACCGCTACAAGGAATGGGATTCCATGTAAAGTGATTAATGATTAATATGGAGATTCGTACTCCAGGAAGCACAATTTCTATGAGAATTGTTGAATTTGAGTGTTACATGGTCACTCACATAGAAGAATGCTTAGAGGCAAGCACAATTTTTAGTCCATTTTTAGGCATTAAGTCCAAAAAAGAATTAAAAAACCGTTAACCTGCCGGGCAGGATTGGAGCAACCCTGATTTCCTGGCCCAAGAAAGTAAGATAAATATATACGGTCGAATGTCGTTTTAAGCAACTTTTTTGTCAGCGGCAAAATGTTGCTTACATTGCGATTTTTCTTACATTGAGACTCAAGAAAATTGGCTCAAGAAACGATAAAAAATACTTTTGAAATGTATTAAATGAAAAATGATTAATATAATTTATAAAATTACCGTTAATATGAAATTTGATCTACCAATGAGTTACTGTTGGCAGATCTGTACAATAACGAAAGGCATAAGTGAGAGAAAAGTGGATGGTATAGGATCAAACACAGGAATAATAAGGAGAGCGGAAGCATTGGGCAGTACTGATGGAGTTCAATCTGATTTTCAGTATGCACAATCATTTTTGCCTCCGCTGCTTCGCTCTGAGTGCCAATTCACGTAAAATTGTATATTTGTCGCTTTTGTGAAAAATGCGTTCGTTCATAGAGAATATCCAAAAAGTGACCCTGTTTTTGAAGACTTCAGACCAGGGGTGCCATTAAGATCAAACAAAGTTTTTTCACACGTCTTTTGCAATGGACCATTGGCATTGATGGCAGTCCTAAAAGATTGGACAGATTGAATCCCATTACTATTGTACAATCTTCGCGCAATAAAAGTCACTCATGGTGGAACTTTGATGTGAGAAGAAAAAAGAAGAGAGGGGAACAAACATGTGTGGCTTTAACATGAAATTTGGTACTTTGTAATCTCGCACTTTGATACATCGCTTGAATTGGTTCAGGGCCCTGCTAGATCTAAATCTCGACCAAGATCTCAATCTCAATCTCAATCTCAATCGTCCGGACTAAAGTCCTGCGCACTTCGTGACGTACAAGAGAATCTCGATATAAGTTATCTCACTTTAAGCAAGTTTCGCGATGTAAACAACTTTTTCGCGCTGACCAAAATTTCACTACATAAGAATTCTCGATATAAGAAATTATCCATTTTTCCTCAATCTCGGTATAAGAAACATTCTCAAAGTTTGGCCTACTTCTTTTGCTTTAACTGGTCCAAGAACCACTGTACTACAGGACGAATTTCAGAGCAGTGTCCATGACGTCATCAATCCACCTTGCGTTGAATCATCACTGATCCGTCATTAAATCTAGGTTGAGAGAAGCTCAACATTCATTTGCGAGGAAAAGCGAATTCAGTCAGGGACGCCACTCAAACATGTTGTTACAATCTATTCATTTCTTTTCATAAGCAAAGCTAATTACATTAGATTTTGAAAAAGGATTCGAAATTTTGAAGTCATTGAAAGATTTATCAGAATCAATAGTCTTTTCTAATCATGTTTCTTTTGCCCATTCAACCCTGGTTTAGTTTGAGAATTCTCCACATGGTGTCAGTGTTTGTTCGTTTGACAGGGTGACCACTCGAACAAAAGGTTCATTAAGGGGCAATATTCCTTATCTTGTTTAAAACAGAAATTGGGTTCTTTTTGTCTTCTTTTAACTCAATATTTTAAGCCAGTGTTTAAAAGTGGTCGTTGAACTATTCTTGGAGAGGCTTGTTCAATGTTAGATATGAGTGGTCAATTTACGTAAGGAACCAACCCTTATCAATTTGGTCACCTTAAAAAACGTGCGACCATTGTGAATTGAGCTTCGAAGAAGATGTCACTCCAAAAACCTTGTGGATTTACCGAACATTCTGGTCATCTTGCCATCTCCAAGGGTCACATTCTAGTGTTTTAGTGCACAGAGAGATCCAGTCAAGCTGATTGAGGAAGAAAATTTGGATGGGTAGTGTGTGGCCCTTCAAAGAAAAAGAGAGCTTTACTTCATCCTTC
Source organism: Tigriopus japonicus (assembly GCA_010645155.1). Taxonomy (NCBI): domain Eukaryota; kingdom Metazoa; phylum Arthropoda; class Copepoda; order Harpacticoida; family Harpacticidae; genus Tigriopus; species Tigriopus japonicus. The sequence goes on from JAAGOF010000252.1 coordinate 105,732, forward strand.
TTTCTTTCTTCCAATCCAAGACCATCGTATTCTCCATTGATGAGAACTACTCAAAGTCAATTGTGTCACTTATGTGTTTGTTCAGCATGCTTTTGAGCCTTTCATCTCTGTCAGATCATTTAATGGATCGATGGATGGACAAAAACTGGATCGTAGGATTCATAAAAAGGTTCAGGGAATTTGGTACTCTCTTGTCACGACTGCTAACTTTGGTGTGGTGATTCAACATGAAAATGAATGGGAAAAAGCAATGGAAACATCACCAGTTAGACAAGAACAAGCACGTGGAATTGAGGTGGCAACCCTAAGATACAGAGACAGACTAATTTTGAGAAAGATCAACTATGAGAAGACCAGTCCACACAAGACATCAATGGTTAACCAACCACATGAGAGCGCCTTCATTGCTAGATTGGACTACATCCACAAAGATGCTAAAATTTGCGGATGATTTGAAGATTATTGGGATTATCTTGCAACCTCAAGATGAGAAATGAGTCCAAAGTGAGCTCAGCAGAAGATTGGGCCTCGAATAATGGAATGACCTTCAATGTGGATAAGTGTGAGATGATGAGGTTTGGAAAGAGGCCAAAAACCACTCCCAAGAATATCCTGAAAGGCCAGAAACATGAGAGCGTAGAGATGGAAACAGACCTTAGTATCATATTCGATCGGAACATGAAATTCCATGAACACTGTGCTGATATCGTCATGCGGACGAGTAGAATGATGAGTCTCGTGCAACGCACTTTCACCATGAGGGGCAAGAACATTTTAACTAGACTGTACAAAGTGTAGTTAGACTTATACTAAAGTATAACATGACTTTTTGCTCTCCTTGAAATGTTTTAAAATACAACCATTCACTTGAACACACATCATTTCTTTGGTTAAATGCCATTGTTAAAATGTTGTTATGTTCCGCCATTCACTCAAAAACAAATGTTACTAGTAAAATTAATCAAAATTCATTGAGTCAAAGGCAGTCATAGCATGTCCTAAATTCCCGGTGTTGGCCCTAAGCTGGAGGTCCTTCGACCTTGAAATGAATCCTTCATAGAGTCATCCTTGATTGGTCACAGCACAAAACGACTAAAAAAAACAACGAAGCATTTCCAAAAGGATCGATGCATTGCTTCCATATCTTGCGCTTTTGCGCAAATTTTGCCCTTATAGGGCCTTCTGTGTGCATTTTTCCTCAAAGGTATGTCCCATTTTGAAGTTATTACCGATCATCGTCCACTCCTCGAAATTTTTGATAAACCACTAGCTTCAATGAACAATTCTCGGCTTCAGAGACTACGTGAAAACCTTGATCAGTTTTCACCTGACGTAACATGGACGGCAGGCAAAAATCACCTCATTGCGGATGCATTGAGCCGCTTTCCAGTTTTTGCGGCTGATCCATCACTTGAAGTCTCTTTATGTGCATCTGTGGCCGAGACCGACCCGGCATTCAACATCATTTCTCAGAACATCGATTCAGAGTACACTCGTTTACGTGGATGCGTCTCACGAGGCCATCCCATCAATGGAGCGTTATCACCAGAGCCAAGATTTTTAGGTGAAAAATTAGAAAATAATTTTTCACCTTTTTTACTGCTTTTGATGGGAAAAATTTTTTTTTGCCCTTTTTAGCAAAAATAATAATTTTTTTGACACTTTTTGGGACAAAAGGTTAATAAATGCCGAGATTTACTACATTTACCACCTGGTTTAGAGAAAGTGATTTCTAACTTAGTGAAAAATGGTCATATTTATACTATCACTAAGGACGGGCATTCATTTAAATTCACATTTAATTTCAAGAGGCTAGAGGCAGTTCTTTGAAAAATGTAGAAAGGAGTAAAATTTACAATTATTTTTTTCCATTGTCCTTCCAAAGAAAAAGGTTGGTAGTGCATTTATCTAACTTATTCATTTTTTAAAGAATTGGCTTCTGGGCACTGCGCAAAAAAAACAGCGCATTGGAGGTTTTGTGAGTCAATCAAATTTGGCGCCTCAAATGACAAGCTCGTAAACTTGTCCATGTTGAAAATGATGGTTCAAATGGCACAACTTGGTAAGAATGTGGTGTGGGCGGGGTATGGTAGCCGACTGCGCCATGCAGTGTGAGGCTACTGAGGTAATCAACGGCAATAATACTTCACATTATATATTCCGATAGAAATTCAAACAGTCTCAAATAAGGATAAAAAGCGTGTCAGGTGAATCGGGATTCTCAGGGTGACCTCGGTATACTTCAACATTCCAATACGTTCACCAATGTAAGTGCTTCTATTGTAAAAGGCGCACAATAATAACTTTTTTTTACTTTTTTTTGGTTATTTTCTTCACCTATTTACCACTTTTTTTCTCTTTTTTCTTCACCTAAAAATCCTGGCTCTAGTTATCACCGTTCAAGGAGGTGGAAGACCCAATTGCGATTGGGAGATAATGTTGAGGGTGGCTTAATTCTTGTTGAGAACGGAATTGTAGTACCTCGACCAGCCCGACGTAAGATCCTGGAGTTGATCCACATGTCACATTCTGGCGTCAATAAATCAGTAGAACTCGCTCGCCAATTATATTACTGGCCAGGGATGCAAAACGAGATTGGATTGTGGGTGAAACGATGTTCAGTGTTCAGTGTGCATTGCTAATCTTCCTTCTCAAGCCTGCGAGCCAATCCAATCTGGATTCAAGACATCATCATATCCGATGGAGGCGGTATCGACAGATCTCTTTGAAATCGCTGGCAAGATGTTCTTAATCATGGTGGACAGATTTAGCGGCTTCCCCCTTTGTGACCCTCTTGAAATCAACTACAACTGATGCAGTTTGGAATGCATTTCCAAAATGGATCCATGATTTCGGTTTTCCGCAAAAACTGAAAGCCGATGGCGGCCCCCAAGTGCTATGCTTTAACAATAGGGGCATGAAAAGTTAAGGCAATCCAAACTAAATAATCAGCTCTGAACTTCACATAGTGTCAAAATAAGTGTTGTGGTAGAGAATGAACTAGATTGCAAAATAAAAATGATGAACTTGATTCAAACAATGAGATTTATTTTTTTTTGGATGGGGGGGATTTTTCAATACCGCTACAAGGAATGGGATTTCCTGTAAAAAAGTTAATCATTATTATAGTTTCAATAATTAATGTTTATATGAAATTTGATCTACCAATGAGTTACTGTTGGCAGATCTATACAACCCTTGTATAGTGGGTTGGTCAGGAATAGTATTTAAGAATTTGTCCAATCCTGCCTTAAATGCTGTTAGAGGATCAGCTCCTACATATTCCCGACGAAGGCAAATAGGCAACAAATTGAAGAATGAAGGAGCCCGATAAAGAAGAGAGGAGGACTTCATTGTTCGTACTAGCCTAGTTTCCTTAAGATTTGGAGGTAATCTCAGAGCGCACGTAAAACCTCTACGATCGCTACAACTGATCTCAAATCCTGGGTTAGGACAGAGCCCATGAATGCTCTTGAAAACATACAGTATCAGATACCTTTCATCCCTTCTTTGAGTACTGTACAACCCTAACTTCTGGAGCCTCTCCCAATTTGAGAGCTCTCTCATTCCTGTGATGTTCCTAGTAAAACATCTTTGGACCTGCTCGACCTTTTGCAAACCTGCTGAACTCATTGGAGTCCAAATGGGTGAGGCATATTCAAGATGCGGCTGAACAATCGACTTGAACAGAGTTGGCAGTGTAATACTATCTCTGGACTTGAAAGTGCGATAGATCCAGCCGCACGTTTGAAATGCCTTCCCCTCTTTCAACTGGATATGCTCATCAAACTTTCCATCATCTTGGACGACAACTCCCAAATCTCTCATGGACGATACCTGCTCAATATCACAACCTCCATTGTCTTTGAGTGGAACATCTAATTTTGACGCCCCATACGTCATTGTGCGGAATTTCATCCCGTTCAATGCCATGTTACTCTCGCCAACCCAAGAGTAGACCTTCTCCAAGTCCTCAACTAAACATTTCAAGTCCTGACCACTCCTTCCACAAACTAATTTTGTGTCATCAGCATATGAAGAAATACTGGCTTTTGTTCTAAACTTCTGGAGAGGAGCAATAAAGAGAATAAACAAGAGCGGACCTAAAATTGAACCTTGCGGAACACCTGACTTGACATCATACATGCCGCTAAAAGATCCTTCGACTTTAGCTATTTACTTCCTTTTGATTCTTTCGATCCTTATTGGAAAGTATGTCTTGCGTTTAAATGCTTTGTTCTTAGCATAACTTAAATTAGGCAAAATAACCTGATTGATATCAAACTACCATTAATTGCGCTTTATGTCTAACATTTCTTTGGAATTTAATGGAAAGCCAATTTTAACTTGCATGTATTTTATCAATTTGACAAAAATCAGAGAGAAGTAATTTGATTGATATGCAATTTCACATCAAACATTTCAATATGTACTTAAATTACTTACCAAAACACCTTTCCAAGCAAATTTCTCATATTTTTTGTATGTGTAAGTAAAGAAAACAAAGTCTTAATAACCTTTCATGAGGTTATCATGTAATAAACCAACTTTTAGAAATGACAGTTTTGGAGAGATAACCTGTTGAGCCCAAGGCAACCAAAACCTGTCCCACTTGTGCAGGCTAGTCCAAACGACACCCTCCCTCAATATTTGCGAAGGTGGGCAAGGGCTGCCAGGGCCAGGTGTGTCATTGTTTTGGTGTGACATGTCATCCGCGGCCACCTTCCTGTGAGTATCAAGGAGACCAGAACGACCTCAGTTTGCAACAACAACATTTTGCTTACCTTGAAGTCCTAAGGCCTTTTGAAACATTTTGAATGAAGTCATCTTGTTATTCCAAAAACAAGACAACCAAAGACTTACACTCTAAACAACATTTGGCCATCTCAGAAGTTTTGTTAAGTTTCTTAAACCTAAGAAATGCTCAAATATGAAAATAACTCTATTGAAATTTGATGAAATGCTTCAATATTTTTTTGTGTAAAAGTCAATCTAATTACCTTTAAAAAACCTCGAACATTTGTTTTTTCGTCAAAAATACTTATAAAAAACTGTACGATAAAAACTGGGGAAAAATTGAAAAAATGTTTTTAAGAAAATGATTTCAAATCCGGTCTCTACTCATAAACAACGGGATAGTTCTTTTCGTGATGGACTGTGCCCTCGGTGTTAACGATGACAACAACAACAACCATGAGTTACAAAGTTTGAATTCACTGACAACAGATGGCACGGTAAGTGGGTGTGTCGAGTCGCTTCGCGACTTTTTTCTATTGCCAGAGTCTGAGGAATGGAAGAGCCTGCCACGAAATGATTAGTGATGGGTTTTGAATTGGGATTTGACTCGAAAATTATTACTGTTCCAAAGGGCAGGTTGTACTAAACTTTTTTAAAAGACCTAAACAAGGACCAACACTTGAACTAGTTCGAGTTCGAGTTCCATCAGTAGTTAATCAAATGGATTTCGAGTTAGAAGTGCTGCCATATTTTATAGCAGATTAGGTCTGTAGCATGTTGCATAGTTTAGTTGTGGTCAGCTTTTTGGCCCTAAAAAACCAAAATGGCAAAACTCTGCAAAAAAATCCAACTCGAAACACATCACTAGAAATGATCCTTCAACCTTTACCATTTGCTTCCTTTCGCTCATGAAATTGTCAATCCAATTCAATACCTTACCCTGGATGCCAAACTCTTTGAGTTGATCGAGTAAAAGACCATGATCTACCTTATCAAAGGCCTTGGCAAAGTCAAGATTGTTGCATTAGGCGATGCTGGTAAATGACTAGATGTAAATTGACTTGACTAGAATACAACATCTCCATTCCCTCACCGGGCATCGCTTTCATCCACCGAGTGGCATCGCTTTCATCCATGGTGGCGGCGTCGTCGTCCACAGTGGGATTTTCGTCTCCATGGCGGGTCCACATGGTGGGAGACTTGCCGGGGAATTTTCCCTCCCGGCTCACCGTCAATCCCATACCATCCTCCTCTCGAGGCACCATCCTCCTCGAGGCACTGGTGGGAATTAGTGACGGCCACTTCCGGGTATCGCGCCGGCCACGTTGGCGGGAATCGCGCCGGCCACGGTTGCGGTCAGCGACCGGTCAATAGGGGGCCACGGTTCATCGATGGTCTCCACGTCGATGGTGGTCTCCACGTCGATGGTGGTCTCCACGTCGATGGTGGTCTCCACGTCGATGGTGGTCTCCACGTCGAAGGTGGAATTGGTGGGGTTACCGGACCCATGGTGGGATCTTGTCGGATCCGTGACGGAAAACGTCCCGGGGAAACAAGATCTCCCGGACACGCGATGGTTCCGCCACCCTCGGTTGAGGCACCACCCTCTTAAAGGCACCACTCACTCCCCCCAAACGCACAGTCGAGGCACACGGCAGTCGGCTCGCAGGTCGGCACGAACCGACTGCGCCATGTTGCATCAGGCGATGTTGGTAAATGACTAGATGTAAATTGACTTGACTAGAATACAACAAAGATAGACTACATCAACTGACTCGTGACTTTCAAGCCCTTCAATGATCTGCTCAATGTGGTCAATCAATTGGGTCACAGTACAAAAATGGGCTCGAGACCCATGCTGCCCAAGGGGAATGATATTATGGATTTCCAAATAATCTACAAGCTTAGTCTTCATGATCTTTTCAAAGACCTTTGCAATACTGGAAGTCAAAGAAATGGGTCTACATTTACTAGGGCTCCACAAGTAATGCAAATGAAAGCGCCCAAAAATACAAAAAAATGCAAAAAATGCAAACAAGTAAATGCAAAAAAAAATTCGCCTTTAAAAATTGGAAAAATATGAGCTACTTTTAGAGAAGAGGGAAACTTGCCCTCATCCAAGATCCGACGCATCAAGTAAGAGAAAACAGGGTCAAGAATTTCTGAACATTTCATCAAAAACTGAGATGTGACACCATCGGGTCCAGGAGAACTCGAGAGCTTTAAGCTCTTGATGGCGCCAAAAGCATCTTGATCTGCGACTACCAGATCCTCCAATAGATTATCCTGACCATCAATGCCATTCTTATCAATACCATTACTAGCGTCATGCCCTGCTTTACTTACTCTTTTTGGAATCGAAAATACACTTGGGAACTGATCTCCAACCATATTGGCCATAACTTCATTATCATTGACGGTTTACCGTCGACCTCAAAAGTTCCTATTGGATGTTTCATTTTTCATTTTTTTTTTCAGAGAAAAACGCCTTTGGATTAGTCTTAACCTCCTGAGTCACTCTACTTACCTTTCCCATCTGATCAGAATCAATGGAGGCCCTAATCTTAGCTTGAACCACATCCAATTTGCTTTGGAGGCTAGCTACAACAAATGGATTTGAAGTACGTAAAAGTCTATTTGAAATATGACAACTCCTTTTAAGCAACTTCTTTCTAAACTTTGGAATTCTAGACAATGGCTCAACTTTTGGCACCATTTATGTAATACTCAGAGACAAACAAACCTCACTAAATACTGAAATCACCCTATTTATGGTCTCATTTATGGATGGTTCCTACTTTAGATTTGAAATCAAATCATTATCTTCCAATATTTCGACAATAAGGGACCACTGTTCATCTTTGAACTGAAACTTTGCCACACCCACCTTTTGAGCAGGTTTAGCTTAATGTAACCCTAACTATGTAGGTCTAACGTAAGTAATGGTTGACCCTTTGTCAAGAATAGTATGATCTGACAAGCTTACTAGGGGCAACATGAACATATTGCAACACATCAGGAGTTGATTGGCAATACATCGCAATTGAGTTTTAAAATTGGCAAATCCACCTTTTTGGAAAATCTCTGTTTAAAGCTATTAAAATATTTCAAATTGAAATTTGCAAACGTTGGTTTAAACACTGAAAATCAGTAGGAACATCAAGTGTTTTTCAATTTTAGGGGTTAATTTTGACAAATATCATTTGATTTTTGCCAAATGATTACACATTGCTGGTTCATGCGTCATCCCGCACTACGCATCAAGAAGTGGTTAAATTACACCAATTCAAATAAACTAAGCCTTTGAAATAAAGTTAGGTGTAATCCTGTCTCACTCGAGTTCCAAGAAAAAGATTTTTTGGACCTCGTCATGATACGTGAATCATTTAATGGCTGTCTTGTCAAACAATTTTGATTATTTTATTTTATTCGTTTCCTTTGAGCATGTGATAGGTTTTTGATCCATAGACATGTTTTAACTTAATTCTTATATAGTTGCAAATACAAGTTCATAAAATGTGAACCACGGGTATGTTACTAATTACAAGGAATTTGAACATATTCTAAACACGCACCTGGAATGGAAAAAGACTTTGTTGAACATAAAAATCGAAAACTTCATATTTTAAGGATGTTTACCTCTGCTTGTGAGGACATCATTTGGTATCATGTCACCGTCCTTATCAGACACCATGTTGGTGTAAATCTGCACAAGGAATGGTGGTGTGCAGTCTAAAAGAAACGAAAATTCAAGAATACTCAAACATAGAATTCTGCTCAGAAAAAAATTGAAGGATTTTTTCCTTGAATTTATTTCCCTGCAGCTTTCAAAAAATGCCTGTGTCATGGCTATTCCCATAGCATCTGAAATCGCTATCCTCGCAATTGCTGGCCTCTTCAGCCTCATACTTTCCTCGACATTACAATCCTGCACATTTCCGCAAGTCTGGTTATACTCTATCGCATTTTTTCTCCACTCATAAGAAAGGCTCAAGAGAAGATCCTATCAATTCCAGAACAATTTCTATTCAGGATCCTCATATGATGTTATTCCCGAGTATCGTATCTCATCGGCTCTCCGACTACGTGGATAACAAAATATTTTGCCACATTACTAATTTGTTTTCACCAAGGGAAAGGACACTGTGGGCGTGGCAACTATCTTGAAATAGTTGCCTGGAAAAGACTAGGTGTGTAATCCAAGGCATATGTCACCTTTATCGACTTTAAGAAGGCTTTTGACTTCATGAACCAAGTAGCTACTTTTTTGCTGCTTTCACCAACTTCAAAGCTACTTCTTCGTGTTTTTTTAGTAACAATTACGTGTAATTACGCAATTGTGATTGTAATTACGAATACAAATTCTGATGAATATAGATCATTAATGGTTCGGCATAAAATGTGAATAATGATGTTAGGAGAGGTCACGAAATTTTAATGTTGAAGCCATTACATGATTTGAAGAAACTAGTTAATTGATTGGTTGTGAATCAAAAATGTCCCACTGTCTTTTGGGTGTTAAAACAAAGATAGGCGGACATCAACAATTGAGGAAAGGGCAAACTTTGTCTTTTAAAGATTTCAAACAGGTTGAAAATCAAACCATACTCACCACAAATTGGAATGTGCAATTTTGCATCGGTAAAATCATTAAGTTTGTCCCCGCAATATTTTGAATAAACCATTGCTGGTGATCCGGATTGACGACACGTGGAAGCCGATCCTGAAACGTAAGAAAAACAATCAGAAAACCCAATGTCAATTTATTTTCATTGTTAATTTATTTATTTACTTTCCCAGTTTTGGAGCAAAGATTTCTTCACTGCGCTACATAGTCAAAAGAAGTTTTCTTGCGTAGAGTGATCTTGCTGACTAGTAAGTTAAATTTTACATATTTTCGTGATACGATTGCCAGAAAGCCAAACAAGAGGAAAAAAAGTTAAGCAATTCAAGAGAATTTGACTAAATGTTTGAGTTCAAGAAGGGATAATTAAAAAAATAACCTTCAATTCCGACGTAATCCGAACTCCCACAATCACTGTCATGTTTGGCCATCTCTGCTGCAGCTTGAATACCGAGAGAAAACCCCAAAGCCAAATCATCGGGACAAACCGAGTATTCCACACAGCAATATCCAAGTTCTTGGCGTATACAAATGGCGTAGCTATGAAAGATCAACTCAATTATGAAATGGGAAAATTTAAGCAAGTGATTTATTGGCTCAACTTACTTCTGGTTCCTTATATGACTCTCGTCGGTGGGAGCGTAGTTAAAAGTTTGAATTCGACCATCCAAGTTGGTGTGATATTGCAGACAACCATCGGGGGGTCTGAAATGGTTGCGTCAAAAATAAAAAGTAGTAATTCCATTACTATTATTACTTACGTAACTTGTGCTTACTATGATTGAATAACAACTTTTGTTCCTCAAGACATGAATATTTTCCTAAAATTTCCCAAAATTTGCATCCCTACCATTAGTTTTGGGTAAAACTGTTTCTTACCAAAATATTTATGACAGTTTTTCTATATTTTTAAATTTTATGATGCATCTTATTTGAACTGTATTCAAAAGTGTTTAGTGGGGTATACAGTATAATTAGAGAGCCCAGTTTCATTTCAAAGTACTTTTGCTTTTTGTTTTAAGAAACTGACTAGCATTTTTCAGAAACTATTTCTATTTTTTCAAGTTCTCGAAGCAGTAAATACACCTAAATGTATTATGGCTTTACAAATATTTTGAATTAAATACATACTGGAAGAGAAATAACGCTTTCGAGGGATTGCAACGAAATTCTTTCATGTTGTTTCACTAATTGTGTTAATTTCTCAAAGCACTCAATTAACAAATATCATTAATGTCTGTTTATTCAAAGTTACTTTATCAAAACTTAATGAAGTTAATAGTTTTTAAACTACAAATTGAAAAAATTAAATTAAAAATAAGCTATTCTAGGCAGTGTTCCTTTGTCAATTATTTATTATTAAAAGCAATTAAATTTCTTCTAAAATTATATGCAAGGTAAACGAACTCATTTCTTGTCAATGAAAAATCTTCTCTAAATCAGTTGATAAACAAATTTGTGCTGCTGACTTTGGTTTTGCTCAGGCAAAATAGATATGTCAAGTTTGCGTTAAAAAACTTTTTTTTTGGGGTTTTCACCACCTCAAAAGTGTTTTTGCGCGTGGAGACAGCGAAAGTTTATTTAAGCAACCTGCACTTAAATTAAATAAGTCAAAGTTTTATCCTTAAAGTCTTACGCTGATCGAGAGCCACATTCGATCTGGGTGGCTTTGATCTCAAAGATTCGAGTGGATGCGGTGCCGGTGAAAGAAAAATCCAATTTGGCACTCCCAGAACATCCTCTATCCATATCGACGTAAACTAAAACAATTTTCAATCTCAAATGAGCACTGATACACTTAATTAAAAACAATGCTAAGTTCCAAAGTTTGCTTACTGTGTTGACCGGAGTTTTGTCCACAAATTTCTGGAATGGGCTCGTTGGAGCTGGACTAGAAAAACAAATCAAACCATTAAAATTGGGTGAAACCAACACAACGTTGGATCAATAAACTTACAGTCACTTTAAGAGTGTCTAGGCACATGCCTCCCGTCACTTCTTCACTATCAGCCATTCCCAAGATTGAAAAGGTCAAAAAATCCAATCTCAAGTAACAAACATCTAATAATATAAAGTCACAGACAAAACAAAGGTGGAATTACAAGCCTCAGTGTAAGGGAAACATTGTTTTGACTTCTAATCTTAAAAATATATTTTACCACAAGAACACTTTGTTATAGTGTAACTCTGTCCATTGGTGCTTGTCAAACCGGAAGGGAAATTGTCATTTCGAAGATATGTGCAGTTCTGACCACTCGTTCCCCCCGATGACAAATAAAAAACGCAACACACGCCAAACCTACAAGAAAAATAAGAACATTTTGGCGCTTTTCGATGGGGTCGCATTGAATATCATCTGAATAATCGTGTGGACCGAAGAAAGTTCTAGATGGACTTTAAAATCGGATAATGGTTAGATTAAAAGTAAGGAAGGAAAGAAAGGAGTGTTAATGGTAAGAAGTAGCGCAACCGGTAAACTAGAAAGTATCCGCAACCTCTATGCATTGTAACAAGGTTGTGTTCTAATGTGTCTATTACGTTGCGTTCTGAGAAGTTCGCAAACATGGCGAACTTTTGTGCAGTTTTTAGGTTTTATTAGTACAGTGACATACTTTTTAGATACTCCTCAAAAACATTCATCCTTGTCGAATGACGCCAAGGATAAGAGTGAGAACAAATGACATGTTCGAAAATATTTATCGATCGACACCCAACTTGGAGTCCTTTAGAGCGGATCAAATTAGCGACAGAGCGGGGTTTTTATCTACTAATGAAATTAGCGCGGAAATCAGAAAAGAAAAAATCAAACGAGAGCAAGTACGTTTGATCGAACATCAAATTTACGCCAATTAAAATCAATGAAACAAATTTAGAAACATTATTCTGAAATCAGTATGAATTTCTTATTTTCAGAAAGTTACCATTCTTGAATTTATTTCATGTACACATGCTCACATCCAGCACAATTAGAGTCCTTTATTTTATACAGAAAAAAAAATCAAGAAGTGAAACTCTGAAGTTTAGGAGCATTTGACGGGGAGAGCTAGTCCTAAAGGCTAAAAAGTGCTTTATCTCGTTATAAGCTATTCCAGCTAAAAAATGCCTTATTCAAGATGAAAAGACACACATACTTAAGTTAAAATTTCAAAAGAAACTATCCAATTGAATTTTTGGAATCGCTGTCCATTCTCAGGTATTAAAATCTTTTTTCCTTGTTGAGTGCTAGAGCATTGGAGGATTGAACTTCGTTGGCTAACAAGGCCAGCCATTATACGTTTTATCGAGATCTTTCCAGTAAGGAAATTTAAATCCGAGAACAGAATGGCTCTACATCTGTGGAGAAAGGATGTCTAAAATGTCTTTCCTTGAGAATGATTGGGGAGGAGAATTGAACCTGAAACCTTTCTTAATACAGGAAACTGCATTTAGCACAACACCACGCCTCCTCCCTCAAAATCATTTGCATCCCATCTACTCTAATTTTATTGTCGATCGAGCGTACTAGCGCCTAGCGCTCATTTGATTACGTGATCAAAAAACCGCTTCATTTTAATTGTCGTTCATTTGATCTGCTCTAATTTGATATAGCACCAAACACATATGTTTCACAATCACTCTAGCCCTTTTTATTCGTTCATCAGGATTGACTCTTGGAAGGCAAGGCAAATAACACTTGGAATGTATGTCAGCAATGAATTCAAACTTTAAAACTTTTTCTCTTCAGATTTGCATCATATTATTTAAGAGCAAGATTCAGCCGGGTTTTCATGGGTAGTATTGGAACAAATTAGTAACGAAAGAGCCAATCAAAAACTTAACTCAAGCTTACCTAACAAAAAGGAATACTTAAAAATGTGCTTTTTCTCTTTGATTATAATGTAGATCAACAAATTTACCACCTTACCCTGCTGCACAATTTCCAGAGGCGCTTCCACCTCTTTGAATGCATTCATCCGAAGTGTAACACGTGCCATTTCGATTACCATTGGTCCCGCTGGAATGAAATTTGGAATCATCTTAAAATGGTCACAAATCAAGGTTGTTTTAAAATGAGTTATATTTGTACTGATTAAGCCATGTTTAAAAACGCTTTAGCTGGTAACTTCGAGTAAACTAGATACCCTTTTAGTGCTCCAGAATCATGTTAGTTTTTGCACTCAGAACAAGTTGCATTGATAGTTTAACTTGCTCCCATTCCACAACATATCTATGAACCTCGAAAACAGACCATTTGGCTGACATGGTAGGGTTTTTCAATGGGTTGATGGAAAAATGTTTTGGACACGCAACATTTAGGTAAAGCAACAGGGTTTTCAATCTTGTGCGCTTATAAATCTAACCACACGATTTGAGGGGACTCAAAAGTCTGGTTGTAATTATGTGAATAATGCTTGTGGACCCTCTGAACCAGGTCATTAAATTTGCACTCATGCTTTGAATTGTAAAAACTTTCGCATTAGCAAATGAGCACCCCAAGGGTAATTCTTCATTCAGGGCCTCTAGAAATGGAATAAAACTTTTCATATGCAACTGTAAATCACATTTTGTGGAATGCAAAGCATGCAATGTTTTCAAACAAGCAAAGTACACTGAAACTTGATTTGGCGACTCCAAATATTATTTTATAATATATTAAAATTATTAAATTATTATATTATTAAAATATTATTTTTATTTACCTGCCAACGGAACTTGAACTCATGCAAGGACCATTATTAAAGGAGACCACATTGAATAGGGAAAACACTAAAAGGAAATGGAAACATTTTAGATCAAACATTGGAAAGGTCCAGATTTGTTTTAGTTAGACGAAGATTACTAGTGCAAATTTAAAGTAAAAGGTCAAATATTGCAAAATAGATGGCATTATTCTAAAGTTTACAGGGTGCGGCAGCGCTCATTACAAAATTTTATGTTCGATCTTTAACCAAGTCTATACTGAACATGAGTTGGAATTTCAACAATATTTTCATCAAAAATCATAGCCTGACATCTGGAGATGGGGTTCATTAGGTGTGGCCCTGCTTCAGCAGCTACAACAGCCTCTAAACAAGCTCTAAAGGTAACGCACACATTCCAGTCAGACTCCTCTGGTATGTATTGTATTTTGTATTTGTATTTCGGTCTCAGGTAATGATATAATTTGTAAGGATCAAATAGTTGTTGTTCCACACATGACAGATGGAGGTCTTGAGACTTTCAATACTGCTTTGAGGTGTTTCACTTTTAACTTTGCTCAACCAGAAAAAGTCCAAAACATTCAAATCAGGCGAGGAGGGTGGCCACATAAACGTCGGCCAAAAATCCAATAGGTTTCCAACCATTTTTTGCGTTGTTTTTGCGTAACAAGATGCCCGACAACCTTAGAATAGCTTGTGAGCCCAAAATCAATGGATACTCACTCTTTTGATTGTGGTTTTGTTGATATCCATTTACCGGCCAGTTGGCGCATGGACACCATTGGGTCGGCCTTTATTTTTACCTTCAGTGTGGTGGTTCTGTCCACTTCTTGTTCTGTCATCCAACTCTCGGACAAATGGGAAGGCTTTTTTTCAGCACGCACAACCTTATCCTGGTTGTAGACAGTCTTCAAAAAGGCCCCAAATGCTTCGGCAATTTGTTTTAACCATTCCCGCGCGAAGCAAGTCTGACTCTCATTTTCCTATGTTGTCTTGAGAAGTAACTTTTTGCTTTATATCAAATTTCATTAACTAAAAACTTGACAGGATTAATCAAACATTCCGATGGCGTTTTGAACTACGAGATCGCATGACTAGAATAGGCGAATCTAAGTATTTTGTAATGTGCGCTGCCTCACCCTGTACATACAAAATGTGGATTGGCATATAAAGAGTTCGATCCTTATTTATGCGTATTTGTTAACCCTTGGGACTTATATTTCGATATGAAATAAATAATTCACCTTATACTTTTATCGCTGAGATGACTTCGGTTGCAATAAACATTTTTGGTAATGCTATTGAATGATTCATCAAATAATACAAATATTTGCCGAAATATTCAAGATGTTTGGATATGAGTCATATATGAACCATTTTGACAAATGTTTGCCAAATTATCTGATGAATGCGTTGACGTGAATGATCTTAGCTATTTTCTACTGAAGTAGTGTGTTTTGAAATCAAACGTTCCTAATACTTGGTGGGCTTTTCACCTCATGAACTCAAGTATGACAGGGCAAGGATGGCTCAAGCCAGGATTACTTTCAAAATACACACTGAGTCCGATTAGTACAATGAAAATTCAACAGAACAATATATTTGTTGCAAAAACCTCACATTTTAGCACAATGATCGGAGCCAGTGTGTGTTTTTGAAATTCGTCCTGACGTACAGTGGTTCCTGGACAGGGCCAATTCAATTTTAGAAGAGGTTGGAACAACTCGATACTTTTTGAAGGAAGGGGCACATTTACGAATCTTTGCCCTATGATTGCAAATCAGAAACCTTTCATACCATGTTCATATAACATTTCTCTTTTGGTTACAATCTGCACATTTTATTAGGCATATTTGATGTTATTTTGTATTCCACAGGTGCGAATTTTTTGTTGAATAGCAAAGGCAAATTTTGGCTTACTTATGGTTTGATGATTTTCAACCAAATTGTAAGTTGATTGGGTGACGAGTCTTTGTGTGAGTTTTGAGCGGATTTCGTTAGCTTTTTCATCATTCAAGAACCATTGGAGTTTCTTAAAATTTCTTCCAACGCATTTCCTTAACAAATTCACACACTAATGATACTGTACATTTTGGCGAAATTATCAGGACGCTCGACCTTTTGTTAAACCGCAGAAATGATTGAATTCCTAATGAGAGAACACGGCGTTTAATTGAGCTTGAAAAGTCATTTTTGAGTTCCAAAGACTTTTGAGACCAGTTTTGAAATGAAGAGACAATGCCACATATGAAAGTAAATTCTGTTAATTAGGTCACGGGCCAAAAATTGATATTAAGTCACTTAAAACAGGCTTAAAAACAAGTTTATGAAAATTTTCTCTAGGATAATTGTTAGGCACACTTAGGTCGATAATTGTTCAAAATGTTGGTGAAATCTATTTTGCCGTTCATTTTTAAATGGGTATTTTCGAACACCGTTCTCGAAGGACACAATCGGACTTTAGTTGATTCATATTAAAACAAGGGCTCAATAGATTTCGTGGATATTTTGGATGATGACAACCATGAGACCACCTTAGTAAAAGGTGAAAAGAAAAATGCAGAAAACGTGTTTTAAGCATGTTTTAAGTGACATTATATCAATTTTTGGCCCGTGACCTAATTAACAGAACTCACTTTCATGTGCAGCATTGTCTCTTCACCTCAAAACTGGTCTCAAATGTCTTTGGAACTCAAAAATGACTTCTCCAGCGCAATTAATCACCGTGAGAAGCTAATTCAAAATGAGTTTTAACAACGACTTTGCTAATTTTCAACCCACCAAAACATTATCTCTGGACATGAAAACACGTGCATCCTGTTAGGAGTGACCTTAGATATTTATTTATAAACTAGATCGCGTGCAAATTTTGATCAGGCTGATTTGGCAAGGGGGGCGGAAGACGTTTTGCTGGGGTTGAGAGTGTCACCATTTTTCAATTTATTGATGTTAATTTCATACTTTTCTAAGCTATTGCTCTATTTCTTTAAAAGAGTACGAAAATCATGTCTTTCGCTATCTCGACCTTTTGCCAAAGTAATTGTGATTGCAATTAATTACATTTTGAAAGTAATTGACACAAGCCTGAACGTAAGGTGAGTTCTCAATGTCAAAAATCATTCAATATATTGGTAGAAGAGTTTTTACTTGAAGGATTTGAATCCATGGTATGGGGCATCTTGGCTAATCTTAATTTCCTTTAAGAAAGTGGCCGTCAACAAAAGCAATAAGTGACACAAATGATTAAATTTTGTCATTTAGTTCCAAATTTAATAAAATGTGTTTCGATTTATTGCCCAATCTGAAGCTAGATACTGACATCGTCAGCATTTTTTTTTGATAATTATTGATCATTTGCTTGGTGGTCACTTTTTTAAATTTCCCGCAAATTTTGTCCTCTCATCAGCGGGCGACCGGACATTTTTGTGATGGTAAGAGACGCTTTATTGTGTAAGCAGTGCTTCCATCTCCTGGGCATTTGCACAAATCTGGCCCTTTTTAGGGTCCGATTTGGGCGTTTTTAAGGCTCTTGTGCCTTACACTTTTTTAACAAAAAAATTGCGCTTGTCAGGTGTGACTAAAATAATAAAAACCTGCATTTTTTACCCTAAAATCGCTAAAAATCATGAAAAATAACACTATTCAGAGGGAAACAACAATTAATATGCTTTTTTTAATAGTTACGCAATTTTTGAGTGAAAAATAGTTTTGTGTCTGCCAAATCAAAAAACAAGATGGTTTAAATGAGCAATCAATGAAAGTTTGAGGAAAGTAATGTACTTGTACTAAATCTTGGATTTTTTTCCAATTTCCAAATTTGAGTGAATAGTAGGGTCGAACTGTGAGCAAAATTTTTGCAATAGATATGTTTCTTAAAAGACACAAACCCTTCATTAGAGTAAAAAAATTAAAAGAGCGTTGAAGGCTCAAATTGAAAAAAAGTTGGATGTTTCCTAAGGATGGGTTGGGCACAGATTTTTTGATTCAGGATCAGGCTCAGTTTGGTAGCTTTCAGATCAGATCAGATCCGGATCGGTGCAAATTTGGATCGGATTGGATCAGATCCGGCTCATCTGGGGTTGCAAAGAATTTTTTTACATCGCAGCTCCTGCTAACGCGGTTTGTAAGATCAATGGCAACTTTGAAAATGGAATGTTTCATTATTTTCATTAGTTAGAAGTATTTTCTTGAAGAAAAATACCAAAAAAAACTCGGGGAAAAATGATAAGTGAAGTATCCCAAGTAACATGTATCCAAATTTTATGAGTCAATTTCCGAGATGTCTATTCAGTTTCCAGATTAGTTCCTGGGCTTTTGAATCCGACTCACAATGAGCTCAGAACCGATCCAAACACATCTCTAGTGTTTATGTATTTTGATTACAAGTAATTTTTCATTTTGATCATTTGGTGACAAAAAAATAGTTGAAAGCATAAAACTAATAACAACAAATGACTGAAGCATTTCATAACGACAATTAATTTACCTAATATGATATCCAAAATAAATTGTGCTTTTTTCTTTTCTATGTACTTGAGCTTTTTATGGATATCTAAATACACCCTAGACTTCAATTTACGTAGGTTTTGAATGACATTTGATAATATTTTTCATTGTTATGAGATTATGACAAGGCAAACTTTTTCATACTTTTTTAAATAAATTTATTCATAAGATTTGGATTTTCATCCTTGGGCAGTATTGCTAGCCTGCAATATTCCGCCCTCCTGTTTTCGACAGTGTTACATAAACAATGATTGGGTTTATATTGTTGAATTTGTGATCATCGTTCTTTTTGTTTTTTTCCCATGAATTTTGTGATGTATTTAGAGTTTTCCTGGTTTCGTTGTCTCTTTGTTCTTCGTTTTCCATACTTAAAATGCACTCTGCTTACTTGAGCACATTGATTATTTATTTGATAACAACTTTACATAGCTTATTTATCAAACATAATGAAAAAGAAGGAAGAGTTGAATTGACTAAAATAAGATATGTAAGAGATTGGTTTTTGAATATCAACGTGACACCTGACTCGTTAGTTGTGTCATTTTTATCAATTGAATGCCTAACCTTTCAACTTTCAAGCACTCTAGTAATTGCATTTGCAGGCATTTTTATTTCGATTGGCTTGAGATTCCTTTACAAAAGCAAACTTTGTCAATTAGCCTGTGTTCGCGCTTGGACTGTATACGGTCTGGCTTCTTCCCCAAAAGTGCACGCCAACAGAATGTTTCACATACACTTTATTTGATTCTGAAAAAACAAGTCTTGGTAACAATATAATAATATCAAGTAAAGGTTGAATAGGTAATAGTTATTGCATTAGTTTTCTGGCAGTCCAGTCTCCCTTACCAGTAAAACTCTCGAAATCTTTGGGGGCGGGTTAACGTTCACAGGCACAGGCTAATTGACAGATTTTGCTTTTGTAAATGTATGTATGTATTTATTCAGGACCGCTAAAGGTGAGAGTGATTGAAAATTAGGGCCCTAAGATCACCATAAGCCGTAGGGCTTGTTTTCGTGGTGTCTTTGACTCTCACAAAGAGCTTGGGCACGTGCAAGCTCTTGTGAATCTCTCCACTTTAATGTTGAGAGTGATACAAATTGTAGTGTTGCTATATGAACAGTAAACTAGTAATCTGGATAGTGTAGAGATTGGTTGAGGTGTTACGCCCGGTACTGGTTGGTTTCAGAGGCCAACTATCCACAAATACCCTTTGCCACGTCCCTACAAGAATAACCACGACAAGTTACGGCGCTCCTTGGCAAGAAAAACAATTTTTTTCAAGACACTTCGATGAGTATGCGCTTATGATTAGTTTCAGTACATGTTTGCTCCATTGTGTTATCTTTTCTTCCATTACGAAGGTAGTCTTGGTTTTGGTGATGAAATCGTTCCACGCTTTTGGAAAAGAAAAAGGAGGCAGGTTTTGTTGCCAAGAAGTACGGGTTCTGGGTTGATCAAAGTATATGGTACCTTGCCTCACTATCTTGAAGGGATATTGCGAAACAATCATAGGAAGGTTGCCTTTGAGTTTTGCAAGAAGATGATAAATTTGTTTAAACATTTTAAGGTCTTCAATTTTTAGTATGTTAAGTTTTTTAAAGACGTTGCCTGTGTGTGATGCCTTTTTAGCATTCACTATCCATCGTACTGCTTTTTTTTGTAAGGGAATTAGTTTCTTTACCGCACTGGTCTGGCCATAAAATTCCAAACCATATTCCAAACGGCTTTTAATCAACGAGTTATAGAGTAATCTACGCAACTCTCTTGGCATAGTATTTTTTGACATAAAAAAGGTGTACAGTGTACGCCTTACGTTGGCATCAATGAACTTTACGTGTTCTTTCCAGTTAAGCTTGTCGTCTATACGCATTCCTAAGAAGTTTACGTAGGGTTCGGAAGCTTTTGAACCTGCTTGCTGAATTTTGATTCCATTAACAGTTAGGTTAAAACCCTTGTTAGAGTGTGTGGGACCAAATAAAATCACTTTCGTTTTTCCAAGGTTCATTGCAAGTCGATTGGCTTCAAAAAAATTGCTCAACTTCTCCATCCATAAACTACATTCAGCCTCAGCAACTGATAAATCATCCCCAAAGTATTGCAGGGTCGTGTCATCAGCATACATGGAAGTCATAAAATTTGTAACTTTGGGAAGGTCATTAGTATAAATCAAAAATAGCAATGGACCAAGGATACTACCTTGTGGCACTCCACTTGTTATGTTTGCCGGTTCTGATAGGTGACCATCAATGTCTACGAGTTGAGTTCTGTTTGTAAAATAGTTTTTTACCCATGTTAAAATATTTTTACTAAAACCGTACTTTTCCATTTTTGCTAAAAGAATGTCGTGGGATAGAGTATCAAAAGCTTTTTTAAGATCTACAAATATTCCTACTGAAATCCGCTTGTCTTTGTTATTAAAAATGTTTTGCAAAAAGTTATGAATAGCATGAGAGGTTGAGTGTTGAGGACGAAATCCAAATTGAGTTTCACACAAGTGATCAGACTCAAAAGGTTCAAATATTTGCTTGCAAACAACTTTTTCAATCACTTTTGAAAGCGTGGGGAGTATGCTAATGGGGCGGTAATTTGTCATTTCACTACGATCTCCACCTTTGTGCAAAGGAAACACCCTTGCAATTTTCCACTTTTGTGGGAAGTAACCGGAAGTCAGAGATATATTAATCAGGTGAGCTAAAGGATGGATAATTTCTGCTTTTATTGATTTTAATAAGCAATTTGATATACCGTCTAGTCCAGAACTGTTTTTGTTCGGCAGACCTTTAATTACCTTATCGATGTCAAACTTTGAAACCACTTTAAAATAGTAGGTCCGTTGATTTGGAAGTTTGCTTATATGATCTAAAATGCCTTGTGGAAGATTACAGTCGTCCGGGACGTCATTCATAATGTTCACAGCTATTGAAGTAAAGTGCGAATTAAATGCGTTAGCAATGCTCTTCTCAGAAGTCACCACTTTCCCTCCGTCAACTTTGATCTCAATTGGAGCGTTCTTTATTGGTTCTCGGTAGCCTAAAAGCTCTTTGGTTCCTTGCCAAATTTTTTTGGAATTACCGTGATTATCTTCAAAATAATTGTGCCAATATTTGGTTTTAGCCATTTTGATTACTTTGTAGTATAGTTTTGAATAATTCACATGATCTCTTCTATTATGTTCACTTGGATACTTTTGATATTTAACAAAAAGCTTTTGTTTTGTTATTCTAGACACCATGAGGCCTTGCGTCATCCAAGGGTTCCTTTTCACTTTTCTTTTGTTTCGCTTCGTATTTGAAAAAGGGCAAGCAGAATTAATGGCGTTTGTCAGCTTTGTATCGAACTCTTCAAATGCTCTCTCCGGATTAGAATCGGGCAAATCCCATTTTGTGTTTGATAAGATACTTTGGAGGACCTCGATGTTCTTTGGACCAATTGCTCTTCTAAGTTGATTAGAATTGCCTTCGGGTTTATGACGTTGGCGTTTAATCTTTCCCATTGAAACAAAGGTCCCTAAGTGGTCACTAACGTCACAGAGAAGCACCCCACATTTAATTTTGGCCTTACGGTTTGTAAAGATGTTGTCAATTAATGTTTTTGAGGTACTAGATATTCTTGTGGGTTTCTCTATCAGTGGGAACAATTCATATTCCATCACGAGCTCAAGGAATTTGCGAGTTCTTGAGTTGTCCTTCAGGAAATCTAGATTAAAGTCTCCACACATAAGTATAGACTTGGTTTTTGATAGAGAGCTTATCATTAGCCGCAATGTTGAAATACAGTCCTGAATATTAGAATTAGGAGGAATATAGACCGAGATGATAAAAAATTCAGCCGTTTCAATGCCAATTGTCTCGCAATTTCCTGAAGTAGTACAAAGATGGGTACATTTTTTATAGTCCACTGTCTTATGAACAATGAAACCAACCCCTCCTCCTCTGTTGGTAGACCTAGTTTGTGCTTCAAAATTATAGGCTTCGAAATTCATATTTACTCTATCAACCTGCCATATTTCTTGTAACGCCACGATTGCTGGGTTCTGCTCATCCAACAAATCCTGAAATTTTGACTGATTGGCAACAATGGAGCGAACATTTAAAGAAACGAGCCATTGCTCACCCTCATCGAGTTTTTCAACGTATCCAAGATCTTGCATCAAGGAGGCGTCTTCACAAGCACAAGGAACTTCTTGTAGGTTGGAAACAGGCATTACAGGAGGGGTGGTGTTGTGGAGTTTCCGTCATCACTCACACCCTTATGGGGATCATTGTGATTTCTGTGGGACATTCCTCTCGTTATCATGGTTTTTGGCAAACGCGTTTCCTGAGAGGCAGCTTGCTTCTTCGTTTCAAGGGGTTTACCATTCATTGATGCCTTCTGCATTGCTTGACGTTGCGTCTTGTTCGTTTGATCAAGAGGTGGAAAGTCTCTACTTGAGAGGTCCAGAGAGTCATCCATTTGAGGTGCTCCGTCACCGGACGGTTCGGATCCCTCAGCGTAGATTTCTTTCCCGATTTGTTCTTTTTCAAGTCTTTCTTCCTCTTCTTCTTCTTCCTGTTCTTCTTCCTCTTCTTCGGCTTCTCCTTCCCCTTCTTCTTTCTCTTCTTTTTCTCCACCCTCCTCCCCACCTTCTCCCTCTTCTTCTTCCACGCCCCTTTTCGTTCCATCTTCGTCTTGAATATCGATAACCTCATTGCGAGGACAATTGGTTCTGATGTGTCCTTCCTCTTGACACTGAAAGCATCTCCGTACTTGGTCTCGGTGCAAAATACGAATCTTTCTCACCCCGATAGATATAAAATCAGGAATCGGGGCAATAGGAAAGATCAATGCTCTCATGTTCCCATTTGGGATTCCACTCAAGCGGCTATCATGTCTGTCCTCCAATAATTCTTTTACTATATTAGATTTCAGCTCAGCGAAATGAGCACAAGCATCGGCCAATTCTTCCAAGCAGATTTCATCAGGCACGTTCAGAAATCTAAGGGCCCAAAATCTTTGAGCTCCTCTGATCGCACATTTCCAATAATGTTCTCCATAAGCGCGAGAAAACTCGAATTTTCTTTCAAATCTTACTTTTACGTCGACTTCTTCGTAAGTTTGAATTTTTGCCGTTGTCTTTGTTATTCCTCTTGACAAAGAAATCCCGGCAATTTCGGATTTGCAAAACTTCAGCTCATCAAAGATGAAGTCTGCAAGCTCTGACCACTCGAGAAATCCTTTTCCTTGATTACAAGTGAAGTCCAAAAACACAAAGGGATATCGTTTGGTTGCTTTGGCCATTCCAGCATAAGTAGGTAATGCAGAATTCATTTTTTTTCGATTGGTCACATCGTGAGTAGCTGAGCCTGTTGATGTGGACTTTGGTGGTGATTGAAAAACCATTTTGAGGCCCCAACCCCCTCTTTGGGCCGGGGCTCAAAAAAATGAAACTTTCGCTTTGACCACTAGGTGTTCTTTTTACTTCCCGGTACCAGGTACAACAGAATTATTAGGCATAGCCAAAGTAAAAACACAAAATGCGAGGAGCACGAAAGAAACAGTCTTAATCAGTAGTCGATCAGGGTGATCGATCGAAATGAATCTCAAGCCAATCGAAATACAAATGCTCTCAAAGCTCTTAGGTAATAAATTGCCAAAATTTAATTCTTTTAAGTGTTGGGTGCTAGGGTCGGTGAGTTGAAGCTCGCCCGACCAGCGAAGCCAGCTATCACATCATCCAGTTTTTTCCGATAGGCATTCTCATGTCCCATATCAGTTTGGTTCTCCATCTGTTGGTGTGAATTAGAGTCTATTCCATGAGAAAGGTCGGGGAGGAGAATCGAACCTGGGACCTCTCTCATTACAGGAAACTGCGCTACGTACCACGACGCCACGGCTCCTCCCAGGACAGTAAATTGTGGGAAAAGATTATGAAACTCTGAAAATTGTCTAATGGCCCAAAATGATTGGAACTTAACAAACATTACCCGTGAACTTCAAAAATTAATTAATTATTGTTATAAGTTCAAATATGGGCACTACTCATTGATGTCCCTTCCCCTACGCTAAATTTCCGATAAGAATTCATGAAACAAAACTTACATCATTTTTATCGACGGAGTGTTCAACAATCTACGTGGGATATCCAGACCAGAGGTAGACTGGGCCTGTAACTCGTTAACAAGTGCGATTTTTAGATGCTTGATGAACAATCAAAATCAAGATATATCTCTTTTGAGGAGACGATATTATACATGATTTGTTGTCAGGTTATTCAGTTCATGGTGATGATTTATTTAGAAAAGGTATGTTGGGCGACCCCTGCACGTTTTTAAATATCGATGTCAAGAGGAAGAAACACGTTAAAATCCATTATGCTGGAAAGTTATGACGTTGTTCAACCACCCATACCAATATTTGATGAATATTTGAGGCAAAAAAGTGGTAACTTTTGATGTGAAACGTCTTGGCTTTACTGTGTACTTGATTTTTGACTTGTTGCTCGCTTTTGAGGCTTATTTTCTATGTTTACAGGGGTCGCCCAACATAGCTTGTCTAATTAAATCATAAGTTCGATCATGATTGCCTTACAACAAATCATGTAAAAAAACATCTGCTCATAAGAGATAAATCTTGATTTCAATTCTTTATCAAGCATCTAAAAATCGGACTTGCTGACGAGTTATAGGCTCAGTCTACCTCTAGTCTGGATACCCCTCGTATATCATTGGTTTGACAATAATTGTCGAGCGAGTTATATTGGAACTCAAGAGTTGCAGCAGTTCTGAACCAAAGAAATGTCTTTTGATTAAAAAACTGTCAAATTTACTTCTTGAATAGGAAAATCATCAAGTGGTTGCTCAACTTACCCCCATGTGATCCTGTCATGTCAACATGTTCGTCTTAGGTAGGTAGTTCTCTTTCTCATATAACAAACATATCTCATATAGTAGTCGATATCTTCCTTTGGCATAATTCTAGACCGACTTGGTCCTCTTCAAGGGATCCATTACAGACGTATGTGTTGGAATTTGGTTGTATATCTTCATGAATATGAATATGAGTTCTCCAGATCTCATTGTTTTATCCTCATTGTCTTTTACAGATAGATCTCCGAATATGAAAATATATCTGAAGTTAGTTCAGGCAGTTGCGTGCTTATTTTCCCGGGATCGATGAGTTTTTGAATGCTGCGAATCCACTAATTCTTGAACCAATTTCATGTCTTGAATTCATTCTGATAGACTTGAATACTGATTTGTGGTTTTGGATTGGAGAGGTCTTTTTGAGCTTTTTGATCTCTCGGCAACCCATAATATTTTGTCATAACCTTGCTCTTGATATCTTGTTAAAATTATGTTAAATGTAACGTCATAAATTATAAAGTCGTACTTATAACTACAACTAATACATCATAAAAATAGTTTAACTTGCCTTTGATAGCTGTAAGAGACTTTTTGTTGCTTAAACACTTACCTTGAAATACCCTATTTACATCAATCAGAACTAAATAGCCTTACTGCTATGAAATAATATGATTAAAAAATAAACTCACATTTTCCTTTTCGTGCAGAAGTTGAATTTCTATCAGCCTCTCGAATTGCATGACTACAAGATAAAATGGCTAAAAAGACAAGTCCAAAAAATGACACTCTCAAAGTCGACCCCATAGCTTAGGTTGTTCCAACTGGAGTTGTGATCACAGACTGAAAACTTTTCGCTTAGTCAGTGGACAGTTCCCATTGGTGACAGGATTACTTGAAATATTCCACTGTTCGAAAAAGATCCATTTTTTTCTTTCGACATTTACTTACAGAAAGACAAAATATAATTTCATTTGAAGCAGTGTAACGCTCTATGGAGAAGACGACGAGCCAGCCAAATACGAGAGCCAATGAACGTAAGACGAAGAGACGCGTTGATTGGAGAGAGCTAGTTTTTCAGCCAATGGGAAAGCCGATTTGGTTCTCAGAAAGCGGCTTATTGGTTACTATACTCTATTGCGAATAAAATTGGTTGGATCAAATTTCACACATAATTTCTGTTCATTCTTTCTATTTCATATCTATTTAATCGGTTAAAGTATAGAATGTTATGAAGTTGTTGCGAAACTTTGTAAACTTTAAAAGTAAAGTAAACAATCTGTTTTCTTGAAAACCTATTTAAACTAGAACCAATAGTTGACTTCCAACTTTTTTTGGAGACCTCAGAAACGTTTTTAGGGTATTAATACAAAGTTATATCTATGTTGCTTGATACTTAGAAGTTGTAGAATATAGACTTTAGATATTACATAACTTTGAATATTAGGAAAATAACACCAAAAAGACTTCAGATATGCCTAAAGTCAATATTGGAAGTCTGTCTTGACGATCACGATTCTATATCCATTTAGAGAGCACATGGTCCTTGATAAGACATAAAAATGCAAAGCAAATGCAAGTTTTTATGAGTTATGTGAATGTTATGACAAACAAAAATACCATAATAAAATTCGTCAGCCCATGGTGTTTGTTGAATAGGGTTCAAGGAAAGTATCGAATTTTCATACTCGTTTCGACTTAATTCTTGGTATCTCCAGGTGCAAACAAGGCAAACCTATTTTTTTAATGTTCCAGTTTCTTTTTTTTGTGGCATGGGGGATTTTCTAATTATTGATAATTTTAAATGTGTAAATGCCTTCCTCTAAATGGGTCTCGGAAATCTGAACTAGCAGCTTTTAAAAATATGAAAGATGGGCAAATACCTAAATTGTTTTGCTACGATTTGAATTGAACTAGGTGCCATGTCAATGAAAATATTTTTAATTTATTTTTAAGCTTTGATTTATGGGTCCTTGTCATGGTGTTGGTGTCAATAATGGTACCACAATCAGTGTTATGGGTAACCTAGAGGTATAAACTAAACATTAAATTGCATATTTGCTTCAATCATTACTCCTCAAGGTGCTTTAGCAATTGTTTCGCTCGTGTTTTTTTAGTTTCTTGTAATGAAATTGATGCCCAAAAGACATTGCATTGACTTCTTACTTTTTTCTCATTTCACTGAAGCACTGTAATCTAATTGCTCTACATTAAAAAGCCTAAATTTGCCTGCGCTGTTTATTTGAATTTGTAGGATATGCGAATTAGTTTTTTTTCATCCCAATGTGATACAAATCAGCGGCGGGCAATGTTTTCAAATTGTTTAACTCCTTTTTTGTGCATTTCTTTATTTTAGGACGACAAAATCGCGAGAATGCTGTTTTATAGATAAAAAACTAAAGGAAATCATTTCATGCCCTACTGTACTTGCCTTAGAGGGAAGAAAAAATATCTCACTGCTGACGCCACTCTTTTTGGGGACAAAAATCATGAGAACGATTACATCGTGAGAAGGATGTTTGAAAAACAAGACGAATGAAGGAAATTGTATCGTTAATTACACTGCCTATTTTCCTTGCCTTAGAGGCAAAACAAATATGTCTCACAGCTGACAGCACACTGTTTTGTGGACAAAAATAAAATGCACGTTTTTAAATGCAATTCTACCTTTGCCATTCTTTCATAACATATTTATGAAAAAGAGTTTGTTTAATATCCCATTTAGCAGTCCAATGTAAATTTCAACTCATATAATAGCCAGCAAAAAAAGGACGAAATTACTTTTTGAAGCAAAACAAGCGTGGATTACAATTGCACGTAAAAAATGTTTTGTTATGACTAAGGATCTCATGCCTTTCGCTCCTTTAAAAATCTGCAAGTAGTGTTAACCACAAAAAATAAACGTTATCTTACAAACCAAAATGTTTTGCATGAATGTTTGGGCTTCAAAAACCACACACATGGTACAGACGAGATTGATTTAGCCATATGGAAAATCTTGCTTCATCACCTAAGGAAGTGGTTACAATCAAGACCACCTCATTATCTGTTTCTAAAATTCACTTCAGTCGGTTTTAGCTCTCACCTGCGGCTAGAACGTGATTAAATGGGAAACACGCAAAATACCGATCATTCCCATGAAAAAGACATTACCATCTTGTTCGGGGCTCTCAATTTGTCACGAGATACACAAGATCAAACTCGATGTTGCTTGCTGACATTGTAAACTTACTATACAGGTTGCATTGATTTTGCATTCTTTGGCGGGGTTATCAAATGGGTAATTTAGTGACACGATAATCCATGAATGCTTTGTCGAACCCTACAATCACCTCACTCTGCCGCTTTCTAGCGTAAATGAAAACGAGTATGCACCCACTTCAAGGCACAATTTAGAAACAAAGCTTTTGACAACCTTAAGTCCATGTTTGATTACTGTTGTTTAGAAAAAGGTCAATTGCTTGAAAGGAGTCCACTTAATGAAAAATCCTTGTGATCACTTTGATTTGGCTCATCGTTTTGAAATAGTATCTTATGTACAAGGTCGTCCGTATTTAGTCTCATACCATCTATTTTGAAAAATCACTTTAGCTTTGATTGCACATTACAAAGCCTATTAGTGGCCAAATGGCTTATGTGAAAGGTACAAAGTGTTCGGCAAATAAATCTACATTTCCTATTGTGTATATGAAAAAGTCGCTTTAACATGTTGTGTTATTATAGATTATTGCTGAAGTTCAGGGGATATTAATTATGGACTAGCCTGTAGTATGCAGTTTCAGATTTAATTGGTTGCGAAGAAGAGGTGGGCCAATTTAGCAGCTTTGAAATCCGATCCGATCACCGTGTCATCTCTAGTGTACATCTTGATGTTTTTCATAGTACTAGTTTCCTTGTTTCCTTCTATCCAACCGCAACTATAATTACAAACAGCTCTTGGGAGATTTAAGTGGTTGATCATCATAGTGATGGGTCGGGCCAGGATTTTTCGATTCCGGATCATGGTCGGTTCGGTAACATTTCGGTTCGGTTCCGATTCGATCAAACATATTTGGATCCGGATTAGATCGGATCGGGGTCTGGTATCTCAAGAATGGATTAGTCAGGCCTTGTTTTGTGACAGCTTTTTTTCTTAACTAATCCACTGCCAATGAAGCACCTATTTTCATCATTGGACAAGTGTTCTTTTATTTTTTTAAATATTTTTTCAAGGTTTTGAAGATTTGAGAACATCTATGAGAGACGAAATGCTCAACAGATTCATATGTATTTAGTTTCCAGCATTTTGGGGAGGCGCTAATCTTACAAAACAAAGGAAATATTTTTACCATGGTAGTTAGGCATCCGTGAGAACATTCGGAAATTTAAAGACGCGATGAAATTGCAAATAAACAAAACTCGTTCGTTGATTTGCTCTCATTAGTAACTCTGTTAGGTACAGAGTTACTAAATTTTGCATCGAAAATCAATGTTACAGCTAGCACTGATAAATCACAACTGTACCTGAATCCTGCATTGCACAGAACCTTGAAAACTCGCAAACAATGAAGGTTCGAAGGTATTCTATTTCTTATGGAAATTGATTATTGGAGAGCCGACTCCTCAATGTTCAGTTCTGATTCTGGATCGGTTCCGGGGTTTTTGGATCCGGATCACGGCGAACCGACCTCAAAACCGGTCCGACCGATGCGGAATCGGCTCATTGTCGATCTAGACCGATCCCTAGATCATCAACACCATGAGCAACGTGGGAATTACTCAAAAAAAGAACTCAACCAAATTTTGTGGTTGCTTGGTTGCATGATCATGCTATCAAAATCTGGAGAAACAGGCTGATTTGAATATTGGTTGCAATTTACATAAGAAACCGCAAAGGAAAAAAGCCTCTTTGATTGGTCTAAAAATGCTCAGCTCTAAATTACTGCAGGCAATTCTGGGACAATTTTGTCGATTAGAACGTCTTTTCCTGCTCAGAACACGGAAAATTCACATTTGCGGGATATAAGAAGTCTTTGTCTGCTGAGAAATTTTCAAAAAAGCATTTGTTTGTACCGAAAGACGTCTTGTTATAGTATGGACATCGGTTTAGTGAAAAAAGACCATGCCTTCCCTAAATTCAAATATCAAAAGATTATCAAACCTTGCAATAAATGTATGAACGTATGATATATTTCATCCGTATATGAACGTTATTTTACGATATCATGATTTTTTTTGGCTTTATAGTTTGGACAAATGCCGCCCTATGCCGTAGCATATCTTGATTAGCCGAACTTGAATGAGTCGTTGAAATTTTAAAGATTGAGATGCTAAATTTCACACTAAGATTTTTAGCTGTATTTCAGCGGTCAGATGTGGGAATGAATGTGTGCCAGATGGGTTCCGTTTCATATTTCTGTTACCACTAGATTAGTATTCAATGACTTAAGAATACCTAAATTTTAATTTTCTTCATTATTTTAATCAAATCATTTTTAATTGGTTCTTTTACTTTGAGCAGATATCAAAATCCTTTGTACCCATCTATCCAATTGTACCATTATTGTTTGTAGGATTCTACATTTTCCATTTTGCATTTTTCTTATGAAAAATTTGATAACAATTTACATGTTTTCATCATTACACGTTCTTAACCAACAGCTGAGGGCTAATTTTTAGCTGGAAAAGCAGTTAGAAATGAAAAAATGTAATTAAGGGAAGTGTGTTAAAAAATCAACAAGGTAGGCTTGCTAGAATTCTACCACAAATGCTAGTGTTGAATGATAAACAATATTGTTCCAACAGCTAAACCAAAATTACATAAGAAGCTGTAAGTGAACCAAGATGATCTCATTCAGGTCACTTTCTGGAGTCAAGTTGTCTCTCTTTTTAACTTTATCTTGAAAATCTAAACAGATATATTAGATATCTTGAAAAGTGTTCTGACTCCAGAAAAACAAGCAAACAAACGGGTATCCATACTTCTAAAGGTTGTCTGTGATTTTCTCGTTATCAGCACTCGTCTTGGAAACAAAAGATTCCCGGCAGGCGAAAGACTCTTTTCATGGCACTACAGTTCCTCATTTGGTCATCATTTCAATTTGCTCCTTCAGAGAGACCACACCAAGAAGCATTTTACGGTACTTATAAATATTATTGAAACAACCATTGTACTTCTCAGTTAATATTAGGAAAGATTTGCCAGATATAACAACACTACTGGACGGAGGCAAAACAATCCGAAGGCAACTCCCGTGGTGTTTTGTGAGTGTTTATTCAAAGTAAAGAGGGGGAAACAAAGCCGATATTCCTGTGTGTGAAGCATTTCAATTTTTGTTGCTGCTTAAAATTAATTCTTTCGAAACACTTATTCATTTTATATTTAGTTTTGAAACATTTGAGTTACTCGAGGAATTTTGTGTGCAAAAGAATCAACATCAGGATTTCAGAAACATAAACTACCTTAAAACATTGAAAAATTATTATATTTCACTGCAATCGGCGAAACGTCGAATTCCTTGATTAGCATAGCTTTGAGATTGAGCTAGTAACTTATTTTCTTAGACATTCAGGACATATGTCGTTTTCTTTTACTAGCAATGATCTCGTGCAAGTTCAATGATCAGTATCTTCAATTATATTTTTCTGCTTCCTTTGATGTTGGTCCTTACATTAATGAACAAACGCCCTAGAAGTTCATTTTTGAAATATTATAGATAAGCCACTCGGTCTAACTTATGGTATTTACGACGAAGTGCAAGTGCTTCCAAAGACGGAGTAGGCCCTAAGTACGCTAATCCAAACTGTTTGAATAGTTTCATAAGCTAGCAACAAAATTGTCTAGCCTCTAAGTTGTCTCAAAATCCAACAGGACCAAGAGGTATCAACTTGGATCCCGATGATGACCTACTTAAGCAGTTACTTTTTCTAAAGTAAAAACCATTGCTCACTGATTCATCCTTCCCTCCTCTGATTTCAAAACACAGTTGCAAGTGTAAGAAGAAAAAAGCCAAAATATTGTTTTAAGACACACACTAATCAAAGACACAGGTTAAGTTTTTTAAATGATGAGTTCAGCCTCCAAAAAGATTTACACACTTCTAGATGCGTTTGTAAACCGTTTTCTCTTTTTATTCTTGGGCAGCTTCCTTTTGCTCTATGTTACATGATGCGTGTGGTGCCTTCTTTCTTCATTAAACTTTCTAAAATCAAACAACACAATATTGATCTTAGATGAACGAATTGATTTGTTCTTTTAGACGATTCAAGCCATTTTTTCCAGGAATAATAGGGATAATTTGTTTCAGTTTTGTATGCATGACTTTGTATGCTATATTACTATTACAATTCAATTGCTTTTAGGTCTTAACCATGATCTCCTATTACGCTATCTTCATTTTGGCCCTTATGGCTGCCAATTGTGAAGCTGCCAAAGGTGTTAACAATTCCTCTCGAAGGAGTGAGAAAGCTCGTGAGTTGTGTTATGCATATCCAATCATATTTGTTTAGCTATTATTTTGCTAGTATTATTAGATATTAATAGATATTTATTATTTAGCTATATATCATTTGCCAGAGCTGTATTTCAAACTTACTGTTTTTCATTAACATTGCATGCAACCGTTCTTTCATTTTTAGTAAGTCTCTTCAACGTAGTTCGGTAAGTGCTTGTCTTTAAAAAATATATTTTTAAGGTGCCTTCGATTGGTAAGTAGATTTTTCTCTAATAAGTCAAAAGTAGAGCCAGGAGAAATATCTATTTTATTGCTGTGGACCAAAAATTCCAGACGTTTCAAGCAGTAATGTCAGCTGACACCACACCAAAAAAATGTTTAGAACTTGTGCTCCACAACAAAATTATTTATCCGGGCCGTAGTCACAGGGCATAAGATTAATTTGACATGATTGGTCTTTTTTAAGACGAGTTTCTGATTTTAATATTTACCGTTGATCTATCGTATTGAAATACTTTTTTAGCGTCGCCCAAATACATTAGATTGAGTTACAACCTGAAAAGAACAAAACGATATCTCAATGTGCAAACCTTTATGTGAATGTACGATTCCTTATTTTAGGTTTTCCAATTCTCCCTGTCCCGGTTCCGGCAATAGAAATGGAACTTGTTATACTGAGTGAGTGTCATTTTTTAATTTTTTTTGGGTTGCGGATTTTTCAATACCACTACAAGGAATGGAATTCCTTGTAACTAAAGTTAATCATGAACGTTATTGGATTAATTAGCATTTTTTTTATATTTGGTCTACCCATTAAAAGAGAGTGAATCATCCAAATGGCCATTCCTTAATGCATTAAAGGGTGATTTCCATTTGAATTGTTTTTTTATTAGGTAGAGCCCTTTTATGGGCTTAAGGCCTTCAAGTCTAATGGACCAAGTCTATTAGCTCTTGGACCTTCTTGTCTAACCTTAAAAATCCTCCTTAATAACAAAATTTTGACCTACAGGAAGAGATTGTTGTGGAAGGGAGGGGGCGGTCACACTTGACTAAGACCTAGGCTGCCCATGGGAGAAAGTGGGAGGAGGGATGGGGTTATGGACGTTTGGAAGAAGGGTGGAAATAGATAAAGGTTTTGCGGTGAAGGAAGGGAAATGGGGCAAGAAATTGAGAGGAGGAGAGGGACGAGGGCAAGGGAGAGAAGGAACAGTAGGAGGGAGAAAGCTGAAAGGATGAAATGTTGGGGAGTTGGGTAGGGGATTGAGGCTAACCTATATCCAGATCTAGGAGACAGAGATTTTGTTGTCTTTGTCTCCTTTGAGTACCTCGGAGGTGGACATGTTTACACACCACATTGAAACATGTCCCACTACTCATTGATTTACGACACAAACTGTATCTGGGTAGAAGAAGGGGCAGTCAACTCTAAAAAACTGAAGTAATAAGAGAAAGAAGGGAAAGGCTAATAGATATAAAAACGCTTACATAATGAATAAGGCTTTTCTACAAGATCAAAAAGAAAGAGATTGAAAGATTCTAACATTTGCCCCTGAACATCTTTTGGAATTATCATTTTAATCAGAAGTTTTATTGTTTTTTTCGAGAAGCGTTGAGACAGTCATTTGTGTCATCTATTGTTGTCTGCTGTTTGCCATAATTTTGGGCTAAAAAGTGAATACTTAGACCAAGAAACATTAACATCGGATTGTTTTTCTTTTAGGGCTGAATGTAAAGCAAAAAATGGAGTTGCAGCTGGAACTTGCGCATCGGGATATGGAGTTTGCTGCACATGTAAGTTGCAATAGTGTTGAAAATTTAATGACAAACTTGTTCTTTTCTAAGAGCACTCAAACTTGAATAAATCATGGGATCTAATGGGACAGTGTAATCACATGCTTTTTTCTAACGGTGGAGCCTCCATCCCTACTCTAGTCCGCTTGTCTTAGCTTCGATGAAGGGTGAGTGCTTCAATTGAAACGTGATAAATCACTTTTGAAGTTAGTCTTTTGCTAAAATGAACACAGAATGGACTGGGGTAGAATCATTTGTAAGTCATCAAACAATTATTCTTAAAATTGGTTGACAAAATGCTGAGCATTTTACGAAGAAATTGAGTGTTCATTTCACGTTTCCTCACATGCCAGCCTAATTTGCCTCGTCTGCCTTTTATCACAAACCAGCTCCAGACTTCTCAGTTCTAGCTAAGCAGGCAGACGACGGTGACAGTTGTTTGATCCGTGACCACTAGATGACTCAGGCTGTATTTTCTGGATTGCCGCTGAGAATCAAACTTCAAGAAAGATATTTGCGTTACAAACAAGGTAGCGCCATTTATGACGTTCCTTATGAAACCATCATTTTTAACAATGTTGTTGAGTAATCCCCCATAGAGGGCGGTTTTGGCGACGTCAAAATTGAGATATCTCTATTTTATTTATCTATGCTTTTATGAAGAAAGCGAGCAGTTTGAAAATGTGCGCTAAGAAAGAGGTGCACAGATTGGCAGACGGGCAAAGCAATCATTGGCAAAGCCAATTCTTCACAGCTGGACTGTGAAGAAACACAAAAAGAAGAATATCGTTCGGATCATAAAATGCTCTGCATTTTGACAACCAATTTTGAGAATGATTGTTTGATGACTTGCTGTGTCTCTGCACTAGTCAATTCTGCAGTCGTTTTGGCAATAGGCCTACCACAAGCATGATTTGCCACGTTTTAACTGATGCACTCTCAATTCCTTCAAGCTAAGACAAGCGGAATAAAGTTGGGATGGAGGTTCCACCGTAAGAAATGAAGAAGCCTACGATTACATTGTCCCATTATGAATGCTTGGGAGGTTCAAGTGATCTCTAAAAAATCTTATCGCCGCCCGATGAATCAAGGAAAAAGGCTTGTTCGGCAAAGGTAGAAGGTTCCAGGTGGCTCCGGAGTATTTGGGCACTTTAAGGGTTTTCGCATGTTACAGACCGACTTTGTGACTCAGATGCTCCTAAAAAGATTGCTTTGCAAG
Organism: Tigriopus japonicus; assembly: GCA_010645155.1. Classification (NCBI taxonomy): domain Eukaryota; kingdom Metazoa; phylum Arthropoda; class Copepoda; order Harpacticoida; family Harpacticidae; genus Tigriopus; species Tigriopus japonicus. The sequence continues at coordinate 141,561 of JAAGOF010000252.1, forward strand.
TTTAGATTTATTGACTTGGCATTTTGCAAGAATGTGCAAAATTCATAGTTCACATTAAAAGTAAAAAGTCCTTGGAAAGACAATTACTATAGACGATTTTAAACCAAGCTTGAAAAATTCGCCAATAGATGGCGGGGAAGGTTGGGCAAGTACAGAGAAAAGACTTGTGAGCTTAGTGCTTAGTACTTGCCCTCTCTTTCACACCATCTATTGGCGAATTTTTCAAGCTTGGTTTAAAATCCTCTATTGAAAGGAAACAGGTGTAAAAGACATGGCATTTTTATGAGGTCTTTTTGGGTTTGAAGTTTAACGATTCAAATTTGTTATTGAGAACCGCTTACACCTGTATTTATAAAATGGCAGAGGTCTTTTTGTGTTTATTATTTTATGCATGCAAGAACTGACGAATGCATGGTGCATATTTTTCTAAAATCCAATGTAATGGCCGCACGTGCTAACGTGTTCTTAAGGGCCAAGAGTAAGTTCTACTCCAAACGGTCGATGTTTGAATCCTGTTGGGGATAGAATTGAAATTGTCGGGAGAAAACCTTAATCCAAATTTGTCTAAAATTGCAATCCAATCTCTTTTTGCGGAGGCAACTAATAGACAAAGCAAAAGTAATTTACTTTATGTTTTTCGACAATGGCAAAATTGCACCAAATCAACAAATTTTTATGTTGTATGAAACAAACCGTAAGGTTGAAAACCCTGCTTTTAGTGCCCCTGGAAATAAAAATGAGCTCTTAATATTAAAATTAGGGATTGTTTACGGCATTTATTTTTTTTCTTTACCCTTTTAATGCATATCTTGGCATTAAAACAGAGCAACTATAACCATGATTTGTATTTATTTTTTTTAGTTTCTGCCACATGTGGACAAACTTCGAACGAGAATTGCACTTACTTTGAATCTACAAGCGTTCCACTGGGGGCTTGTCGTTTGCAAATTTGCAAATGCAACGACAACGTCTGTCAGGTAAAAAGGATTTTCCCTTAAAACTGTTTTGAAAAGGTCTTGTGATCTATAAGACTATATAATATTCTTTGCTGCACCTGGAAATATGTTGCTTGCCAAGTAGTTTGATTGCACAGAGAGACATGCGTATATACCCGTCTAACCCAATCAATCGTGCACTAAACGCTAAATTTACTGTAAAATCGCGAATCCTCGTCTAATTTTAAAACTCCAAAAACAAAAGGCGGTCTTTTGAATAAGGCGCATCTTTTACCTTTAATTGGCGCAACTCTTGCGCCACGCCAACTGCGCCAAAAATGGACCACCGCAACACCATATGTGCTCTCCTGGACGCGGATATAGCGCCCAAGGACATCGTGACTCAGCTTGGATGTTCCAAAAGGCTCGTTTTCAATGTTAAAAAGCTCAAGAAAGAGGAAAAAGACGTCGAAAGGAAGCCTCGGGGTGGCCTTAAAGCCAAGAAAACCGGCGCTGCGCCATTGCGCCGACTGAAAAACGCCATCAAGAAGAAGCCCAGGAGGGCTGTGAGGGAGCATGCAAGGCTCCTAGGGATTGCATACACTATGGCGCATTATTGGCGTAAGAAGGGGCTTCCTTTGTCTCTTGAAGCTTCGAGCTCCAAGTTTTTTTGCTCCATTCTGCGCCGTAGTGTATGCAATCCCTAGGCACTATGCAATCCCTAGGCACCTTTTATTTTATGCCTTACCTAACATACTAGGCCTTACATTTAGTGAGCACTATGTTGACCTCATGTCTAAAAAAAGATTCTTGGAATGATCAAGTGTCATTTTTTGTCCAGGAAGCTGATACCTTCATCAATTAGTCAAATTACCCCTTACGTCACTTCAGAGAATTCAGGATCAGAGTTTTTTATTGCGTTTAAAGTATTAAGTTACATGATATTCTTTCAATCATGTTGTTATTAGCGTCAAAGAAAATATATCCCATGTATGTTTTACACTCTTATCAATGTTATTTATCATTGAATCCCTATTTTTACATTTGCCGCCCTGAACATTTTTACTTCTGCTGCCCTGAATTTAATGCCTTATACAAGGACCCTAGAGCAGTGCTGGAGGATCCTTGCCCTCCTTGCCTAACTGAAATCAGGAATACTGCCAATCATGATAAGATGGTCTTTTTGAATGAAAATATATGTTTTCTGTCGGCCTTTTCCATGAAAATATTTTGGGCAATCAGGCTACACAATGACTTGGTGACTTAGAAACATACAATTTTGCAACATGAAATAGATTAACAAACAAAGTTTGCTCTTGTGTGCACCATGTGGATCTGTTGACCTTTTCTTCAATTTTTCCAGAGCAATCCTGATCAAGTCAAGTCTTCCAGCAAGTGATGTGACTTGGGCAAGCTTTTTTTCGTGACATCGTACACCGGGGTCGCCAATTTACCTTCAGTGAAATGGTATTCCCTTCTGCCTACCTATCTTCATAAACCGGTTTTTCATTAAGAAGCACAGAAACGCGCCCCTGACTTTTGTAACTTTGGATCAGGGTTGCAAATTTACCTCAAATTTGTGTTTGCTTGAGTTGGTTAGCAAAGCACAAAATCTTACTTAGGCGACCCTACCTTGCAACCTCCCGTGAAAAAACTTGCCCAAGCCCAGATTTCACATCACTACTTCCAGCAGTTGAAGCAGGACTGACAAAGTGTTACTCACTCAACCATATTAAAATTAAAATATTTCGGAGTATAGTCATGTAGTTAAGAAATTCAGTGGGTTTTCAAGATGTCCCAGCAAGACGACATGTCATACAATATATCTTAAAGAAACTGGAAACGTTAGGATTTTGTGAAAGTACGAAACCGAACTTTGGCCAAATTTTGATGAAACCTAATTTGGCCTTGATGACAAAACTGATCGGTGGGGTCCGGTAATCAGTGCTCTCAGATTTGGGTAATATTACCAAATCTAGTTAATTTATGACCCCCTTTTGGTATGAAAATTTGTCAATTGGTAAATTACCAAAACACCGAAATTTGGGTAATTTTGAAGTCCAAGCTCTTAGACACTTAAATTTTGTTCATGCAGGGTAAAATTTTGCGAAAAAAATCTGAAAAGTTTACTGTGTTTTAAATTTTCAGTGCTGCCATTTTTGACTCAAAGTTTATGTCACTTCCCTAGAAAAAGTCGGTGTGACGTAATCTTTCTGGCCCAGAAACCTAAACAAGGACAGTTGTCGCTACGCAACACTTGGCCAAAAAATCGAACTCTGAGCACATCCTTACAGTGCCTCCAGATATATGAGAGGAAAAAGCGCAATTTGTAACAAAGACACAGACTAGGTTGGCGCAGTTCAGAAAAAATAGGCCAAAAAGTAGGCGCAAACAAGCCCCAAAAAGTGTAAGATTAGCGCAAAAATGCAAGCAAGGGATGGAGACTCTTCATCCATGGGAGGATTGTCTTTGCATCAGCTCACATCAAGGAGAAATACTGCAGGAGTAGCTTGTAAACGCTAAGGCATATTGGCAAGTGTAATCCAACAAACAAAATTTTAGAGGTGATCAGTTGTAAGCTGTGACAGCATTTCTTGTTTTGATTTCAACAAGCTGACTGCACATAAATGCATTTGAACTTGACCTCGTCTCAATCATAGTCAAGAAGAGCTGGATAAAACTAGTTTTTTGAAAGCAGAGAATATGAACCCTTAGCTTTTGCAAGCTGTCTGTACAGTATTTCTCCTTGTTATGATACTGTCGCTCAATAAGCTGATGCGCCCATACCTCGCTTCTGCTGGACTGCGATGACAGCTTCACATATGATGATTCTTGCTCCCATTCACGAGAATGTGTTATACTTTACAAGAGCTGTTATTGATATTTTATAGAGGCTGTTATTGATATTGTACAAGAGCTGTTATTGATATTGTACAAGAGCTGTTATTGATATTGTACAAGAGCTGTTATTGATATTGTACAAGAGCTGTTATTGATATTTATAGAAGCTGTTATTGATATTTTAAAGAATTTGTCTACAATTTTTCAGCTCAATGGTCAATGGAGTTAAAAATAATGCATCTTTGAAATTCAGGCAAGTGTAGGCGGAAAATTAACTCGTTCTACCTCGTGTTGCAAGATCTTGCATGGATCACTCATAAGATAGGACAAATTATTGCATTTGAAAAACTTGTTTCAAGTGTCCAAGCAAGCCAGAATGGACACGCGTACTAGCGCGTTCTTAAGAGTGCCGAGTGTAAGTGCTTCCCCAAACGGCGTAGGTTCGAATCCTGTTGGGGGTCGGATTGAAGCTGTCGGGAGAAATCCTTCAATTTACAGGGAATCGCATTCCTTGTAGCGGTAATAAAAATCCGCAAAAAAAATAGCACCAATTGAATAGCATGTTGTATTAGGAACAATTCACAATTGCTTTGTTAAGATAATTTCTTGCAATTGCTGTCTTGTCATCTGGTTTGAACGTTTTTATACCTTTATTATGAATAAACAAGTGTTGAAAAGAATAAGAAATAATCAAAATTGATGAAAAAGTTTGGGTAATTTTTTGGGTAATTTTGACGAATTTTTAGGTAATTTTGACGAAAAAAATCTGAGAGCACTGCCGGTAATGACCCTTATCTGTTCAAAATGTACGTTCGTCCTCCTCTGGAATTTTCCTCACAAGTAGAATCCATCTAGCAGGGGTGACATTGATCGCAAGGAAAATATCTTTTTGTCACTTCCATCATTAGAAGATCGACGTTCATTTCTAGATCTTGCTTTAACACTCAAGGTGTGCTCACGGTTTTGAGTCATAACTCCCTTTGAGTTTCATGACTTCTTTTAACTTCTTTTAGATAATCTTCTAAACTATTTTTGCAGAAAATGTCACTTCTCCTCATCATAAATTTTCTTTTAAACCCGTACTCTTTTATCATCATTGTGATGTTTGAGTGGTTCAAACAAAAAACCGTAAACATAATAATCTCACAGGTGATGATAACACATTAAAGGTGTATTATCCTTATTTTCAGTTGCGGTTGGATTTCAATAGCTTCGTTATTGCGGGTCCTACAACAGCAACAGACACAGTGGCGAAAATTCTGAATGGTGTTGTCAGTAAAGCAGGAAAAGTCCCAGTGATTCAATCCACGCAATGCCTAACCGACAGATTTTCGGTGACAAGTCCCGGAAGCTCTACACCCCCTACTATTTGCGGAACTAATACCGGGGAACACAGTAAGACACATATATTATATTTCATATTAGTCTTCCGACTACCTGGCTAGAAACTACGCCTTCTAGTGATACACTTCCGTTTTTATCAAATTTTGAGAGAAACTTCAAAGTCACAGAAACGTTTATTCCTTTGCCTTGAAAGGTGGTCTCAGCAAAGAGGTTGTGAAATTGTACATCCGTGATGTCAAAATTCGCCTGAATGTGCGAAATAAAGCGGTTCGTGTAGTGGCACTTTTTCATATATTTATATTTTTTTACTAAAGAAAGAAATGCAGTATTGTTAGTACTTAATGCCTAATGGATCATGAATGTAATAAGGGCTAAAATTACAATCTTAATATAGATTACATGATTGATCATGATGCTAATTAGGACTTGAAAAAGCTTTTTTAATTTCCATAGATATTTGATATTTGAGATCATTTTCGAGGTGTCAATACAACAACACCGCAAACGTTATTTTTAACTTTTCTAAATATTTTCTTAGAATGACAAAGCGTCATTTTTTGTCCAGGGAAGTCGATGTATTCTTTTGAACATTGATTGATTTTATCGAGGGAAACAGGCATGATGGGGAAAAATAGCAAAGAAATTTTTCGCCTAGATCCCAAGGTTATACCTATGAGCCAAATAGCTTGTTTTCGTGGGAACCCCTTAATGGTTTCCAGAGGAAAGAAATAATGGTGTTTAAATTTGGGTTTTAGCTTTGAAACCACAAAAATGGAAAAACTTGGATGAACCCGAGATGCTTAGTTTGTACTATTGCAGGATAATCAATTCTTTAAAGTGCAATTGAAAGAGTATATCTGCATTGTGCTTAATGCAAACAGGCCAATTTTAAACAAATGAAATATGTTCGTTCCAAGCCTGTTATGAAAAGAGAACCCAGGAAACTTCTCATGACAATCAAAACTCACTCGCCGTAGCCAGGTCATTGAAAGGATCTCCGAGAATTAGGTAAAAAACGTATATGCTCATTCAATTCACAATCCTAGCCTCTCTTTTGTTCCACCAAGCGTTAATTATGTTGTTGTACGGTTTTGAAGCTTTTTTGCGTTTAAAATTGATATTTTTTTCCTATTCATGAAACAACAACTCTTAACATTTGTTGGTGGTACTTTTCACTGCAAATCAGTAATCTAATTTTATCTATTTTTTCATGTAATTGCCAAGAGATTATATTCTGGAGATAATGAATAATATTGTAAAATATCAATCAATACTACAGCAAAAAGCCATCTTTAATGCAAAATATTACCTAAAAGGCCTCAGTGGTTCAATTTTAAACAGATTTACAGTCATTGGCAAATGTTTTGGCCCCCCCCCCCTGAAAAGTTTACATTTTTCAAGATATCTCTTGTATCCTTGCAGATATGAGGGTATAATTGTACAACAGGCACATGCATATAGTATGAAATAATGTGTTCAAATTTGGAGCTGATTGTACTAGGTACACAAGGGATATGGGTGATTTTCTAAATCTTGCCATGGCAAAAGTTTTGGCCCCTTTAAGGTTTGGGGGGTTGTGCACTCAAATTTGCGGGTCTTTGAACCCTGAAAGACCTTCAATGAGCAAAATAGTAAAAATGCACACAAGGATGCATCATTAGTTCTTTAAGTCACCAAGCCTGAAGAATAATTTAGCATCAATATGGGAAGACAAAAAGAACTTTCTATTGACCTGCGCGAGAAATCAAATCATTTTCATGAACAATTTTCCACACAATTTCGATGAAAATTGAGAATAAGCAGTCTTAAAAGTTCAATAAATTCATTGGCGCTACTTTCTTTTGTCTTTAAGCCTTGAAAAGCGCAATAGACTGAGCTAATCTAGATTTTGACGGAAATCATAGCATTATATTCAGAGCAATGTCCAACTTTTTTGTTGAGGTCACGTAACTGGCAGTCGACGTCATCACATGACGTCACGAGGCCCATGATCTATATAAGTAGGATAATTTGGGACTTAATTCTCCATATTTTTTCCAGTGTATGTGGATGCAAGTAGTGAATGCAACGAAATAGCTTTCCAATTGGGTTCATCTTCTAGCGTGAATCGACAGTGGTCTATTAAGGTAAATGACGGTCTTTTTTCATTATTGTTATTGTAAATTGTTTTTATATATCAGACGGTTAAACCATTCCGGAGTCTTCAATAGATCAGAAAGGGTTCCAGAAGTGTGAGAGGTACACAACATTCCCTAATTAACTTCTTGCACATACTGACATGGCACTGGAGGATCTGGAGTATGATCCTTGAAGGCATAGTTTTAAATAAGTTGTTTATGGTAAATAAATACCTCTTTCCAAGGAAAATTTAAGACATGGGAGCAAGCCTCTGTCTGCTCCGGCGGTTAGTTGTGGATTTTTAGATGGGACAGAAAGTCCGCTTTTTTGCCCTGTGTGGGCCGCACGGGGCGTGGCCTGTCCCCCGGCCAGACTGCAGCCTCTTCACGACCTCGTAGACGGTGGCCCTGGGGTACTTGGTTGACTTGATGATGGCTCTGGCGTTGTTACCGGCCGAGAGCAACTCAGCAATCACTTTACGCTTTTGTTCCTGGGGCTTCATATTTCCGGATTTAAACAAAAAAAAATTCACAAACATTCAAAACCGGTTTTTGGTCAAACCAGAAAAACGCGGGAAATAAAAATATTCCTCTTGCTTCAGGAGATATACGTCATCCAAGTTTTGTCTGGATACTTCTCCCCCTCCCCGTAGGTCCAGAAGAGTTGAATCACTATTGGTAGAGGCATAGATATCTTGACTACTGGATGTCGTACGACCGACCGCTTGGTTGGTAAATTAGAACATTGAACAGTCTCCTGGGAATTGATCACAAACCGGTTTATTGTACTGTTTTTCCAACCAACCAAGCGGTCGTCCGCCATCCAGTGTCAAGAAATCTATGGTAGAGGTAAATTTTGGATTGGGAGTCTAAGGAAGAGGTATCCAATTATGGCCTGAGCTTTAGTTATGGAAGCATTAGTGTGTTTGGTGAAAAAGAGTTGAGGTGAGAAGGTAAATCTGACGTAATTTAAATCTCAATTGGGATATTGTTAAGGTAGAAGGAGGTGGGTGGCACATGACATTTTTGGAAGACAATGGCCTTCGTCTTGATGGTACTAACTTGAAGGCCGTTCTCTTGGCAATAACTGTGAAGAGCATTGATGGCATTTTGATTTTTTATTACCGCTACAAGGAATGGGATTCCCTGTAAAGAGAGTTAATGATTAATATATTCTATATAATTAACATTAATACTAAATTTGATCTTCCAACGAGTTACTGTTGGCAGATCTGTACAACCCTTGAATCTTAGGTTGGTCAGAAAACGTACTTAAAAATTGTCTAACCCTGCTTTAAAAGCTGTAAGAGGATCAGCTCCTACATATTCCCGACGAAGACTAATGGGCAAAAGATTGAAGAATGCAGGAGCCCGATAAATAAAAAAGGAGGACTTCATTGATCGAACTAGCCTCGATTCCCTTGGATTTGGAGGTGCTCTCAGAACGCACGTAAAACCTCTACGATCGCTACAACTGATCTCAAAGCCTAGGTTAGGAGAGAGCCCATGAACGCTCTTCAAAACATACAGTATCAGATACCTTTCATACCTTCTCTGAGTACTGTACAGCCCTAATTTCTGGAGCCTGTCCCAATACGAAAGCTCTCTCATTCCTGTGATGTTCCTAGTGAAACATCTTTGGACCTGCTCGACCTTTTGCAAACCTTCCGAACTCATTGGAGCGCAAATGGGGGAAGCCATGTACCCCTGAAAGGGAGTATACTTAACCTCTTTTTCCCCAATACGTAGGAGGGTCCAAAACTCAACAAGTACGAAGTGTTTCTCTCATGTTATAAACTCGAGGGCCTGTATCCTTACCACCTCATTTGTGAAAATTTGGCCTAAATATACATCTTGTACCCTACCAATGACTTTTTGTAAAAATCTAAATTCTAATTAGCTATTAAGAAACAAGAAACACCATTCATTCAATAAGCATGGCAGAAATATAGTAACCAGAGGCACTGAACGGGTACAAAGCAAAAGCAAACATCATAAGCATGATAAATTGAAAGTAAAAATGAAATTTAGGCACACAATTTCAAATCAAGAAAGATTGAGCAACAATGCTATCCAAGATTCACAAATTAAATGAAGATTTCAGAGTATGACAACTAAATAAAAAGTGAAACATACCTTAAAGCAATGATTTTCTTGAAAATGGTAGCAGAAATGTGGATCAAATAACAAAATTTTGTAATCAAATCCCACCACAGTATCATTTTGGTTAGAAGGAGACATACATGGATCATATTTGCCAAAGGACAACAAAGTTCATCACCAAGAATTCTGGTAGACAGGACTTTAGTAGATTGGTACATTGGGTATATTTTGGTAGCTTGAAAGTATTCTGATTGGTTTTAGTCCTTGACCCTGAATTCTACACTTTTCTGAATTCTTCTTGATCTATTGTGTACTTGGAGTTTTTACAACCCAAAGATGGAGAGCACTCTTAGTTATTGTTCATCAATGGATAATGAACCAAGGTAGGAAGGCGAGGGTAAAAATAGTCCAATTGGAAGTTCTTCTCAACATTTGCTTCTCTGTTAATTTTCTGCGTCCTTGTTTAAGATAAGGAAACGGCAATTTAAGTTAGGGAAAAGTATTGAATCTTCCTAATGCTCGAAACATTTTTGACCGAGATGTGTTGAGATTGTAAATTACTGGAAGTAACGTAGCATATGGCTGAATATGTTACATTCATAACAACACATGGATATGATGATTAGGGTTTCAAAATTTCCAGCAAAACATTGTTAGGTAAAAGTGTTTTGTTCAATATTTCTCACTTTTATAATCAATCCACAATTCAAAATGTTGATGCCAATTTACTAATTTTAAATATGAGGCATCCAAATTGATCAGAATGATGAAACAAAGATATCCAAAGAGACCGGCAAAACAATTTTAATCATTTTATGACGTTTTCAAACACTTGCTATATTCACTTTTTTGATGTCCATTGCTGTTACTTAAATTGTTATTTCTCGGCTTTTTTGCCAATTCAATTCCAAGGTTCTTTTTATGCCATGTTTGTCTCTCAACTTGTCATCTGTTCAAGGTCAATTAAAACTTTGCGTGGCTTTGAGATCCTACGAATTTGTCAGAAATTTGAAACCCAAATAATGTTTGTCTGTAATTGTTGGTCCTTCAATGCATTGAGATTTTCCGGTAGATTTCCTTTGTACAGGCATGTAGCAATATGCATTTCCACTGCATGCCATCACTGGCTCAAACGGGAAAAATTGGCACTGAAGACTGAGAACTGGCAACATTGCACTGAATTCTTTCTTTGATCCTTGATCACTACTGGCAATGCAAAGACGAGTCACGTACGTACATATTGAAATCAAGGCAATTGTGAGACTGTCTCAAGTCTTGAGGATTGTGAGCCCTCCCAGAATGGCCAAAGGGGTGAAAATGGCTCATCATATCACTAACACAATTTCAAAGGTTTGTCTAATTTTAAAAATATCCCGTTTGTTTTGGCTAGTGCTTATGGGAAAAGAAGAATGCTGACTGACTGAGAATGAGTAGCAGCCCGTGAGTAGACTGCCTCATGTCCCGTTTTGAGCAGAAAGAACGAGTTTTCAAATCATCAAAGCCGCGGGAGTCAATCAAAATGAACGGGAGAGTTCTGGACCCTCCTCTGTAAAAACCAAAAGGGGATCGGGCGAAGTTACATGTACTCCCTTTCAGGGGTACTTGGGGAAGCATATTCAAGATGCGGTTGAACAATCGACCTGTACAGAGTTGGCATCGTAATACTACGTGTATCTCTGGACTTAAAAGTGCGATAAATCCAGCCGCACGTTTGAAACGCCTTCCCCACTTTCAACTTGATATGCTCATCAAACTTTCCATCATCTTGGATCACAACTCCTAAATTCCTCATGGACGATACCTGCTCAATATCACAACCTCCGTTGTCTTTTAGTGGGACATCTAATTTTAACGTCCCATACGTCATTGTGCGGAACTTCATCCCATTCAATGCCTGTTTCTCGCGCCAACCCAAGAGTAGACTTGCTCCAAGTCATCAACTAGACTTTTTGAGTTCTGATCATTCCTTCTCCAAACTAATTTTGGGTCATCAGTAGGGACGGGCAAAAATGGTAAAAAGATTTTTGGTAACATAAACCCATTTTTCCGCACTTTTGCACTTTTCACCTTTATTTGCACTTTTTATTTACGTTTTTGGCCAAAATTGACAAATTGTTAAGAAAATGTAGTGGCTTTTAAAAGAATTTTTAGTTTCAAGATCAAATTTTGAACTAGTCGAAAAAGCTTGCATTTTCAATCAACCATTCTTAGCACCTTGAAGAAATATGTGCATTTCAGACGCAAACCTCACACTTTATTCACCATCTTGCTCTAACTATAACATCCTGTTTACTAAACTAAAGATTAGACAAAAGAATCTCATTGCATGCAACCAACAAATAGCAAACCTAAAGAAACTCATGTTTTGGTAATGGAAGGATCTACTAACAATATAGATTGCAGAATTAGGTTTGCTGCCTACAAAGATCGCTATTTCTAAAAAGGGCCGTCCGTTATAAACTTAAAATCATCAAGCTAAGGATACATCAATGTAGCAGTACACATTGTTTAATTGACTTGGAGATAATACTTTTAAGTTCCAAAAGTATTTGAGAACAGTTTTGATGTGATGAGACAATGAATGCCACATTTGAAATTGAGTTCTGGTAATTAGGCCATGGGTCAAATATTGAAGTAATGCCACTAAAAACATGCTTAAAACACATTTATGACTATTTTCTTTGATGTAATTGCTAGGCACACGTGGGTATTTTTCTGTTCAATTTTGAATGTCTATTTTTGAAGGACAGAATTGGAGTGATGGAAAGCCATATAAAACAATTGCTAAATATATTTCGACAATATTTTAGGTACATACATCCACGAGACTACCTTAGGAATGAAAAATTCAGAAGAATGTTAACTAGAGTATTTTTCATGACTCTACATCCTTTTTCTAGTGACCTTGTTAATAGAACTCTATTACGTGTGCGGCATTGTTTCTTCACCTCAAACTGGTCTCAAATGTCTTTAGAACTTGTAAATGACTTCGCCTGCTCAATTAGGAGCCGTGGGTACTCCATGAATGACGTTTTAAGTCCAAATGCAAGTTATTTGCTCTTTTTAACTTTTATTTGCACTTTTTTGACATTCATTTGCTCTTTTTTGCCACTTATTTGCTCTTTTTTCGACATCTATTTGCTCTTTTTTGACACTTATTTGCTCTTTTTTGACACTTATTTGCTCTTTTTTCGACATCTATTTGCTCTTTTTTGACATTTATTTGCACTTTCAACATTTTTCTGCACTTTGTTTTGCACTTTTGGGCACATTTTTTTGCAACTTTTGGTAACTAAAAGGGTAAGATTATTTGCACTTTCTGCCCGTCCCTAGTCATCAGCATATGAAGAAATGCTGACTTTTGTACTAGACTTCTGGAGAGAAGCAAGGAAGAGAATAAATAGGAGCGGACCTAAAATTGGACCTTGTGGAACACCTGACTTAACATCATACGTGCCACTAAATGATCCTTCAACTTTAACTATTTGTTTCCTTTTTGTTTCCTTTTGCTCACAAAACTATCAATCCAATTCAGGACCTTACCTTGGATCCCAAACTCTTTGAGTTGATAAATGATGTGGTTCCTTCATACTATCTAAACTACTTCCAGACCAAAAAACAAATGAATCTTCATTTCTATTGTACAAATTGTGTTTGGGCGGGAATGTTCCTTCATTAATAGCATCATGGTGATGTTATTATTTGAAGCTTAAACTTAAAATGAGAGTTCTAAAATTGGAGAGCATATTTTCGCTATATTAAATTTCCTTTAGTGTAATCTCTATCCTAAGATTCTTAGTTCACGTTTTTTAGCTAAGTCATGCTATGTTAACCAGGCAACATAATGCCAACTCTGACATGATTTTCTTGGTCTGACTAATTTAGAATTGGTTTATGTTGTGGGTCAATATAACAGATGTGGTACTTGCTTCACATGAAGTTCACATTAAAAATCTAATGTTGTTTGTTTCAATCAAATTGGTTGCAAACTACATGTTATCACATAATTGCATAATGCACTAGGATCTTTTTTTCTTCGTTTATATTCTCATCCAAAAGATTGCACACAATTGGTATTAAAAGTTTAACTTGTCTTTTTTATCTAAATTGCATTTAGAAGGCATTATTGCGCCATTGTTAGCCTCCGACCGTATCAATAAAGTCTTATGCTGTAATCCAGGGAAAACGAAGCAACAGTTTGTTTAAAGGTCATCTTTGCAAACAATTTTGAACATTTAAGTTGTAGTCCCGGCCATAAATGCCCTATTTAGAATTAGATTTCACAAATGTACCAATTTGCAAAGAAAAATATTTTGAAAGCAACTAATGGTTTCTTCTTTAATGACGACACCGAAATGTGACGGAAGTTTCTGCATGTTGTCACTCTATTTTGTACATTTTTCTAATTCCTATGAAGATTGTTAGAGAAAACAAGCATTTTTGTTCTCTAGATGGCACCTCTATTGTTTTGAAAGGAACGTCTACGCAGTGCTAGTAACGTCATCTATTGATTTTACATGAAACTTTCACCCAAAATAAATATCTCTGAATTGCTCAAATTTACCAAAATATTTTAAAAGACATGGAGGATTGTTATTTCCGTGTTTAATCACAAAGGATTGTAAATTACCTAGTGCCCACATTGAAAAAGATGAGAATATGCCATGCTTCCAACGATTGCATTCGTGAATACTCTTCATATCCAAATAGATCACTTTTCTCCACAATTGAAATCAATAGTAACTCATACAACCAAATTGATGTTCTGTCTTACTTTCTTAATTCAGCTACCCTTGTAGTTTTCGTTCCACATGCAACGTAGAGACGCTCTAGTACACTGAAGTGCCCTTGATGCCAGCCCTGCACAAACGATAATGTGCAGTGAAACTGAAAATTTAATGAGAATTTTCATCTTAAACAAGTCTGCCAACATGGAGAGTACTTCTCTTATTCATATTCTTAATAAATAATTTTGAGCTTTTTTTGCTCAGAAACCCTACGAAAAACTATCAATTTGTTTTCAAGTAGCTTTGCAAAGAAAGAAAATTTGGCTTTCAATGGCAAAATATTGAGGCCTGTCCAGAGGAAGCCGAACATCTTGAACAGCAATTCCACCTACGTACCAATGAAATGACATTCAATGACATCTAGCGGCAGAAACTAGTCTTTCACATTTTGATGCAATCTTTGGCCTTAATTTAGGATCAAACAGTATGACTTGGCGATATTCTTTCTTAAAGACATTGTTCCTAAGGTCGAGTAGGATGAAAATATGATGAAAAATGGCATTTTAGTCTCAACCACTAAGGTTCACATCAAGTTAAAAAATATCTACGCTCTATTCTCCCATGACTTTGACCCTGTTTTAGCGCCATCTAATGGTAAATTTTGAAGCTTGCGCTAAAATCCACAATTCCCTTAAAGTTTTGTGAAAGCTGAGCTGTTTCAGAACAATGTTCTTTGCAATTGTTCAGATATCTCTCCTTTGTTTGCTTTTGTTGCTTGTTCGCTTCATTATCTTGATATCAAAAGTATCTCATCAACATTATCCCCACTCAGTCACATTTTAATAATAATAATAATATAATAATGTTTATTGCGACTCTTGGTCATGTCAGGCAGGTCAAAACAGAAGTATAAAATAAAATGAAAATGAAAATCTACATGTATGGTCATATACATGATGATTAAATGACAATGTCAATGGTTTGGAGTTTTTGGAATTGAAAATACACTTGAGAACTGATCTCCAAGCATATTGGCCATAACTTCACTATCATTGACGGTTTTACCGTCGACCTCAAAAGGTCCTACTTGTTTCATTTTTTCCTTTGTGTTTGCCAAAGAGAAAAACGCCTTTGGATGTCTTAACCTCTTGAGTCACTCTAAGATACTGAGTCCTTCAAGCGCAACCAGTGAAATAGAAATCACGTGCAACCTTTGAGCTTTGATTCACAAAATTTCTGTTCTAATGTGTCCAGTATACCTTTAGATGCTCGAAAATGGATCACATGTTTGTGTCAGGGTGCAATTTCTGGAGCTGTATTACTAAGGTGACCTCCCAGTCAGCTGCTCCTTAAAGGACCCACATAGCCTTGATTCTGATTGTGAACGAACTTTTACGCCAGGGTTACTAGATTCTGCAGGTCTGGGAAAGTTTTGCTGAAGGAAAGCTGCGGTTTTGAAGGATGCATCACGTCAAAACGTGTTAAAAGTACAAATGTAAGTAAAATGTTCAAGCTTTTACTCAAATTTAGACAATTCCAATGATTGAAATGTCAAAAATGAGAGAGAAGTCACATTATTCAAATTTAGAAACCCTGATGGCTTCAAAAAATTCTTGACACTCCACTGTTTGTCTTCAGCGATGCCAGAAAACAGTTTTTGTTGCCACTCGAATGTAATGGAAAATTGAATTGTATTTGTAGGTCAAAGTGATCAAGATCAACAGAATGGAGCATTTCTTGTAATTTTAAGTGTTCAATTCTGTTACTTTTTCATAACAAGTGGCAACAAACACTGATTCATGGCATTCCTGAACGAAAAAAAAAATCCACTCTCAAGAATCTTAGAAGTCATCAGGGTTTCTAAAATTAAATAATGTGACTTGACTCTGGTTTTCAACAAGTTAGTCATTTTAATTGTGGAGATTTGAGTGAATACTTCAACTTCAAACTTAAATTTGTACTTCCAACACTTTTTGACGTATAGTATCCTTCAAACCGCAGTTTTCCCTCAACAAAACTTTGCGAGACCTACACAATCTTGTAACCCTTACACAAAACTTCGTCCAATCAGAATCGAGATCCCGTAGAGGACGGTCTAATCAGAGAAGACAGACCTTTGCGCCTCATTTATATTGAGGCTTTAAGTAACTCTACGTTCCTTTTCCATCTGATCAGAATCAATGGAGGCCCTAATCTTAGCTTGAACCACATCCAACTTCAAGTACGCCGAAGTCTATTCGAAAGCTGACAACTCCTTTTGAACATCTTCTTTCTAACCTTTGGAATTCTAGACAACGGGCTACCTTTTGCCACCATTTCTGGGATACTGAGGGACAAACAAACCTCGTCAAAAAGTAAAAAAGTCTATTTAAAGCTTCATCTATGGATGGTTACTGCTTCAGATTGGAAATCAAGTCCAACTCTTCCAATCTTTCAACAATAAGAGGCCAGTGTTCTTCTTTGAACTTAAACTTGGCCACATCCACTTTTTGAGCAGGTTTAACTCTAGAGCTCGCCGGCTTTTGAGTAATGGTCGACCCTATCTCAAGAATGTGATGATCTGAAAGACTACATGGGGCAACATGAACATACTGGATCAGATCAGGGACAATGGAAAAAGCTGAGTCCAGAACACTCTCTGCTCTGGTTGCAACACCAACGTGTTGAGAAAGATTACGCAAGATCGCAAACTCTTCTAATTTTTTGAAAGACAAACGATGCTGTTTCCGAAATGGGAATGTACCCATCCGGACTAACCTCCCACTCTACAATGCTAGCCGGAAAATTGAAGTCACCAACAACAAAGAGTCGAGAACAAACCTCTCGATCTAACTTCTTTCGTGTAAATTTGAGAGCTGATAGAAACGAAGAAGACCTACAAGAACGTGGCCGATATATAGTTATGACTAGAGCGGCCGAAAATATTTAATTTTCGAGGCCAAATATTTAAATAATATTTAAGGAAAAAACATCAAAATATCTATGAATATATTTAAAAAGCACCCAAATATATAAAAAAATATTTAAATTGGTAGGTATTCAGGGGAAATAAATTGGTACTTTTAGAGCTTCTTCTGTATTCAAAATCCAAATTTTTGATGAAAATTTTGCAACGACGAAAATTCAGGTAGACAAATCTTTGGTGGAAAACATCCATACCATGTAGTGAAAATTGATTATTCTTGACAGTCTTTATTTTTACCCTAGATTTAATCAAAATGTTATTGGACAAGATTTGGTTGAACATTCAACCCAGAGTTTCCCGATTTTTCTTTTGGTTGGAGCTGTGCTTTTCTTTTCTAGATTCAAATCCGTTAATGTAATTTTCAAAGCCAAATCGACCAAATATTTCTTTCCCACGCAGAATACTTTCCTAATTTAGTTGTTGACTATTCACCTCAACAGTTGGCTTAATAATTAAAGAAAAGGAGATTTTGAAAATATTGTTTTGGGAAGGTCAGATTGTTTGCCAATATTTCAAAAGATATGCGGAAATCATGATGATTCTTGATTTAATTCAAAGAAACAAAGGGAATTTACCTTTTGTTTTGGAAGACAAAGCCCAAATATTTAAAAAGTGCTCATTACGGTAAAATATTTCAATTAAATATTTGTATATTTAATTAAATATTTTCGGCCGCTCTAGTTATGACCGTAAGATCAAGAGCCTTGATGTGACAAATTAGAACTTCTACTTCTCCATTCGACATTTGAACATGACTAAGAAGTAAGTTTTTCCTGACATATAGACATACGCCCCCATGTGGGAAAATGGGATTCTCAGGGCGTACTCTATCACATCGAACTAGCCTAAAACCAGCTATTGCTACTTCTTCATCTAAAACTCCTGGACAAAGCCAAGTCTCTGTAATGGAAATGAAGGAGACCTCTCTATCAATGGCAAGCTCCTCCAGTACTCTGACCTTTGTACAGTCTTTTTTGGAAATCAGACAATGCACGTTCAAATAAAGCCCTTTTATGGGCTTAAGGTCTTCCAATGGACCAAGTCTTTTAGTTCCTGGACCTTCCTGTCTAACCTTAAAAAATCCTGCTTACTAACAAAATTTTGCCCTACAGGAAGGGATTGTTGGGGAGGGAAGAGGGCGGCTACATTGGAGTAGGACCTAAGTTGAAACCCACAGGAGAAAGTGGGAGGAGGAACTGGGTTATGGATGTTCGGGAGAAGGGTGGAAATGGAAATAGTTTTAGAGGTGAGGGAAGGGAAATGGGATAAGGAGTTGGGAGGGAGAGAAGGACGAGGAGGGGGGGACGCTTAAAGGATTAAATGTATTGGGAATTGGTTGGAGATTGGGGGCTAACCTATAACTATATCTAGGAGACCCAGATTTTGCTGGTCTCGGTTTCCTTTGAGTACCTCGTAGGTGAACATGTTTACACTCCACATTGAAACATGTCCCACTACTCAGAATGCTTTGGAGAAATCCCATAGCACGCCGCCCATAGCAGCATCCACAAAGCACCCATAGACTCTCCTCTTAGTGCTGATGCTTACTTACACAATTTCGTAAAGGAGAGTGGCTACCAAGGTGGTTGAGTGGCTTCTCCAGAAACCGAATGGGACACTGTAATCTCTTGTGTTTTCTTTTCTTACCGCTGGAGCCACCACCCCAACTTCAACCCACCTGTCTTAGCTTGGGAGAAGCGAGAGTGCTTCAGTTAAAACGTGATAAATCCCTTCTGTGGTAGGCCTTTTGCCAAAATGAGAACAGAATTGACTAGGGTAGAGACATATGTATGTCATCAAACAATCATTCTCAACATTGGTTGACCAAATGCCGAGCATTTTACGATCAAAATGATAGTGATGATTTCACTTTTCCTCACACTCCAGCCTCAGCTGCCGGGTCTCGTATGCCTTCGAGAAGAGAGCCAGCAATTTTGAAATTTCTCGCTAAGGTAACGGAGCGCAAACTGGCAGATGGGCAAAGTAGGGCTGGACTGTGAAGAAGCGTAATATCATCACTATTATTTTGATCGTAAAATCCTCAGCATTTTGTCAACCAACGTTGAGAATGATTGTTTGATGACATACATATGTCTCTACCCTAGTCAATTCTGTTCTCATTTTGGCAAAAGGCCTACCATAGGAGGGATTTATCACGTTTTAACTGAAGCACTCTCGCTTCTCCCAAGCTAAGACAGGCGGATTGAAGTTGGGGTGGTGGCTCTAGTGGTAAGAAAAGAAAACGCATGCGATTACAGTGCCCCATTGGAACTCGGGAAGGAAATTCCTTTCCTCGGCCAATTCGGAGAAGTGAGCACCTAGCAGAGTGGATATCATTTTCAAGAAATTCGTGATTTAAGCATATTTTTCAAAGCTACATTCATTAACACAGTCAATGAGGCTTGCAGGGGGGGTTTAAGTGATCTCTTCAAAAATCTTATCGCGGGCGGATGAAAAAAAGAGAAAAGGCTTGTTCGTCAATGTAAGATTTTGGTCTGTGCAAGGGTTTTCGCGTTTTACAGACCGCCCTTATGACTTAGATGCTACAAAAAATGTCGAATTGCAAGTTTGGACATTTTGACTCTCGGTTTTGTAAGAATTTGCAAAATTATTCTATTGATTAAAAAATGGCAAGCACTTAAAAAAGACCTTTGATATTGAAGAGAAACACGTACAAAAAACGGCATTTTATTTGATACCATGATGGTTTTGGAGCTTTACAATACAAATCAGTGCTTATAACATCACTTACACTTGTACTTACCCAAAAAAAGTGGCCTTTTGTTGAGAATTTTCTCGTGCAAGAACGAGCAAATAAAGTGTGCATTTTTTTCCAAAATCCTAACCAAAGGTGTTCAAACTTGCAATTCGACATTTTTCATGGCATCTAATTCGCAAGGGCGGTCTGTAAATTGCGAAAACCCTTAAACTGCCCAAATTCTCACGAGCCACCCACTGTTGCCAAACAAGCCTTTTCTCTTCTTTCATCCGCCCGCGATAAGATTTTTGAAGAGATCACTCAAACCTCCCCCTGCCATTTGGAATTTGGAATTTGGAAGGGAAAGTTTCCAACACACGAACAGATTTTGATCTAAAATAGAAAAATCCAACAAGAAAAAAAAATGATGGAAACTCTGTTTTGAATATTCAACCAAATCTTAGGTAGTAAATCATTAATCAAATGTAGGATGTAAATAAGGATTGTTAAGAATAACCAATTTTCATTACACAGTATTAACTTTAGGATCGAAGATTCGTAACATGTTTTTCCGTCATTGCCAATTTTTCGTCGAAGATTTGGATTTCTTAATCAAAATTTTCAAAAATGCCTTTTTATTTCCCCATGCTGCTTACAAATTTAAATTTTTTTTTTTAAATTTTTTTTGCGAGATTACATATTTGGCCTTTAAAATCTAATATTTTCGGCCGCTCTACTTATTAAGTTGGAATTGGTGTAGTTGTGTTTTAAAGATCTAACTGCAACCTTTCCTTTTTCAGATCACGCAATATTCTTGTGATTTTGACAATTTGGCTCCTTCTGGATGCACTCAGTATCACTTTGGTGGTGGTTCAGGTTTAGTGAAAAACTACAACTATGACGGAGGAGCTCACCTCGCCAATCAAGAACAGAAGATTTGTATCAGGTGAGACCAATAGCTCAGTTTTTTGTTAGCCAAAATTTTAAAATTTGCTTTCGTAACCCAATATTTTTAGACAAGAACGAGGAAACTGTCAAGTATGTTTTTTTCCAACAAGTGACACTGATTTTACAGTCTCTGGAGAGACAGGAGGAACAACGGGGTTTACCGGCGTAAGTTATTTTATTGATTCTACAACACTCTTTTCCGAATATGAAGCAGCAATGTAACTGTTATGTACTAAACAACATGGGAAACTGGGAGAACAGTGGACAAGTTTATTATAGGAATAACGATGAAGAAATGGATAATCAAAGACATGAACGAAGGGTTTTAATACCAAGCAGAACGCACAAGAGTGAAGCACCAAGGAGAGTAGAGAGAGGGAAATAAATACATGACAGTAACTCAAGGACCCTCCATCAAGGAAATGTCACTTCACAATCACCAAACCATTCCCTCCAACTTAGATCTACCTGTAAACAACAGCAATGAAGGTTTAGGTTGCCAAGACAAGAACAAGCTTCAAATTCATTGCTATCTCATCAATTAGCCCAACTGCTATGGTCAGGCAAAACTGCGCTTAAGTTTCCAAGATTATTTCTTCAACTCTAAGGCTGCAATGGGTCTTTTGAGCCAAGTTTTGCTTGGGAATAGTGACCAAAATCTCCCATGTTTTGGCTTTGAACATTCATTTGGATGATTGTCCAGGAATATTTGTGCCGCGTCAGGGCAAACTAAGTGCTTGAAGCATCAAAGAGTACCCCAAAGAAATCACATAGAAAGTTAGGTGATATCTTTGGGTCGCTCCATGGAACTCTCGCATTTGTTTAAATCTAGGGCCTCTATCAGTACACGGTGGTTAAAATTTTTGTTTAAGTGTTTGCTCAAATGCCAAGGCTTCTAATTACGATTTTTGATGTCACAGTGTCCTAACAAAGATATCTTGTGAATACATACATATTAAAAGTAGCTCAAATAACTATATTAATTCACTTAAAACCATTAAAACCAATATATTTTCCCAAACCATATTAATAGATATTGAGAGTGTCCTTAGTTATGAATTGATACGAAATTTGATCAATATCTATTGAGCACATTAATAGCTATCAGTACTTAAAGACTTTAAAATGCATCAAATTATGCCATGAAATGCTCCGGCTATATGTTGCAGCGATTGCCAAGAAAAATAATTTACATTTTCGATGTCGCAAAAATAAATGATGATATTTCGTTTCTCTATGATTCTGTGTTGTTTGTAAGATTGATATATGATATGACTTAAAACTGACTTTAAGTGTTCACTTTTTAATGAGTTTTTCGTAAATCATCTTTAATTAGGTAGAATTATATAAATTTAAAAGTTATTGATGATCTGTGCATATTTGAAAAATAAACTTTTAGTCCATCGTAATTTTTTGGTTCAAAAAATGCAATATTTGCAACAAACAGTTTTCATTGGAATTTTGCGAAAATTTGACCTTACGTCTAACTATGTTTGATAAAAGTACCAAAGAAAAAAAATCCAAAAATATACCATATTAGTTAGTTTTAAGTTATGTTATATATCAATCTTACAAATGAGACAGAATCATAAAGAAACGAAAAATATTTATTTATTTTCGCGACATCGATAATGTAAATAATAATAATAATAATAATAATGATAATCTTTATTGCGACCTTTGGTCGCAATCAAGAAATTATATTTCTTGGCAATCGCTGCAACATATAGCCGGAGCATTTCATGGCATAACTTGATGCATTTTAAAGTCTTTAAGTAATGATAGCTATTAATTTGCTCAATAGCTATTGATCAAATTTCGTATCAAATCATAACTAAGGACCCTCTCAATATCTATCAATATGGTTTGGGAAAATATATTGTAGTTTTAATGGTTTTAAGTGAATTAATATAGTTATTTGAGCTACTTTTAATATGTACGTATTCATAAGATATCTTCATTATGACACTGTGACATCAAAAATCGTAATTAGAAGTCTTGGCATTTAAGCAAACACTTTCATAGAGCACAGCTAACCACCGTGAGTAGTGTGTTATCAATGAAACCTCCATCATCATATTGACAAACGCAAAACAGCCAACAGTTTTTCGAGGGTGATCATCTGTAAGATGTGAGCAGTTTTCTTGTTTTGATTTCAACAGGCTGACTGCACATGGATGCATTTAAACCTAACCTCGTCTCAATTGTAGGTCGAAACGAGCCTCATGAAACGAGTTTTTTTAAGAGCAGAGAACACGAACCCTTGGTTTTTTGCAAGCTGTTCAGACAATATTTCTCTTTGTTTTGATACTATCGCTCAATCAGCTAATGTAAAGTCAATCCACTCATAGCTTATCCTCTTAGCAATCCTTAAATATTTGTCTCGTCCTAGCGAGAGGTTTAATGTTGATGCAGTAGAGTCCTTCTCCCAAGTAGGGCTTCCCGGATTTATTCAATCGGAATTAGCCGGATTAATCCGTTCAAATTGATTTATTTAAAATAATTGATAGACCAATGAAACCGAAGTCTTTGGTTCAGAGATATCAACATCACTGACACCGTCTTTAAGCAATGTTGATGCTAGAGTAGATTGATGAAATTCTAAGTTCAAAAACTAAAAGGAAACGTAAATATTACTTTTTTCTTTCTTAAGTTTTAAGTTTTGTGACAAGCTCCAAATATCATATATCAATACAAATATCATAAATATCATATTATGTAAGTCTGGTCTTCAGAGATCACGCTTGTCAATTGATATTTACCTGGGACGACTACAAAATATTTACAAATGCGCCTAGCAAATAATTCTTCATTAAGTTTCCATAAAATATGGAACAACATAACGGCTCCATGAATTTGAGTGACACGTTGGGTGACATTATGACCTGTAACATGAGAGCCGTCAAGATACTATAGAGATAATACTCAAGATGTACATGGTTTGTAAAATTCTACAAAAGATGTTATTTAATTCACTGTACCTCTTACATATTTTTCTAATATGTTATAATTGCTCTGAATGTGAAGATAAAAGGCCATGGATAGATTAATGACTTAAATTTAAAATGATTGATAAATCAATAAATACGAAAGTATCCATTGTATGAGAACGAGATTGAAACTGTTTTCAGAAAAAGTTGATGTAAAAATATATAAATCTTATATCATTTTCTTAATTCTTGTATATGTAAGTATAATAATCTACGCATGCCTAAATTTCAGGCAAAATTAACATAAGAATTTTTAAACTATACATAAAATCATAAAATTGTGGACTAAAAAGAAATTAATGATAGATTGAGAGCAAACAAAGTGACACACTACCCATCATGGACCATAAAAAGAGGCAAATCAAACACGCATGGAAAAATCATGAGCATTTTCCATTGCCAGATATGAAACAAAAAATCTAGAATGGCAACAAAGACTTAAGTATCGAACTTGATTTCACTCCATAGTTCAAGATTCATAACAGACTTTCCATATTCAATATTTCATGTTAGGGATTCAAGAAAGATTCTGTCGAAAGCAGGAATTGAACATTATTAAAATGTTGTTAAATTGTGGTCACTTGTGTTTGATTTTGTTGTACATTTCTAATCCTGAGTCATTGAAAATCCCACTATTCATGAATATGAGTTTATCATTACATAATTGATTTTAAATAAGTTACTTGCTCAAGAATACTCCCGTGCTGGTCCATAGGTCTTTTGGAATCTTCAAATTCAAGCTTTTTGGGAGAAATCTTGTATATTGATAAGAAACCCCCCTTAAAGTGGAAAAATCATTTTTATTTTTATTTTCTTCCATTCATTCGTCAGATAAAACGGACACACGGATAAATCCACTTTTAATGGATTCATCGATTAATCCGTTAATCCAGGGCAGCCTTACTCTCAAGAAATCGGTGTCAACAAAGTTGTGAAAGGCCAACTTTGTCGAAGGACCATTCGAAACTCCAGAATATAATAATTAGGGTCCTGATAATGTTGCTGTTTTCTTGGCAAAAAGTTGCAGTTTTTTAGCCTTAAAGTCCAATATTTTCTGTTGAAATTTGCACTCATTCGAAGAAAGATGCTAAAAAGCTGCTATTTTCTGGCCTAAAAATGCCTCTGTTTAAATTAAAAATGTCAAATTTGGCCAAATATAAGTCTCAATTCTGAGCGAAAGTGTACAGTCTTAAGATTATCATTTTTTGTCTTGCTTTGCACAAATCATTCTAGAAATTTAAAAAATAATAATAATTTTTAAGTCTTGAAAATTACGATCAAAATCCCGCAGAATTTAAATGATCGAAACAAAAAGTGCCAGAAGTTGCTGCTTGTTTTGAAAAATTTGAATTCTTGCTGAATTTGATTAATATGGCAAAAGTTTGCGATTTTGGTGCAAGTTACATTTAGTAACTTTATCCGATTTTTACAAGCGCCATTGTCATTGTAAATATTTTATGAACAATGCAAAGACACTTATTTTCACCAGAATAAACTGCACAATTTTAAATGCATAAATGAGTAGGCTTGATTAATAATTTTATTTTTTTGTTTGATGCTTCGCAGATGCAGAAAAAATGATAGAATTTATGAAAGTTTAGTGCAAAAATCAGAAATACAGTTTCAGAACAACGACGCTCAATTTGATATCCCTCCTAGATCCTGATATTAGTTGTAAATGGTTTGTGTTAATGAAACTTTTTAACTCTTTGTGTTAACTCCTTGTATCCCTATCCCTTAATAACCTTTGTATTAATTATATTTAGCTATCAAAATGTTGTGGATATGGAACAAACGCAAAAGGACTTGAAGGTTACGATTGTGTTGTTATTCCTGGTGCTCAAAAGCAAACTGCCGAAGAAAAACCGGTACTTGGGTCTCAAATATGTGGTAGAGCATTCGTTACAGAGGATAATAAGAAAACGATCGATACTAAAACTATTTGCAGTAAGTTTTATATTTGTTCAAAATCATGAATCTAGATGTTCATTCTGAAGAGATTTATTTACAGCGGATCAACGACCTTTCCGTATCACGTTTCGGTCGGACAATTATGAAACTGCAACAGAAGCTTCCATCAAAGCCAACGAAGGATTCCGCTTGGCGTTTGAACAAAAGAGCTGTTAAGATATCCAATGAAGCTGAATCATTCAAACTTTACTCACTTTAATAGCGATAAACGTATTGTACTTATTCATTTCCTTTGAGCATTTGGGAACCCAAAATAAAAGCTTTCTAAGACTAACATTACTTTTAAGACGACATGAAACACCATTTTTCCCATTTCCAAAACAATCATGCGTCGGATGGAGAACAATCATTTCCAATTCGCAAAATAACGTTCTTGTTGTTGCTGTTGTTGTTTTTGATGTTGCAACAACAACTGATTTGTGCCTTTCACTATCATATTTTTTGGACAACCTTTTAATCGCAAGGAAATAATCTAGCAAACATTTGTGGCGAGTTTAAATTGAGTTATTTTGGGTCTTAATGAAGTTGTTAAGTTATATTTACTGTCAATGGAATGAAAATCCAATGGTTCGTGATCAAGATAATTTCTTACCAAAGAAAACAAAAGTCGTCTTTTGAGCCAGAGATCAAATTAGATGTGCAAAAAAGTTGTATTAGGAAACTTAATGATAACAGCCTTGAAGTTTTGTGTATAAAAGTTAATTAGGAAATTGAGAAAAGCAAAAAAACTTTCAACACACAGATACCAAGCTATTTTAAAGTGGGTGGGCCATATCAAACATTGTCGAATGTTTTAAAACCTAATCCAACGCATTCAAGAGCCTTTTTACAATTTATTTACAACGAGCATGTAATTGATCCGAAATAAAATCAAACAATTGAAAGTTAATCTTAAGCACATTGCCTAAAAAGAAATTGGGTAGATCAATCCTCGGTCAATAGTTAGATGACTAGACGTCCGATTAATTACATAGACTCTGCACATTTTCGAAGCATCCACCTAAAATGTGAAAATGGTGAAAAAAATTGTGATAAGTAGGGACGGGCAAAACGTGTAAAAAGGTTTGTGGTAACGTAAACACATTTATTTGCCTTTTTGCACTTTTCGCCTTTATTTGCACGATTTCTTTACGAATTCGGCCCAAAATGAACAAATTGTTGAGAGTTAGCTACTTCTTCTTTGAAAATGTTTACGTTTGGAAGTTTTTTTTTTCAAATTTAGAAACTAAATCTGATTTTATGGCTCCCAGCGTAGGCTAGCATGGTATTGATTACTACTACTTCAATATCTAAATTTCTCTCATCAAGATTGAAAAATAACAAGCAGATGACAAGAAGGTATCTAAAGCTTTTTGTTTCAGAAATTTCAGTTTTTTGAGATTTTTTCAATTTTTATTTCCGCTTTTTTTGTTTTTATCTGCGCTTTTGACCTTTTTTGCACTTTATATTACGATTTTGAGCTGATTTTTGTGCAACTTTTGGTAACCAAAAGCTTGTTTTGATTTGCACTTTTTGCCCGTCCTTAGTGATAAGCTTGATGATTGTACATCAAATGTGATTCTTAGAATTGTTACAAAAGTATGTTGTAAGAGCAACATCAAAAGTATCTCAAAAATTCATATCGTGAAACATGGCATAAAGCAAAAACTCCAGATATATTCCGAAAAACAATGTTGGAGACTCCAAAAACTTTTGCATGCAATTTTTGCTTTGACCTTGCAACTTGTGAAAATGGCGAATCACAAAGATTCTCAAATCAGTTTTGAATCTGTTCTGAATTGACTTGTTAAAATCGTGTTTAGAAATGCGTTACAAAGGACCAACTCAAGCCTAAATAAATCAAATTGGCTATCAGGAAAACATTTTCTCAACAAACAGGAATATATCATTCTTTATTTTATGTGCCGGTCGCCTGGTTTAGGTCCCATGATCGATCAGCAACTCAAAACTCTTGGCTTAATCCAAAACAATGTTTCAAAAGCTAAAACGCTTTGATATAGTTTTTTTTTTCTGGAGTCAGAACACAGCTTTCGCAACTGCGATCTGATAGAGGCTGTCCGCACTGTGGGGATATTGCCGCTCCACTCAACAAACATTAATTTTTACCTCACCCTCAGGAATGAGCCCAGGTTTGCCCATTTAACCCGTCAAGAGCCGCGACTACTGCATATAACTTAATACCACAGGCCACTAGGACTCGGCAAGCCCGGGATTTGAGCCAGGGATGTTGCGGGAAGTTGGCAAAGGCTCAGCCGTTACGCTACGACTGCTTGCCTACTGTGGTATGGCAAGGACATCTAGAATAGAGGTGGACTTTTCACGGCACGGCAAAACTGGCCGGAGGTGACCCAAATCAAGTGAAAGGCAAAGATCGAATGCCAATTCAGCCGGAAATTTAGAGCAGCCTCTTTGGTCTTCTGGCTAATTTGGCTGGGCGAACTGCCAAAGATGAGGCAGGCCTCTTCTAGATTAAGGGTTGCTTGATGCAACTGTTGCAATGTTCAAAATGACTTTAAGATGCTCATTGATTGGCCCCAAGAGCAATAATTGGTTTGAAAGTTATACAAAGGTGACTTAACTTATTGTTTTGCCACACTTTAAGTCAGCTGGTCTGTCCTAATTTGTTGGTTCAAATATAATTAATCTTAAGAAGACAACGTGCCACAGGATCCCTGAAGAGAGAAGATGAAAATCAAAAATGGTGACCAAAACAGTCAGAATATTGTTAAGAACTTATCTTGCAACATATTGGACAAAACCTGTCAATGTAAAGTGTAATGAACTTTAAAGCCTTTTGTGAGTGTTCAAATAATTTGTCTGAAAATAGGATCCAGAATGGCATAAGGTTTTTTCTTAGTTTTGATTAGAAGATCACATAATCCAGCCTTTCTTCAAACTTTC
Organism: Tigriopus japonicus; assembly: GCA_010645155.1. NCBI lineage: Eukaryota > Metazoa > Arthropoda > Copepoda > Harpacticoida > Harpacticidae > Tigriopus > Tigriopus japonicus. Next base: position 170,101 of record JAAGOF010000252.1, read on the forward strand.
AAGACACCACAATTGAGGCTTGTCAAGTAAAAATCTGCTTGCTTTGTCGACTAATATCAATGAAGACCTTTCAAATAAAATCATTCAGACCGTAAGTGTCTTTCAATAGTCTTAAAACACTACACGATTGATTTTGTGTGCAGTTTTTCTGATTTGCGGGAGACACCCTGAAGAAGGAAAACAAGCTCAATTGTGCTGTTCTTTTAAGTCGTGCAACAAAGTTCATGTGGCTCATACTTTATAAAGAGTGTTTTAGTGTCTATTTTCCAATGCATCATCATTCCCTAATCAGTGTGTTTTGTTTAAAGTCTTGTAGTGTCTTAGAAAGCTCTCTAGGTGCTCAATGTTCTCATGAATATCAGAAGTGCGAGGCCGGCCTCTCAGAAAGCTAACTGAGTGAAGGTAAGACGATTAAAACTATTTTTGAGGATTATGATAAAGTTACTTAAAGTGTAAATGTTATAAAAGTGTAGCCTGTCCAAAGTAATCTGTTCGTCTGAAGTCTCTTCATCGTTTGCGCAAGTCCAGAGTAGCTCTACTCTATTTCCGCGCCCTGTTGTCTTCCTTCACTCAGCTCTTGCTACCCTCGTTCGTTGTCGTCTTGCTTAAAAATGCCACGCAAATTCATCTTGAAAATGGATTAGGAACCATATTTCCCCCGGAAATTCTCCCCCGGACTAAAACGCGGAGTTTCATCACGCTCATTCAAGAAACAACTTGAACAACATAGCGGCGTTTTTTTTTGAGCTTATCTGTTACCCGGCTTGAACAACTTACATAGATTTTGCTCATCCACGCCTTATCCTGAACTTAATTAAGACATGGCAATCTTTATTGCTTATTAGAAATCGACTTTTTAAGGGTTGTCATCTTGGCATAAATTCATGTTCTAGAATTGATGGTTTCATCTTCGAATTTCTTTTATTGTACGATCATGTCATTGATTTCAGGACAATCTCAGTATGGTTAAGAGTTGTTCAAGCAGTTTTAAGTAGTGAATTTGCGTGTGGGTTAAGGTCCATATGCCATAAGATAGACTTGCACCTTATAATTATAATTGATATTGATGCAAACAAGTTGAAAATCTAGATTTCAGACCTAAGGAGGCATTACAAAATTAGTGTTTTGCTTGAAAAATGCATTTTGTCATTCAAATATTCCAAAAGTGTATCCCAAACCGTTGTCTGAAAATCATTTTATTTAAACTTAAGAATACTATGAGCTAGCATAAATACTGTAATGTGTAAGGAAGCCAGAGTGGTCGCGCGTACTAATGCGTTCTTATAAGAGCCGAGGGTAAAAAAAAGTGCTTCCCCAGACGGCGTAGGTTCGAATCCTGTTGGGGATCGAATTGAAGCTGTCGGGAGAAATCCTTGTTTACAGGGAATCGCATTCCTTGTAGCGGTAGTAGAAAATCCGCAACAAACAAACAAAAAAAAGTATATAATTCATCATATATGTACAATGTAATTATGGTCAAGGATGCCTAAATATCCAATTTTTGACTATTTTCCAACGTGCTCCCAAGTTTGACACACAAGGACTTTTAATTTGGCATAACCTTCTTTGCTTCTCTTCAGAACTTCATGATTTGATTTGTTATAGAATTTCATAAAAGACTAGTCTAACCTGGATATAAGAACATTCAACAGGAAAATATATCTTGGTATCACGTAAGATACATAGTGAAAGACTAGTCAGTTTTACTTTATTTGTTCATAATGCAATAGTATATTAGAAAGATGTGTTTTAGAGACCAAATTAAAGATATGAGAATTGTTTCAAAATGTTAAAGTTTATTTTGATTCATTTTGTCTCATTTCTATCGATCTATTGTCAGTTTATTTCTAGTTTAGCTTATTTTTTTGTAAGTTTCAATGACAGTCAAATTTGTCTTAATATTTTCATGTATTCATGTGTTTCTATTCTTATTTTTTGTTTATGAGTTAGTTCAATAATCAGTATAAGTTAGAATGATGCAAATAAACCTTATTCATTGAAAAGGTGTGTTCTAGGCTGAGTAAGAGGTAAGATAGTAGAATGTTCTAAGGGTGTTTTATCTGTTCATTGAAACCATGAAGAGGCATTACAAGTTTAGTGTTTTGCTTGAGTAATGCATTTTGTTATTCAAATATTCCAGAAGTGTATCCCAAACCGTTGCAAGTTGATGGATAATCATCAATTCTTTAAAAACTGAGACTTTCTTCTTTCAAAAGCACGTTCTCTCCTTTTGTGCTTCTCCACTTGATCTTGGTCACCCCTGATTTGCCGTGCGCCGTCCAGGAAATTCTAGATGTCCGTGGGTATGGTATCGCTAAAAATAATTCCACAAAGAAGCAACAAAAAAGACCTCCCCCACACAAAAAGAATGTATTTTTGGGAATTGGTTCACTAAAAATAGGACATTGAAGACTATTCCATTGAACCAAATTAAAGAAAATAGAAGAAAAGCTTTCCGTGTCCAATCAAAATTATAGAATATATTTTCATTTTTACATAGTAATCCCAGTATCAATCATTGTCTTATGGCTGCTTACTTATACCTCTACCCGTACCATCAACATTTACAGCGTTTCCTATGACAACAGACGCCTTGTTAGTAATTAAATCTAACTAGAAACCGAGGCGAACAATCTGAAATTGAAGAAAATATTGGAAAGTGACATTGGCTTTTGTGTTTTAATTTTTGTTTTCAAGTTTTCATTTTGAAATTCATTGGTCAAGGGCACAGATTGGGTGAAAGTGAAAACAAGCACTCTGGCGTCATTTTCAGATTTGCGGTTGGTTAAACTCAAGAAGCCAGCTAAAGCAATTGGTACTAATATTATGTCACACTTGAATGGATCAAATTGCTTAAATATGCCAAAGTTACGCTGTTTTAACGTTTCTTGAGCACTATTACCACAACAGATATATTGAGATGCAGCTGAAGACCTATCTTGAACCATTCATCAGACTTGTTTTTGCTACAGTTCTATAGAGACAGAAATGTCACTCCCATATTGTTCGTGATTCAAAAAGCTTGCACTGTGTGTGCGATGGGATTTGACATTGAGCACAGGTAGTTACGTGATTCAAAACAGGAATTTGCGATTTCAGGAAGTCGGTGGCGGAATTGCTCATTCAACTGCTTTGCTCAAACAAGAGCAATGATGCATGATGAATCAAGTTCCTTGGCACCCTTGCTGCCGTAATGATGAAATGAGCTCAAAACAATTCTCCACTGACCTAACCAGAGTGACAGTTCTATGCGTTATTGTCACGATAAAGCGTCTTTAGTTTTTGGTATTGACAATCGCAAAAAGGGCCATTCATTGCATGATTTGGAGTGCGGATGCAGAGAATTCGTAAGAACAGCCCCTCACTTTGCTATGTTTGAATGAAAATCATGGTTTTTGCCTCATTTTGAAGTTATTACAGGTCTAAAATGTCATCTTCAGCTTCAAAATTAGCCACCCCCTAAATATGGGGAAAGAGAAAAGTGAAAAAGGATAAGGCAGGACATAGATATGTATAGATGCGAAATACTCAGTTTTTGCCGGACAATAGCTGAAAAATGGTTGCATGAATCAGCCCAAATTTTGCGACAAACATTGATGTACTATGTAGGGTTGGTTAACAGAAACAAGTTTACTCCCTGTGACAAGGCTTGCCAAGGCTTGCCAAGGCTTGGTACCTTTTTTTCAAATTCTGAAAAGAGCTGGTTGCACAGACTGTCATCACATTTGTAAATGACAAATTAGTGTCTCTGTCAGGTTGAGACGGACATTTATGACGGTTCATTATCGAAAGCTTTTTAACTCTTTTGCGATTCATTGACTCAAAGACTCGAACCTGAGGTGTAATTGTGGCAATCCAAGCATGAACTGAGTCTTTTTACACTCATCAATTTTAATTGCGAGTTATTGATCATGGTAACATCTTTCGATACTGAAACTTGACCTCGTTTTGCTTCAAGAAATTTATTGTTCTAGTCAAATGAATGCCGATATTTGAAGGTTTGCACTTTCAACCACAAGTTCTACTTTGAACGATGTATCAAAGAATCAATGTCAAATACAGTACTTTTTTGTCTTGAACGTCTTAAAAAAAAAGAAATGTTTCTCTTGAACCTTGTCCAAAAATGGCTTAATCATTTCCTCTTTTGGTGTTGTTACCGCCCACGCTTTTTATGGTTGCAATTCCTTTGCCAGATCAAAATATCTTTACATCGGTAAATTATGTAGGCTCCCTTTAAAATCAAACCTCGTAATATCCACGGAAGCCTAAATTTCTGTACAACCTGATCAACTACATATAAAGAGTATCTCCCAAAATAAGGTTGAATTGGAATGATTGTCATTAGAGTAAGGTAAATCTAGAGCACTATAATAAAGGAGTACGATCATAAAGTGCGCCATCTAGTAGGGCTTCATGCGGCAACAGCTCGCAGTTCCAATGATACACATAAAATTGAAGATTGCAAGTACATATAAAAGACATACATAATCCATGCCAGTGGTCTTTAATACAACATTTTTCGAAAATCTGACCCTTGAAACCTTAGGCAATTTTTTGGCAAGCCTAGACTAATACGGCAGCAGGTCTGTAAATTGCTACGATAATCACTCCCATTGACAAACCTCTAATTCCAGCAATGACTGGTTTGAAAAACGGTATCGTATCAAAACAAGCAGTGTCTTGCAAATAAAACGGAAGAAAAATCTAAAAATTTAAGTTTGAATTCCATTATGTATTATTTCCATTGGGCGTGTTATTGATAAAAAAACAAAATCAAACATATGAAACTTATTCATAAGCAAGATGATTCATTCCACGCAAGATGATTAATTCCACGCAAACGACTGAGTGGAGCATTCTTCTTGTAGAGTTTGCTTCTATGTCCCGTTAGTTGCACGGGATCTGGACATATTCGAAGCATACACCTAAAACTCCAATATGATTAGAACATGTAAAAATCAGGACTGTAGGAAAATCTTACCTCTGCTTAGGCCCATGTCATTTGCCGCATTACCGTCAACATCCGAGGCCTTGTTGGTAAAGATTCGCACTTGAAAGGGAGGTGAGCAATCTGGAATTGAGGAGAAACATTTTCAGTGATCTGAGTTACCGTTGCCCATTTTAAACGATTTTTCAGGTTAATGTCCCGAAACAAATAATTATAACTTTTCCTTACTTATTTTTGGAGAGGGTAATGCAAAAGATTATTTGTCATTTTAAATATGATTTTTTAAGAATCAAATATCCAGTTTATCCACTAAATATAGTTGTTAATTATACTTTTGCTAGATTATATAACTTTAGTTTGGAAATTCTTAAACACTATCAGGTATGTCTGTTACCCATGAAACCAAGTTTAACAACTTTTATATACTACATTTTTCAAAATCTGTTGTATATTCAAAGTTAAAAAGACACCACTGGTTTGTAAACTTCGAACCTTACCACAAATAGGAACATGCAACGCGCCCATGGTAAGATCGTTTAATTTGTCCCCACAATATCTAGAACGAACTATTGTTGGTGTTCCCGATTGTTGGCATGCTGAGGAAGACCCTGGAAAACAAGTAAATATATTATTTTAATCATTGTCAAAAAATATATTTCATTGGTCAATAAATATGTTTTCTAAAACCAGACTTTAGCTGCTTAAATAAGGCCTCATGTTAACGTACCTAATTCAAAAGCGAGAGTATACCAAAATCGAGTTAGATTAACGAGCCTTGAGTATACGTATACTCTCTAGAGCTGCTGTGTTTGAAACGGAGTAGCTGGGGCGAGTACGGTTTTCGAACTTGATTTTGGGGTACTCTCACTTTGAATTAGGTTCTCATTGTATACATTTTTGTTTATGATAATACAATTTGACGTACAAATGACGTTGAAAGGGGCCCATTCTGGGTTTGATCGAGGACGTTAGAGGGGGCTATTCACTAGACATGGGGAAGGGGGGGAAGACCTGAGATCGAACCCATGAACCCGAGCGTAGCTTGGTCGAGCGTTAATCAACTGCGTTACTACTATCTCCTCTCATTCTCCCCTCGCTCACTCACCTCCCCATCTTTATTTTGGCTTGGTCTTGACAGAGGCGAAATTTTTTGTCCAGCAACATTGAAAAGCGATAATAAAATCTTTATATCAGGTTTATACAAAAGGTTGATAGGAATATATGTATTTTCCTACACCTAGAACAAGGATGTCTTAAGCCACCATGACCTTCAAAATCATGTTTAGGTCCAGACCGTGACATGAAAATTCAAAGGAGCAAAGCAGCATATTTCTTAGATCTCACAATTTAGGTCAATGATGGGAAACAAGATGTATTTTTGAAACTGTCCTGAATGGAATGGTTATTGCCTAGACTTTAAAAAGGGTTGTTCCCCTTTAAGTTTTGGTCCAAAAAATACTAAGATGTGTTCGGGTATTTCATCAAATGATACATTGATATATGTATGTTCTTTGAGCCACTGAATACCAACTACAAATAAGAATATGATATCAATCAAATTAAAAGTTTCTACTAAGTTCCTTTTCCTTTACTTGTGATTAATTAACAATCAAATTTCTAACTTTTTATCAATCTCAGGCTCTGTAGGTGGTGTAATGATTTCTCGTGGTAGACGTAGTTAAACATCTGAAAGCGCAAACATTTCTGAGGAACTCAATTGTGTAGATCAGATTATTTTTCTAGTTCAGCTTCTCCAAACATGAAGATAAAGACCGGGATAAAAATCGTTAGAACAATAAGCGTGAAATTGTTGACCTTTCTTGAAAGCAGCTTAGGTTGGGGGTCCTTGATTGCACCAACTAAGATTTGATCAGCCTTCGTCCCACGTCCCAAAAAGTGAAAGGATAGATAGGTGATTCTGTAAGCACTGTCAATGAAAGAGCAATAATTTGTCAAGAACCACTGCATTCTATGGACTGGAAGGCTAGTGAGAAGAGGTATGATTTCCAGTAAGAAGAAATCAATAGCGCTTTTTCTACATATGAAATTATGGTTGAATTGGGCTGACGACATCTTTGAATTTTCAGTTCAATATAATACTTAAGCGAAACGTTATACCTTCTTCAAACTATGTTGTGAGAAGAGTATAGAATGAATTTGTGCACCCTGTTGTGTTAAAACAATTATCAAGAGAAGGCATGACTTTTAACTCTGACAGTTGACTGAGTGTAAAATCAAAATAAGTTGTACACCTAATCAGGGACCCCTGAAAGCAGTGGACATGAACTCCGATTTCTGAAAAAATGGTATAAGTCCTATGCCAGATTTTGACACAACGTGATTTATTCTTTATAAATGGCTAAAACTATTGTACATGCGTCCTAAAAGAACCCATTCCATTCTTGTGTTGATGTTTATATGACTGGATGTTCTCTACCTTGGCTTTGGAGGTCCCAGCATCCTTTCCACTTGTCTCATGAACGTTTAACATTCAGCTCTTCTATTTTGGTCCTCATGAAAAAAAGGGAATACATAGATATAATCTTGCTCCACCCATGGGTACAAGTTTTGTGAAACAATGCTCAACAGAAGTATCTGTGTTGGTATCTGGAGTGTTTCTCCTTTTCCATCCTCTTGACTACCTCAACAATGCAAGAATCATTTCCATATAAAAATGAAGGAACATGTTGTTGGCTATGACTATTCAAGGGCACTTTTGATGGGTATGGATCAGATCAGTCATCTGATCCAGATTGGAATTGGAACAAAGGCAAATCGAATTGTTTTTTTAAAGTTGACTTTCTGTGAGCCATAATCAAAACTATAAGATGTGGTTCAGAGTCAAAGGCAACATTGGAGAAGGAGACTTGGTAATGTTTGGTTTGATAAACCTGCTTGGATGGCAGGGAATCTTTGTTTTTGGTCACACAAATGATTTTTTTTTGGTTTTTAGGCTAAGTTCATTTTAGGAATCACAAGTCCTTTGCAAGGAAGTTGAAGTCTTGGGGTTCAAGAGGGTCAGGACAATGCAGGACTGGGGCAAAGGGTCCTTAAGGGCCAAGGAATCATGTCTGTTGATTGTAAGGATAGGCTCTAAATCAGGGGTCGGCAACCACTTTTGGGTCAAGGCCCACAAAATTTGATTCGTGTTGTCAGGGGCCCACCAAACAGGCATTGGTAGGTTCAGGGGCCCACAAATTAGCGATCAAAGGGCTTTGGGCCCACGAGCACAGTACTATGGATGGCGCTCGGGCCCACTATTATGGACTTTCTCCATAGCTCCTGGGCCCACCACCGACCACCCTTGGCCCCACATTTGGGCCCCGGCCCACTGGTTGCCGACCCCTGCTCTAAATGCTTGATGGGGTTTGATTGATCTTTTTAGATCCCTTTGTCTAGGAATTAATGATCAGATTGAGCAAAAAATTCACTCAATTACATCTTGATGGGAGCATTTCATTCTGAAGACTTTGAGAGGGCCCATGTAATCCAAGTCAGATCGTCAGATCACCAATCTGGGCTGGCAGACGAATAAGGCAGTTCAAAATCTTGAGTTCATAAGCTATTAGTTATATTGTAAGTACGTCCACCTGCTATGTTTCAAACTCATCTTAGTGTATTCTTCATTGGATTGACTGAATTTTTGACATTGAGGACTTTTTCCTTCTTTGGTCCATTTACTCTATTTAGGACTTTTATGTCCGTCCTATAGTTGAGGCAGGTTACCCAGTCATCAAATCTCAGTTGATCATCATCTTGTAGAAATAAACTCTTTGCTGGTTCACTCATACTTGTGACCAATGATGTTGCCCTCTATGGTGTTATCCATCAAACCACTTTACATTCACTTGTTCATGGCTCAAGGTCCTCAAAACACAATCAGACAGATTTTTGAGTCTTGGGTTGACCTTTGAAGTAGTTTGAATTGGCTTGACCATCTTGGGGCACAGGAAACACTAATTGGCGCACTATCTCTTAGACTTTAGGTTGACTTCTGTTTGATTTTTGGCTCTCAACATGGCCCTTTCTAGATCTTGTTAACAAACTCTTGGCCAGGCAGAGCACGTTCATTTTAGGCTTGCTTGGACAGCCAATTGGCTTGTTTTTTTGGCCAAATCCTTAACAATTGTTTAGCTATTTTTTGGTGCATTGTTGCCTGCATCCCACATACTTACATGGACATTTTCAAAACAGTGCGCCCTCTAGCAAAATGTTATGGTACACAAAAGTTAGTTGCCCCCTTGCTCTCAGCCTCATACGTGTGAGGTTTCGTTGACTGAATTATCCAAGTTCCTTTCCAGTATTTGAACTATCATAGACCTTCAGAGCTCAAAATTGTAGTTCCAGTGAGTACTAAGAGAGCCATTTTATGTACTATGTTCTTGCACCTTCTATGAGTCGTTGACAAACTTTTGGCTTTTCTTTTACATTTCATTGTGCAATGAGTAACTCAAACTTGAAGTTTATTGTTCTGCAGATCAACTAATATTGTTTCAGTTTGTCACACAAATGAAAAAAGCATAGTACTAAAAGTTTCATCCCTCCCCTTTTTGAGTGTGTCTGAAAATGATCACTCTGAGTCATGCAAGAGCAGGGTAAAGGGGGGCTTCTCCTTTTTCTCTTTTGCTCTCTCATCTCCTCGTTCTTTTAAGGGTGACTGATAGTAGGTCTCAAAGCTAGTACTTGAAACTTACAATAACATTGTAATAAGTCAAATCTATGATATTTTAAAATGTTAACATCAAATTTCAGTACAAGTATTTACAATTTTCACCTAATAGCCGGTTATTTTAAAGCCCTGGGGTGGGATGAGAGCCACTCAAAGTTAGTAATATGGCTTTACTATTTTTCAACTTTTACGCTAACGGTTTTGCGCATTCTGCCACCAGATGTCGTGAATCGGGGCCGAAGTGTGAAACTCGATACAAGCTATCCCTGACGTGCAGGAGGAGGTTTGAGTGATCTCTTCAAAAATCTTATCGCGGGCGGATGAAAGAAGAGAAAAGGCTTGTTCGGCAACAGTGGGTGGCTCGTGAGAATTTGGGCAGTTTAAGGGTTTTCGTATTTTACAGACCGCCCTTATGACTTAGATGCTATGAAAAATGTCGAATTGCAAGTTTGAACACCTTTGGTTAGGATTTTGGAAAAATATGCACACTTTATTTGCTCGTTCCTGTATGAGAAAATTCACAACAAAAGACCACTGGTTTTGTGTAAGTACAAGTGTAAGTGATGTTACAAGCACTGATTTGAATCATCAAACTCAAAATCCATCAAGATAATAAACAAAATGCCGTGTTTTGTACCTGTTTCTCTTCAATAGCAAAGGTCTTTTTCAGTGCTTGCTATTTTTTGATCAAAACAATAAATTTTGCATATTCTTGCAAAACAGAGAGTCAATATGTCCAAACTCGCCATTCGAAATTTGTCATAGCGTGTAAGTCATAAAGATGGTGTGTAAAATGCGAAAACCCCTGCACCGGCCAAATTCTTACGTTGTCGAACAAGCCTTTTCTCTTGTTTTATCCGCCCGCGATAAGATTATTGAAGAGATCACTCAAACCTCCCCCGGCATGCCTAATTAAGGACTCTGCTTTCCTGGACCTAACAAAAGTCAAAGTCCAAAGAAATTCAGTTAGATTTTGATTTTTTCTTTGATGTGGGCACCAATAACAAATATACATTTACCTTCAATTCCAACAAAATCAAGTGTTGCACAAGAGTTATCATGATATGCCATAGCTGTATCTTTTATCCCAAGAGTAAAGCCTGTTTCCAAAGCATCAGGACACACAGAGTATTCCACACAACAATAACCCAACTCTTGGCGAATGCAAATGGCGTAACTGAAAATACAACTTGAAATTAAGTAGGTAGAAAAAACTTAGCTTTTATTGCTGACTGGTTGGATAACTTCTTAGAATAAAAGTGGTCATAAAATGAATTAGGCAAAAAGAGTTATATTCTGAGCTTTGACGCAATGAAGCTGTTGACTATAGAAGTTGAAATAGAAGGAACCCATTGCAAACAAGTTCATGTTTTAGAAAAACTGCAATTTACCTTTTAGTTTTAAGATCATATTTCTCATTATTACATTCATATTATACATTTCAGTGGTTCTTGTTTAGGAGACGACATAATAATTTTAATAAACATGCATTCCAAAATTTATGACTTTGTCTATCCAATGATTTAGCAATCAGAACTTACTTTTGATTGCTTAGATGGTTTTCATCTCTAGGTGGAAAATTGAAGGTTTGGAATCGACCGTCCAAGTTGGTGTGATATTGGAGACAACCGTCAGGCGGTCTAAAAGAGTTGAAAAAGGTTGAAAAGCCTTATTATTAAGGAGCTTGAAAGCGCATGGTCAAAAAAGGTTATGAACCATGCAACCACATTTCCAAACATCACAATCTTAGAAACGAAAAAAATACAAATAGAATTGCACAATGTTGAATATGAAATCAGAGACAAAAAAAAGTAATTCATCTTATAAGTGATTTGAAATAAAACATTGAAGAAAAATTGAAAAAGCCTTTGTGATGTGTTGAAATGCTCGATTCGACGGACAACATAGTTCATCATCATCTCCAACTTTTTCTCGGGAATTGTTTTGCCACCAAAGGGTAAGCTCATTCATTACATGCTCTCTTTAGTAAGCGGCTGAGAGAAGGCATAACTTTTCACTCATTGAGCTGAAAAATCAAGCACGTCCTTTGCCTTATCCAAGTAAGGTCTCATTTGCAAAAAAACGCTATTGATTCGTTCCTACTTGAAATCACAATTCTAATTGCGAGCCTTCCAGTCCAGTAATAAAGTGGTTCTTGCTTACGTTGATCGAGATCCACATTCCACTTGTGTTGCCTTGATCTCAAAAATGCGCGTTGAAGCAGTCCCAGTAAAAGAAAAATCCAAGTTGACATTCCCAGAGCACCCACGGTCCATATCAACGTAAACTGAGGCAGCATATAGTTGCAAAATATTTTATAAACTTGACCAAAACCTTCACTTACTATGTTGTCCCGTGTTTTGTCCACAAATTTCTGGGATGGGCTCATTGGAAGTGGACTACAAAGAAAAAAAAAGTCAGAGTCTTGCCTGGTGTTAAGTTCACATAAGAGAACTCACAGTTACTCTAAGTGAGTCCAAGCACATGCCTCCTGAGATCTCTTCCGAATCAGCCATGCCCAGAAGAGAAAATGTCAAAAAATCCAGCCTCAAATAACAAACGTCTAAAAAGAAAAGCATCTAATTTGATTCTCAAAAATCAACGAGCAAATCTTTAACTCTCTACCTAACTCTTGAAGTTCCAAAATTAATAAATGCAAGGGGTTTGATTGTTTGTTTTCCGTAGACAGAACGCAGCTTTGAGTCGTGATCTGATAAGACTGTCTGCTCCGTAGGGATATTGGTGCTCCACCAAAAAATAATCATTACCCCACCCTCGGGAATGACCGCATGTTCACCCATTTAAGTTGCCAAAGTAGTGACTACTGCATGTAAGTTGATCAGGACGAATAACAGAAATACAACTTACGGCCTGTCATAGTACTAAAATGAGAGATTATTTCAACAAGGTAAATGTTCCGTTGAATTTTCATTGTAGCATCAAGGCCGTAAGTGGGTTCTATAATACTTCCTTCGTTAAATCATCCTTCATTTATATCACAAGCCACTATGATTCGAATCAGTAATGTTGTGGATAGTTGGCGAATGCTCACCCCTGATTGCTTGCCTTTATTATACAAGGTAATTTTGACAGGGTAAAAAGAGCAATACTTCGAATGGGTTGGTGTCTCATGTATTGGGTCCTTTAAGGAACAGCTGACTGGGAGGTCACAATACATAAGACTGGGAGGTCACCTTAGTAATACAGCTCCAGAAATTGCACCCTGACACAAACATGTGATCCATTTCCGAGCTTCTTAAGGTATATTGGACACATTGGAACAGAAATTTTGTGAATCAAAGCTCAAAGGTTGCACGTGTTTTCCATTTCACTGGTTGCGCTTGAACCTGAGCCCTTAATATGATTTTTCTCATTTTTCAACTTCTCTGTATCTTTTTTTGGGAAATGCAGGCAGCTCAATGAAAGTGACACCAGGTAAATCACCTAAAGTATGCTTCGAAGTAAAGTGTCAATTATGCCTTTATAAAAGTGCATTTCTATGAAAAGAATAATGTACCATGTTTTCTGTAAGAAAACAAGTTGACCTCCGGTAACCTTGAGGCATTTGCAAGCTTTTCTGAAACCACTCTTTATGAACGTTATATCAAACCTAAATTATATGAGAAAAAACGTTCTTTTTTGTTGTATTATGAACGAGCCATTACTTCGTTTTCCGGAGTCAGAATGATCATTTCACTATACTAGGTTGTCTGCAACTATGAGATATTGCTACTGCAGCAAAAATTAATATTACCTTAACCTCGGGAATGTCAACAGGTTCGCCCATTTTAGTTGTTAAAGCCCTGGCTACTGCATGTCTATTAATACTCCAAGTCATTAGGCTCCGGTAGCCCAGGATTGGAACTAACGAGACCCAAATAGTTGCAGATAGTTAGTTACTGTTCAACCACCCTGCGATGTTATTGCATGCCAAAACAAACGACCTAATTTTGAAATTAATAGCACTTGAAGTCGAAAGTGAAATTGTTCTTTTGTAACTAATCTAAAAGGGTTGAAGTGATTTTTTTTTTGATTGGTGGTGTAAGGGTCGAAGGGTTGAGCCTCGCCCGGCCAGCGAAGCCAGCCATCACATCGCCAAAGTTTTTTCCGTTAAGCAATTTCAAGTCCGGTATCAGAATGGTTCTCCGTCTGTGGGTGTGGATTAACGTCTAAAAATTTCCTCGAGAAAGGTCGGGGAGGAGAATCGAACTACTCTCCTCTCATTGTAGGAAACTGTGCTAACCATGACACCACGTCTCCTTCCTTGATCAACAAGATTCCTTTTCTGTATTATTTTTTCTAAGCTTGATTATATTTATATTTGTACCAGGTGATTTACATTTTTTGCGAGTTTGAGGTCAACGAGAGACTATCATTGGATTTTACTTATAAGCCAGATTTCTTACCACAAGAGCACTTGTTAATGGTGAAGCTTTGTCCATTGCTTCCCATCAATCCAGAAGGGAAGTTGTCATTGCGAAGATACGTGCAATTCTGAGATGTTGTTCCACCTGATGATAAATAAAACACGCAACAAACCCCAAATCTGAAGGGATGAATAAAATATTTGAAATTCCCGTATTTTTTTAAATCCAATGTGTTTTACCCAGCTGCACAATTTCCAGAGGCACTTCCACCTCTTTGGATGCATTCATTAGCAGTGTAGCACGTGCCATTTCTATTTCCGTTAACTCCACTAAAAAAGAGTTCAAATTAGGCTGAAAACTAAAATATTCTAAAACATACATATTAGAGAAAACAGATTGTAAGATCATAAAAAAAAGAAAGAATACTGTTTCATTTATGGATCTGTACGAATGTTTAATTTACTACGATTGTGTTACTTACCTGGCAACGGAGCTTGAACTTGAACAAGGTCCATTATTGAAAGAGACCACATTAAAAAGGGAGAATACTAAAAGTAACAAAAGGTGAACGTAGGTTGAGCAAACTTCCAAAAATCATTTAAATGTTGCATTAATTGATTCTAAATCGATGGTGAAGTTTTCGACCGACTTAAACAACTACGACAAATCAGGAATGGAAAACCCTCATCAATAGTCTAGTCTAAATTCAGTGGTTCTGAAAATAGGGGAAGCTAAATAATTTTTGGAAAATGTTGTAACACTATTTTGTTTGACAAAGCTATTCATTCCTTTTTGACTACACGATATACGTGCGTCTGTTTTGTGGCCGAGTGTGCTTGCTAACTTGTTTCTTTTATACTGTACAGTAGAGTGTAAGCTTTAAACAAGAAATGAAGGAATGTTATTGACAGCCATCTCCTTTTATGAGACATCCTCCAAACCCAAGGAGGTCAAGTCCAAAATATTATTTCCCAATAACTTACTTCATTGCCCTACCAACCACTTTATTGCCCTACAATTCACTTTCCTGCCCTACGACTCAACTATTTTGCTACAAGTACATCTCAAACCCACAATAATTTGTACATCTGAGGCCCCCATCTCATTGACTGAGAATGATCGGATGTAATGGTTGTGGTAGGCTTTTATACTAATGCACTGAGTCAAGGATCACTGAAGATGTGGATTCCTTGGCTATTGGCGAAAGCCGTTTTGCGAAATCTGGGCCAGTCGTAGAAAAATATAATCAAACCAATTGTCCAACTGGCCATTTAAAGCTCACAAGCTTGATTTCAACTTGATTGACTGAAATTTGTGTCAGTAAGAGTAATTTGAAGCATAGAGCAAGGCTGGCTCAAGCCAGGATTACTTTCAAAATACACACTAGGTCCGATTAGTACAATGGAAATTCAACGGAACAATATATTTGTTGCAAAAACCTCACATTTTAGTACAGTGATCGGACCTTGTGTGTATTTTTGAAATCCGTCCTGAAGTACAGTGGTTCCTGCATAGAGCAATGCCACGCTCTTTTTTAACCCAAGTCCAAAAGGACGATTGGAGGGTCATTTTGCCTCTTGCTTCCGCGCGTTTGTACTGAAAAATGTAACAAATTTAGAAACGTTGTTTGTGGCGAACAGAGGGACGTATCATGCTGAAATTCAGGCAACACCTGAATCACACCTGACCTGTTCTTGTGCGCGGGGTTGAACAGGGTGCGAGAAAGAGACAACAGGAATGTGAGACAAATGTGGGGTAGCTGAAATCAGGAGGTGACGGCTTTGAAAGTACTGATGGAGTTCAATCTGATTTCAATCTGTTCAATAATTTTTGCGCGCGCTACGTCATTGTGACTGCCGATTCACGCAAAACAGTACAATTGTCACTTCTGTGAAAAATGCGTTCGTTCATATAGAAAATTCAAAAAAGTGACCCTGTTTTTGAAGACTTCAAACCAGGGGTGCCATCAAGATCAAGCAAAGGTTTTTCTCGCTACTTTTGCATTAGATCAATAGCATTGATGGGAGTCCTAAAAGATTGAACAGATTGAAATCAGATTGAATCCCATTACTATTTGAAAGCGGGCGAGTGAACGATCATAGATGTTGGGGAATTTCAAGATCGAAACGGACCGTCACATTTGAGAAAAGCCAAATCGATGGAGAAAATCAGGCAAGCACACTCTGAAGTAAACTTGCAAGTCAACTATCGACCTTTGCCATCATAGCATACGAGCTATTGATTGTCCAACATTTACAATTTTCCTTCTCCGGTTTTAGTTGGCCAACCTTGCATACGACGAAAACAAAGTGTGAGGTGCCTGTGCTTTTAAGTTATTCGGACCTCATGCTAACTTCATCGTCTCCTTAGGTCACAATTTAGCATTAAAGTTTATGGGACTCTAATTTAAAACAAACCTGGATGTACTGCCGATAGGACAAAAGAAGAAAATCATGTTTTAAATTCAGAAACTGTTTTGGGTTTTTTAATAAAACTGTTTGGCAATGCTTTTGTTTCACCACAAATATTTGATCTGCCAACGAATTAGATATAGATGATCTGATAGGACAGCTTTCTTGATTCTTTTAACAAGAAGCAACAAAATTGAAAGGATACACATTTCTTGATCTTTTGAATTGTAAAAAGTCCACCAGGCTGCTGATTGACCCTTTTCCGGGAAATAATCATTCTTCGTTGTTTCTTATTAGTAGGGACAGGCAAATAATGTAAAAAGATTTTTGATAACTTAAACACATTTTTCTGCATTTATGCACTTTTCACCTTTAATTGTACTTTTATTTACGTGTTTTACGACTTTGGCCAAAATTGACGAATTCCAAAGAATATTTTAGGTTTTAAAATATCTAACCTTTGTTTTCAAGATCAAAGTTTTTCTGTCAAGAAATGTTCATGTCCATTTCCAATCAAACATTCTTAGCACCTTTATGAAAAATATACATTTCAGACACAAACCACAAATTGTATTCTTAATCTTTGCTTTAACTAGTTCATCCCATTCATTGACGAAAAAATGTCATAGCACCAACGAATATGAAACTGAAAGAAACTCAAGATATGGGAATGGGAGGATCTAACGAATAATGTAGATTGTACTATTGCCTTCTAACTGTGATGTTTTAGCGAAATTTCAGAAAGCAGACATGCATTGTAAAGAATGGAATTTGAAACAAAAGCTAAGACTATTTGGTCTACCATCCTCTGAAACGTTATGAGTCCTCACTACCTGCTAGAATCTCTATTTCAAAAAGAAGGCCCTTATCAACATCAAGCTATGGAGATGTCAGTGTGGCGGTACCCTATGAGTGACCTTTCCCAAGTGAAGTTTTTTGCACTTTTTTCGGCATTTATTTGCACTTTCACCCTTTTTTTTGCACTTTTGAATACATCTTCCCGCTATTTTTGGTAACTATAAGGGTATATTTATTCACACATTTTGCCCGTCCTTAATTAAGTGTCTGTAACCATTGCTGAATCTTGATTAATAGTAAAAAAGGTAAACCCGCACCTTACTTACAAAAAGTTGAAATGGTCAATTTTAGCGTAAGAAAAGGAGAGATAGACACTTTATGTTAAACACATGGTTTAAATTCAAATACCTATGTATCAATTGCTTATTTTAGGTGGAGAAGTCATTTTAGTGTTCCGAAGTCTTTTGAACCCAAATTGAAGTTGAAAAGCAACGCTGCACAGGCGTCTGAACACACTTAAATAATTGGTGAACTAAAAAAATATGTAATGATGGCTGCTAATACATGATTCAAAGCAATCACTTTGTCATTTTTCTTTGAATCAATTTTTGTTAATACTAAGGTTTTTTAAAATTGATTGAGAATTTTTTACTGCCATTGCAAGGAATGGGATTTCCTGTAAACAAATCAAACATAAATGTAATTAATATAATCAATTACATGAAATTTGATCTACGACAAAGTTCGTTAAAAATTGTGTAAAAGTGTTTCTCGTGAAATTTCACGTTTGGCCAAGTGACTTTGGCACAAATATCGACTTACCCTTGCAAAAATATTTGACAATGCTTCAGTCTTCAAACAGTCTCAACAGCCGAACCTTCAGCCGGTCAAATGAAAATATGGAAACCTATCAAAGCTTAAATACCTTCTGGAACAATCCCTTTGCAAATTTTGATCCACTGACAAAAAGAAATTTGAAGAAATCTTTGGCTCTTGTTATTTGTGTTGAAGTCACTCTTTACAAACTAACGCAAATGTTAGCGTAACCAAGTTTTTGCCAAACGTGATAAAACTCAGAGCTCAGGGAAATTGCCATCGTAGTGGTCAAATATATTTGCCTTGGTTCCATGCCAAAAAAATGTGTCCTTCTCTAAATATTAGGAGTGATATGAATTGTTGAGGCGATGATGACGCTCAAAACATAAGTAATAAAAGAAATATCTAAAAGATAAACATACTAGGCCCATCAAACAACCAAACATCCAACGTTATCTTATACGTATCTACATACAATGCTGATAAAGTTCTTATTTGAAACTTACCTCTGGTTCTGAAAAAGAGGCAATTGAGGTTATGGCATGGATTGCAATTGACAACCAAAATGTGAAGACGGATCGAGTGGTTCCTTACCAAACATCACACTCAACCATGATCCAACAATTTCTTTCTTTTTACAAAAAAAAATATTTATGTATTGACTGGCCCAAAATGATTGTTCAACGTTTCTAGACTTACATTTTCCTTGACGTGCTGAAGTTGCATTTCGATTGTTACTTTGGAATTCGGCGCCGAAACAAATAGTTGCTAAAAAGAGAACAAGTCCCAAAAATGGCACGACTAGCTTCACGTTGAAATTTGATGCCATAGCGATGGTTTGTTCCAGTGAAGAGCAACTTTTCTACTGATAACTTGGAAAAAATGCCGAACTATGCTTTGGTTGTTATGTCACTGATGAGTGTTTCGATTTCACTGTCAATATTTTTCTTCTAACTTGATTTCATAAGCATCGAATTGCTTAGTTTATGGGAAAGAACAGAAAGAACAAAATGTGTTAAGAAGGTTAAATCAATGGAATCAGAGTATACCAAACAAGGACGTTATTGCAGAAATTTCAAACAGTGCAGGGCATACCTGATTCACACCCAGGCGTGGTTCTTAAGGTTCAATTTCTGGTTGTAAATGAGCACAAATTCACCAACAGAAGGTAGCCATAAATGATACCACAATTTAGAATTAGCCTGAAAACCATGAATATTTTTTGCTGTCACAAACATACTCTGTTACAATTTCATGAAACTACCAATTCAGAGTTGGTTTTTGTCGTCTTGGGCTTCAAAGAATTGAAAATCATATTATATTATATATGATACTTTAAACATTTGGGCCAGATTTCCTCCCAAAATCTGTAATGTTAGATCAAGTTTTAATGGGTTTGGAAATAACAATTGAAGCATTATTTTTGAGACCCTATTCTAACATCAAAACTATTTTGCAATCTAAAACCCAATAAAGAGAAATTCCACGAAGCTTTAAAATCCGTCATTATGCCAAAGCAAAACAGAGGTTGGGTGCATCCAGTTTGGTTGACCAACAATGCATTGCAAACAATATTGTGTTGCAGATGAAATTGAAATAACTTCTGATCTTTGATTTCATTGCTATGTATCCCATTAACATAAAAAATATTGCGGCTTGGTAATTGTTTTGGTAAACACTCTTCATTCTATTTTTTGCAATGAGTTTCTTCATTAACAAAAAATAAGTTTGTATCATCTTCAAGTTTGATGACTTTGGAGGCCTTCTTGAACAGTTACTATTTTTCCGAAATTTGATGCAAGTTTTGAAATGCAATTTGATGTTCTGAAGTTTTATGATAATCTTGACACCTCAATTATCATCATTTTCATCAGCAATTGGGGTTTTCAAGGTTCAATGTGAACGTAAAAAGTTATAAAAGGGTTGACTGAATAAAAGAAAATGTTTAAGTGTGCATGTGTTGTGAGCCAAAGGTAGGCCTTTGTAGCCATCTGCTCCTGTTTTTCAGTCTGCAAAATTCCCTCTCAAATTTCATGAACCTTGGCCAAATTGTTAAAGGTGGATTGAATTTGCATCAGCTAATTGAGTGACAGTATCATAACAAGGAGAAATGCTGTAAAGGCAGCTTGCAAAAGCTAAGGGTTCATGTTCTGTGCTTTCAAAAAACTCGTTTCAACAAGCTTGTCTTGCTTATGATTGAGACGAGATCAAGTTGGAACACATTTATGTTTGGACAGCCTGTTGATATCAAAACAAGAAATACAGTTCACAGCTTACAGCTGATCACATACAAAATTTTGTTAGCTGTTTTGCGCTTATCAATTCCTTGTGGGCCTCGTGACGTCATGTGATGACGTGGGCTGCCGGTCATGTGAATTCAACACAAAAATAGGACATCGGTCTGAATTTAATGTTATGATTTCTGTCAAAAACTGCTTTATCTCAGTCAATTGCGTTGTTCAAGGCTTAAAGACTAGGAAAAGAAGTACCAATATGAATTATTTTAATTTTTAAAATAACAAATTCTCAAATTTAATCCAAATTTTATCGACATTTCATAGACCAAAGTTCATGAAAATGATTTGAATCATTTCTGAGAGAGAAAGCCTATCAGTTTCAGTTATCAAAATCAGTATTAAATTGAACTGTTAAGGCCCTTCAGGTATTATTGTATACTAAATATAGATCTTAGTGATATGGCTTTTTGATTTGATATTGATTGATGTTGTACAATATTCTTCATTACCTCCAAAATATCATTTCGTGGTAATGAAATGGAAAAAAGATTGATTACTGATTTGCAATGAAATATACACCAATAAATGTCAAGAAATATTGTTTTATGACTAGGAAGAACTATCCAATGTGATCAATATCATTTTGAATAAATAAGAACTTAATCTGAGGTTGAAACCAAGGGGCTTTGATTATTTCAAAAAGTAAAATATCAAAATAAAGAAAGATATGAATTTGATTTATTTTAGTTGAACACTTAAGAAGGTTTGATTTTACTCATTACCTTTATCCTGAAATTAGGCAAATGATGTGTTTTCAACTTGGTTTAAAAACTGTTGTTTCTTAGTGGTGCTTCTGAGGTTTGCCTTTTGTCACATGCCATTTTAATGCTTGTGAAATACTCTTTAAAACAAATAATGGCACACAATTTTGTCATGAAATACAATGACAATAAAAACGTTAGTTAATGAAGTGGTGTTTGTTATCAGTTTTCTTCTTTTTGTTGGCACATTCTGTTGAGCCTAAGTTGTGACATTTTAGCAATGATTCAAGCCTTAAGAAATTGATTTTTGACACACATTGCATGGTAATTGATAGGTAGTGAGATGAAACTTAAACAGTTTCTTTTATTCAGTCAACCCTTTTATAACTTTTTTCGTTCACATTGAACCTTGAAAACCCCAATCGCTGAACTAGAACAGTTTAAAGTGTAAGTAATGGCATTGGATTCAGAAGAATGTCCTACTTTTTTACAGCAGGGTGATTTGAGAAAACTTCCATTCAAGGAACTGTATTTTGTGGCTTAGGGGGTGGCTACATGCACTCCTTCTAATGGGTAAATTGTTTTAGGCTTTTTCTTAAGATTCTCACAACAAATGAAGTGATTTTCAGGTAAAGTAATCAGTTTCTTCACACTTAACGGTTTCACTTGGTGGCGAAAACTGGTCACCCTCTGAGTGTACTTTAGGGAAGACTTTCAAAACAAAAGGAGGTCAAGACCCAATTTTCAACCCCATCCATGAAAAGGACAATCCTGAAACCTTTGGCGTATAATCATTTGAAAATGCAATCAACCATCCACCAACAATTGACAAATGCTCTGGTAACCAAATGAAAAGGTCACAAATCTGTTGACAAAAACAAACATTATCCTTTTCTCACTTATATAGTATTTGGTCTATAAATACGAGTGGACAGTTGAACATTAGTTTGATCAGTAGTAGTTTTTAGATATTATATCTTCTTTAAAACCTGATATAATGGTTAATGTCACTGAAGTGTTTTGAGTTGGAAGTGCTGGCTGGCAATTTATATTTGGAATTTAAAATTCTTGCCTTTTGAAAAGTCTGGTTGTGTGGGAAGCTTTTTGAGCCATACTAACATTGGACTTAAATCACATCAGTGGATAGAGGATCAGCTCCTTAAACTTCCCACAAATAGTGGTAGTCTACAAATTGCAAAAAAGAGAGAGCCGGATAAAGAAGAAACTTAAGCATCAGGTCCAAGAGGCCTAAACCCTCAATCCAGTTTCATGTTCGTTACCAACCCTGAAAGCCCACTCGAGTAAAGTCAGAATTGCGGCTTTGGACAACATATTCCTACAATCATCCGATTTATCTTGTTGTAATATAACTTGTTCGTGACAGAAGAGTTGTTGGGAAATGAGCAAATGCTTCTTTGCCACAAAAACCCTACTGCATGGTCTGCTCCACTCTGAAGTCAGCAATCCCTGCGGTTAGAGTCAGGATTTGAATATAACAACATTTTTCTTTTTCAAATTTTTACAAGTGTGAAAAAACGTTGAAATTTCTTCACACCAATTCTGAATTCACATTTAGATTATCAAAGCTATTAGTATTCTTGCGTGCTACAAATAAGGCTAGACATGGTTTCTAACAGATTTCCAATGTTAATTAATGTTGGCAGATTTTCTTGCAAATTTAATTTTCATTAGCTACCTCAATGGAAACATAGAAGTAGATGAACCTGTCGGCAAATTTCAAAATTTGATTGTAGAACGTCGCAAAGTGACTGCATATTAACATGGTTTTAAAGGAATGGCATATATGCCCTACAAAAATGGTTTATGGGAAACCTCGGGATTGGTCCCAACCAAACTTTTGTTCTAATACACAAATCCCGAAATAAACAACAGCAAACAACAACAAAAACAACAACAACAAAAATTGACCAATCCACATACTTTTTAGATCGGAAATGTTTCGAGGAGCCTTTTTTTCATAAGAATTATACTGTTGATACTGACATGCATTATAGTAGTTTGCTTGTAATTTAAGTATTATAAGATGGTTTAAAATGAAAATACAACCAAAACTGTTTAAATAATGTGTAGCAACCACAACCACAACAACAACAACAACAACAACAACAAGGGTTTTATCCATCAAGCCTGATTGGTAAGTCTTTAATTGAAGACGGACAGAACTTAAATACATGATGATCTACCAAGGAGCTCCAGAAAGCTTCTAATCTTCATGAATGCTTAATATAGACAAGTTAGAGAATCAGCTCCCGTAATACATAGTACATACATACATATTACCTCTAAAGTGCAGAATTTTCATTTTCTTGAAATTGTTTGGCTTGAATGTCGGAGTCTCAATAAATTCTGTTACTCAAGAACAAGAAGTCTAGCCGTACAAAAATCGTTGAATATTTTACAAGGTAGAACAACCATAAAAATCCAATTTGCTATTGTTGAAAACGTGCTTACACTATACCAATGGAAACCATCATGTGGTAGATCATTCATCTTTGTGCATTGACGATTATTTTTCACCTTTAAAATGAACCCTCATGAGCTGCATAGAGAAAGGGAAGTATTTCTAAGCCGAATAAGCGCAGAATAATATTTAGAAATGAATTCTAAGTGCAAAGAGGATGGATGATGCGCATTTAGTCACAAAATATTTCAATAATAAGCCCTTCTCAATCATGCATTACTCGCAAATTGTTATTTTTTGCTTGGAAGCTCACTTTTTGGTGGCCGATATTCAATTTTCTTGTCATCTTTGCGCAATACAAATTGAAGTCATCAAGTCCCTACTAACAAAATTTCGGCATTTTCAAATGTTAAAACATGTAATTATCGATTGTAAAGAATCCTCTTCACGCCAAGTTTTTACATATTCATGGTAGCTTTGTTGTGTGGCAACATATGTTTTATTACCGACACCCATTCGCATGTTTTTTTCTCACAAAAGTATCAAAAAACGACGCATGACTTCACTATCATTATCGAGCACAGCACATCTTAAAGTACGGTACATCTCATTTTTACAATCTTCCTCAAAGAGCCTAATTGCTCATGAATTACCTTGGTGAGTCATTCAAATCCCAAGTTTTTATTTCTATTGGAAGACCCGGCTTTGGAATAACAAAGGCCCGCTCATTGGCTTACAAATAATTTCTTGTCCATCAAGTAATCGAGATAAAAAATTCATAATTAAAACATCAAATAATAATGTGCTTAACAGTTGTCTCATGCCAACCTTGTACAGTTGTCTTCTTGTGTAGCATTTTCAAATGGAATTACATATTAAAACCGACCAAAAAGACTAGCACACTGGAATGTGTGCAAAATTGGTCAGTTGTTCAAATGTGACATTGTGACAAATATGTCACACGGGATCAAAAAGGTTTAGCTGAAAATGAGGTTGCAATATACTTATTCACATTCGAGCACATGGAGATGATCCATTTGTAGAAACGTTTTTCATCGTACACACAAAACCATAAATTTGAGCTTCTTAGATAGACCAATGCGTGTCCGCTCTTGTTACCGCGAGAATCTGGTTCCTCAGTACGCGAATCTCATTTCTCAACCTTACGTTCAAGCTAAACACACTCACAACGAACCATTTCCCATTGCTCCTTCAGTGAATACACATCACGGAGAATATTCGCAAGACTTCATCAGATTTTCAGGAGTACTTGTAAGTTCATGATTTGTAATTCAGTGAAGAAAATAAGAAGTAATAGCACCTTTTGGCCGTTTGCTATATACTTAAAAAGACAATGGCCTATTATCATAACTCGTATCTTCTCTTGCTTATAGAAATTTCTCATCATATTTCGTGTATGAGTAGGATATTCTGGATCCAAGTACTAATTTAAAACATTACTTTTGTTTGTTTATTAACCATATGTAGGTATAATTATCTATTCGATTTTAGGCGCACGCGTGTCATAATGGGCAAGTGAGTAGTTTTACTTTAATGAAACTATAATTCCCAATGGTTTTACTGATTTCAGCAAGTTGTCACAGGGATCCCTACCCTGTAATGAAATACAAATGAGTTTCGAATTGGCAGTGCTACCATTTTTGGCTTTAGGTTCATGTTTCTTGCTTTCTAAAAAGTCTGGACAAGGACCATTATGGCAACACTTTGATGAAAGTTCAACTCGAAACACAAAATTTATTATGTATTTGTGACTTAATGTTAGAGAGATATTTTCATTTTAGGAAACTCACCATGACTAACAATCTCTTAGTGATGACCTTTTTTGCGTTGGAAGCACTACTTCTTTTGGTTAATGGTACAGAAATTCCTTCCCATAAGGGTGGAAAAGCTCGTGAGTAGTTTTCTAAAGGTTCATAATAATTCGAATGTATGACAAATCGTCCTTCTTACATTTTAGTAAGTCTTTTTAACATCATTCGGTAAGCAATTTGTCTTGACTTTGCCACGACAATTAATAGGGTACATTGAGTAAAAACGAGGTGGTGTGTTAGTGCACATAAAACCACATGCTGAGTTTTGATAGTGGAAGCCATTAAGAAGTTCTGTGGAAAGTCAATACATAAGCTAGTTTGAAATACAGTTTATTTTCAAGTATGCACACGCACAGTATAAATGTAACTCTGATCTTAATACTTTTTAGACTTGTACCAATTACTTTCATTATGTAATTATTTCCAGTTAAATTGGTCTCAGAAGTAATAACATACAATTACATCTACTTCATTTTCAAACATTCAATTACAATTTTCTCAAAATCAACTTGTTCTTGCTCAATTTTGAAAGCATCAAAGACAATATTAGAAATTTGTGCATAAATTGGTGAAATGGTAAAACCCAAAATTTGCTATGTAGGTGAAAATTCTGAAGCCTAACAAACATGAGAAAATTTGAAGTCAAGAATGATCTGATTCAAAATTGGTGTATTATACATTTTCAGATTCTCCAATTCTCCCTGTGCTGGGGCTGGCAACAGAAATGGTACTTGTTATACAGAGTAAGTATATTGGTTTATTTCAATTAGTAATGGACCAAAAGAGCTTTTTAACAAAACATAAGTTTCGGCCTAAAGAAAGCTTAACCGAAACCAAAACCGAAAGCTTTGACCTCAAAGTGATTTGCAAATGAAATTCACTTTAAAATTCGTATTACCTAAAAGATAAAAGAAGGGTCACACGAATTTTTCAATTCGGAAGTAATGCTGTTTCAGAGGTTTTTGGACAGAAAAAGTTTGAGTTTTCTCTCAAGCTCGGTTCTTCATGGTTCATGCTTGCTTTTGGTTTCGTTAGGCATAACCGAACCCGAAATTTTGGTTGAAAGTACTTTCGGTCCATTATTCATTCACCTCAACACTGCTCGTACGAATTTACGGTTGGTTTCTCGCACAGTATGAGACAAAATATTCTCGCTTTGTAGATTGCCAAAACAAATTTTATCTCATTTAGAAAAAGATTAAAAGACACTATTTTCCCAGATTGAAATTCTGTTTTGCTAGTACTGATTGAAACAAAAGTGTTTCTCAGCAATCACTTAAACGTGAAAGTTTGATAGTTTTAGTCAATTCCTGCTAAAACACGTCGTATAACTTAACTCTTTAGGGCTGAGTGCACCGAAAAACGGGGAGTTTCTGCGGGTTCTTGTGCATCTGGATATGGTGTTTGTTGTACATGTAAGACCTTCATCTTTCTGGTTAGTTGTAGCCTCCATGTTATTTGATTTAAAATTGGGGGTCATTTTTAGTTTCTGCTACGTGTGGACAAACATCTAGGGAGAATTGTACGTATTTTGAATCATCGAGTGTTCCAACCGGAGCTTGCCGTTTGGAAGTTTGTAAGTGTGATGACAATGTGTGCCAGGTAAATTAATAAGTGTTCCTTCACTTACGCGTCCACTCAAGTTCCAAATTCAGTAATGTAGAAAAGTACTTTCTTTTAGCTTCGCTTGGATTTCAACAGCTTTGTGATCGCAGGGCCCTCAACATCAACTACTACAGTTGGAAAACAACTCAATGGCAATATTGCTTTTGCAGCAGTAAAAACATTTACTCCTGCCACTCAATGTTTGGTGGATAGATTTTCCGTCACAAATCCAGGCAGTTACACGCCACCCACCATATGCGGAATCAACACCGGCGAACATAGTAAGTAATCAATTTCTGTCTACGTTATAACTAGTTTGTAGTGGCAGGAAAAGTTTTGTTTTTACATATAGATTGCATTGTATAATTTGTCATATCAATGTAGTTAAAAAACGATTGAAAATAACCAAACAGATATAAGAGCAAATAAAAAAAAAGGTTTCCATATTTTTGTCATTTCTTGGCTGTACAATCAGTGGGTACCAAAACTGAACTGCATATTTTAGGCCTTGCAAACACGAAAAAAGTAGAGATAACAAAAAGTTTCAAACCAAATTGAATTAGTGTAAATAATTGCTTTGGAAAAAATGCTAGAAAATCTAGCATGGATACCAGATTTTAACCTAAAATTTTAAATTTCAGTGTACGTTGACGCAAGTGATGCCTGCAACGAATTGTCTTTCCAGTTAGGATCATCATCATCAGTGGACCGACAATGGTCTATCAAGGTAAATATTGGGCATTAATTTTTGTTTTTGTTATTTCACTAACCATGCATAGCTTTGGTTTTTCCTCCATAGATAACAGAATCAGAGCAAATACTTAACAATTTCTTTAACTTATTTGTTAGGGACAGTAAAGTCGATGTGGTGCTAAATATTATTGAAATCTAATGACCGGATCAATTTTCTGTCTCTTTACTATCAAGATTATTGGTGGATAGGACTGGAGTTTTTTCCTATCGTTTTGGCAACAAGGGTTATGAACAGTTTTTTAGTAACAAACAACCAAAAAACGATAAACTTACGTTCCACCCATGTGTTTCAGTGGTCTCAAGTTCTGCACTCGAAACAAAACATAACAAAGTTAGTTAGAGCTAAGTTTAAAAATAACAAAATCTATTGAACCTAACTTATCCCAAGTCTAATTTTTAAAAAAAGTCATCTCAAGTAAT